>JAVGWX010000016.1:61115877-61672034 GCA_036924085.1 Ariolimax columbianus | reverse complement strand
TGATTGTTGTTTTTTAGAGGGATTTTTTTTGCGTGTAGTTTTTTGTTTATGAAGATCTAGGAATTGTATTAATTCGCCTTATTTATTAAGTCAGAGTACGTTGCTTGTGTTTTGCGCCTTACTACACAGCGTATTCGACTTCAGGTAATGGTTTCACAACCTATAGTGGAACTATTTTGCTAGTTGATGAATCCCAACAAATGCAAGTTTAGTTCGTAATCCCGGCCACTAATTACTTTGCTGCGCCGATTCCTCGATTTTCCTGTGAGAATATTATTGAGTTAAAGTAAAGTAAAGTAACTCATAGCATTAATGCCGTAGGGGTGTGATGTGTTAGCGATCTCACATTTCAAAGGCTCGGCTATATGAGAGCGGTAGCCATCTCATCTAACTAGCCGCTTTTACTTCCCGGTCTGAACCGGAATCCATTTCTTCTTCTTCTTCGTATGCTGTCAGACGTCAACTTGAATTTGTTCGAAGAAAGCAGCTGTCGTCCTGAGGCTGTCGACACTGCAGTAGAGCGTGTCTAGTGTTGCCACTGGTGATGGCCACATGTGCTTTCTCTGGTCCTCGTAAGTCGGGCAATTTTGCAGCAGATGTTCAGTGGCCATTTTCCCTGTACCACAGATGCATTCGCCAGTGCCACCTATCTTCAGTTTATAGAATAGATGGTACCTCACTCTGTTGTGGCCTGTGCGGCGTCTGAAGACCACGACCTGCTCTCTTCTGTTCAACTGGTAATGGGCATCATTTTTTGTGTAGCCAGTATGTTCTGTTTTCCATTTGGCCATGTATCTGGCCCTAATAAACCTTTTGGCATCTTCGTAGGTCACACTAGAATCTTGTTGTGGTAATCTTGCACCTTCTTTTGCCAATCTGTCTGCCTCCTCGTTGCCTTGAATGTTACAGTGGGATGGAACCCACTGTACCACTACTCTTTTTGGTGCGGTTTGCTGGCATAGTTGACAGAGTACTGCTCTTAAATCATTAAGTTCTGTATTTTTCTGAACCGGTACCCATTTAAGGCTGGGTCGAACCGGGAGCCATTGCGGTCTGAAAACATATTACCACCTCAACTGGGTAGTGGACCCAGGACCACTCAGATGGGAAGCCAGCGCGCTAACTACTGCGCTACGCGGCTCCCGACGCGGTAACCCTTATTGAGTTACATAATGTAAAATAATGTTTATTTTTGACAATTTTTTATCATCCTGACCTAGAAGAATACGCTTTACTTGTTGATGCTTCTTTCCAAATAGTCGACATGCCACCATGTACTGACATGCACAAACTACCAATACCGTCTTATTCATATTACTTGGGTACGCTGTGGAGATTGATGGGCTGGGAAATATTAGTCTATTATTCGTGCAGTCCCAACGATGTGCGCGTGCGATGCTTTTCATTCTACCCGCGATAGAATGAAGATCCAAGATGGCTATCTGAGACCTATTTAACAAGGTCAGTCATCGTACAGGACTCCTAATTTTTGATGCTCACGCATCACATTTGAAGAAGGCCACTCTGACCAGCCGTGTGGACCGTCTTCTCTCTTGCTGTGTCCGCTGAAATGGGGGACTTGCGCTGTGATTTTGATTAAAGTGAGGAAGAAACTGCACCTTTTGTCAACCTCACTATCTGGTCCTGAGCTACCTTTGACCAGTGGCAAGATTTTATTAAGACAACTGGAGATATCACAGGATGTAAATATTTACTTAGGGTCTATTCCCGAAGCATTTCCCGTAAACAGGTATCCCGCACTGCAGTAGAGGGACACGCCATCGATCGTTGTGTGTCGTGCATTTTCTATAACAGCAAGATATCGAAGGGGCATCTCTCCAGGGTCGTGTTCTAGTCCATTATAGTCGTGTCTAAATTTCAGTCACACAAAAACCGACGCTGTCTGCAGCTAGGGCGAAGGACGTCAATCTTGTGAAGTTCAGCCGTGTGAACTGGGCCGTGAAAATACGACACAGGTTTAAGCGTAGTGCTATTCATATAGCCAATGTACAGGGCGGGATAATCGGAAGGAAGAAAACACAAAACAACGAACGAATTAACCAGTCCAAAGGGAAAACAACAACACGTTTCCGTGAACACAAGTGTAAGTCGTCGACTAGTGTGAATTCCACGCAAATTCGCGGTTTGGCGGCATCCATAATTAACTAAAACACTAGAGCAATGTAGACCCGCAATCGGTGGGGGGGGGGGGGGGGGGGCATCTCCTTATGTACTAAGCCGCAGTCTATGTGAGCTGGGGTGGCCTGTTCCCTTCATTGTTGTTTATACCTTGCCCAACTCATATGCCAGGTACCGATTTGCAGCTAGATTGGAATAAGGAGCCGTGGTGCTAGGAACAAACCACAACTAGATATATTTCTGTTCGTCCGTAATTTCGAACCCTGGCTGACTGTAATCCCAGTCATAGCAGGCCAGCTCATTGTCGACTAGGATACACGATCCATATTATATAATACCACATAAATGCACTGACGTATTGAGCGGATGGTCAAGTGTCTAGAATACTGCTCTTCCCGTCAGTTCGAAGCTCGGTAAGGCAGCGTCTTATTAGTGTAGTCGTAGAGCAATTACTTTTCATCACTTTGCTTATCGACACGCACCAGTTGACCCATTCATAAATGAATACCTCGCTTACTGTTAGGGATGGAAAAGCGGGGAGGAAATTACCTGCCTTACATCACCTCATTTAATTAGTACTAGGGGACTGAGTGGTCTCGAAGTAAGACGTCGGCCTTGAGTGCTGGAGGTCGTGGGTTCAAATCACGTTGGAAACCGGGAATTTTTTAAGACTTTCTGGAATTTCCCCGGATCTTTGGGTACTAGAGATCGGACGCCCATGTGGAGTGTCGCACATGTTAAAAATTCATCGGCAGTTAGAAATCGAATAGAGTAGGCTTAAAGGCCGCGGCGTGGGCAAAATTCAAAAGGATGTGACACATCTACTCAATCTATTACGGGATCCTTGTCGGTGCTACGAAAGTCGTGCATTGCGCTGGGATTCTCCAAAAGTACTGAGAAGAACAGAGCATGTATGGGTTAAATTGTGTGCAATGACGTTGATTCTTTGACTAAACTAAACTACAGTAAACTATATAATTATTACTAAGACCAAGCTGCGGCGATGCTGTGGTTTACAATAAAGTGTAAAACAATATTTATACTTATTGTCAAACCTATGACAAAAACAGAGACAAAACTTACGTTACAGCCTAAAGACCTTTGTCAGAGATAACAACCAACAAACACTTGAGGTTCAAGCCAAATTTAAATTTAAAATAATATTTTGTGTTGTTTGGGATCACTGATGAAAGCCTTTATGTCGCACCTAAGTTTCTTTTTTGTCTTCATCAAAGTGTGTTATCTGACCATACTGATAAATGTTTTTACATCCATCTGATAGACAAGCCGTGGCCCACTATAATTAAGTATGCAACACTTCTACCTCGACAGCAGTGTCTGTTTTGAGATCACCTTTTCTTTTAACTGTAAAGATTTATGTTGTTTTTAAATGTATTCGAAGTAAAATTATAGCCTAGTCTGTACACTGTGCGGCACACTGTGCGTGTGTATGTATGTATGTATGTATGTATGTATGTATGTATGTATGTATGTATGTATGTTTTTATGTATGTATGTGTGTATGTATGCGTGCGTTCGTGCGTGTGTGTGTATGTATGTATGTTTGTATGTATGTATGTATGTGCGTATGTATGTATGTGTGTGTATGTGTACGTGCGTGTTTTTATGTATGTATGTGTGTATGTGTGCGTGCGTTCATGCGTGTGTGTGTATGTATGTACGTACGTATGTATGTATGTATGTACGTACGTATGTATGTATGTATGTATGTGTGTATATGTGTGTATGTATGTTGGAATGTATGTATGTGTGTATGTATGTGTGTATGTATGTATGTATGTATGTATGTGTGTATGTATGTATGTATGTGTATGTATGTATGTGGGTATGTACGTATCTATGTATGTATGTATGTGTGTATGTATGTATGTATGTGTATATATAGTAGTGAATATATGTATATATTTTAGAAAATATGTATGTATGTATGTATGTATGTATGTATGTATGTATGTATGTAGGTATGTATGTGTGTGTATATATGTGTGAATGTATATATATATTTTAGGAAGTATGTATGTACGTTCGTATGTATGTATGTATGTATGTACGTATGTATGTATGTATGTATGTATGTATCTTTGTACGTATGTGCGCATGCATGCATTCAGACATGTAGTGGAGTGGTAAACGGTCAATTCTAAAAAAAGCAAAAAAACAAAGACAGCGAGAATCGGTGGTCTCAAAGGTGATTTCATTGGCGTCTAGTCCTAACGAAGATGGACGAACAACTCAGAAGACCGATGTATACGCTGCTCACATAAACGATCCATCCACAATTTGCAATTTAAAATTGAAAAGAATGAGCTGGTAGCATCTGATCGAACAACAATTAAAAAGGTAATACAACACTTATCGAATTGAGAGAAAGACAGAGAGAAATAGAGAAAGTTAGAGAAGACATCCAGAATTGACAGAACATAAACAGGCTGACAGAGTGGTTTGCTGGCTGGCAGAGAGAAAGAGAGGCAAAAGAGGCGGAGAGTGAGGCAGAGAGAGAGGCGGAGAGATGGAGAGGCACAGAGAGAGGGAGGCAGAGAGAGAGAGAGTAGCAGAGAGAGACAGAGAGAGGCAGAGAGTGAGACAGAGAGTGAGGTGGGGAGAGAGAGACGTAGAGACGCAGAGAGAGAGAGAGAGGTGGAGAGAGACAGAGAGAGGCGGAGAGAGAGAGGCAGAGAGAGACAAACAAATAGATTAGTTAGATAGATAGACAGACAGACAGACATATGGACGGACGGACGCACAGATGGACAGACGGACGGACGGACCAACGGACGGACAGACAAATAGATAGATAGATAGATAGATAGATAGATAGATAGATAGATAGATAGATAGATCTAGGCATGTGTGTATGGGCGTAGGTGTATATGTGAATGTATGTATGCATGTGTGCATGCGCGTTTATCCCTCCTCCCCCCCCCCCCACCCCACCACCCCAAACCACCACCACCAATTACAAAAAAATTAACACATATATTCACACACAAAAATGCACACACACCTTTACGAATGTGGAGAGGTGACAAGGTTAACAAACAAAAACAAACAACAATTAAAACAACAGCAAAGAACACATACATCAGCGATCTCACCAGCACTGAGAAAGAGTTGATGACTCTTGAGAACACCTGTCCACAGGATTACCTCCCCTTCTTGGTTACATTACCAACAGCTAGTGAATTGGAATAATTACAAAAATGTTTAAAAATATTCAAAAATGGGTAATCACAAGGTTTATAGCAACGATTTCTGATCACAAAGTGTAGGCCAGCAACAGCTGTTGGCTTAGGGAGACAGTATTTTGTTGGGAGGAAATAGCATTTTTGCGTACGTGGAGAATGCGGATTTTCTATTAGGCTGCAAACTACGCATAAATTAAAGTTGCGACATATGGTTGCTGTACTGAGACAGCAGCCTTAACGTAAGGGATGAGGATAAAGGAGGGGAAGACGCGTTAGCAAACATAACTTACCATGTGTTACTGGGGTCAAATGCAGAGCAGAGAAAAGGAAATGTTAACCTGCTATCCTGCTGTCGCTGGTTACTTTTATAGTTCTGGACACCAGGTCATGGTGGGCATCAAAGTCACTGGCACTGTTTCCTACTCCTGCGATGAGCGACACCGGTTTGAGCTTGATTATAGCTTGGACTACTTCGTGATGGGTTGCAATAAATCTCATGGGTTGAATACATTTCATATGCTTCATTCAGCTCTCTTTTCCCTGTAATTTCACTTTATGTAAATACATTTATGTGTGTATATATATATAAGAGTGAAGATCCGTGCTTTTGAAACTGCTACAGAAGAGTACTGAAAATCCCGTTGACAAAGAAAGAAAGAAAGAAAAAAACAGATCCTGTGGCTCATATATTATGTAATGACATGACAAATTAGGTTTTTTGGATACGTCAAACAACGAGCTGGAGAGAATGGTTATGGAGGGCATGGTCACTGGAAAGAACGACCGAGAAGGTGATGGACTCGGGACATCATGGAGACGCTTAATGTTTTTTTGTTTTTTTTGCGTTCGCCTTATTTTCTATAATCCCCAAGGCAGTGTAAGTTGCACTGTGGTTTTTATTTTGCGCCTGTCGGCCCAGTGCATCCAACTTCAGCATGCATTTTATGTAAGGGCCTGCTTCCTCGTGCATTTTCTAAGGGTTTGCTTTCCCTGGGTAACGGCCGAGACGCTGGATTTGACCTTGGAGCAGGCCGGAAGACTGGCGGAAGACAGTTTCCTACAGACAGGCAGTCATGGAAGCAACGTTCTGCAACGGACACTACATGATAATGACGATGACTATGATCATGATATATATATCATCATGTGTCCCCCTGCCGGCTGGCGTTGGCGATCATGAACCTCCATCCGATTCTACCACGTGTGACGTTTACCAAACCTGTGCTGATTGTCGCCCCTGCCATTCTTTCAGGCTGTCCAAACATCTTCTCTTTCGGCTTTCCTCTGTCTCTGTTTCCTGCTATCTTTCCCGCTGTCGCAACGTACTCCATGGCCTCTTCTCCTAACATGCCCGAAAATTGATGTCTGTTTTGTTCTGATCTTTGCAATGGGTTGTTTTTGTTTGTTTTTTGTTGTGTTTTTGCATCTTCGAGTACTGTATCATTATTGTTCGCTCCAGTACAGGGGATTCGCAACTTCCTTCTGTAAAACGACATCATCTCCGATGTTTGCAAAGAGCCTACTAATTGTCCATGATTCATTGCCATATGTCAGTACTGGTTCCACGTAGGACTCTAGAAAGTCCTTTCTCAGTTCCAACAGCAAGGTTTTGTTGCACAATATTCCTTTCATGGTCTGGGAGATCGATTTTGCTTGGGCTATTCCACATTTTAATTCATAATTGCATCTTCCATCTGGCGTTATGTATGTGCCCAGGTGTTTAAAAATGTTAACTTGTCTCAATTCGGTCCCCTTCGTTTTGATGCAGCATTTGAGAGAGTCGTTCTTTGTCATTATCATCACCTCCAATTTTCTTTTATTAAAAACGATACCTTTCTTTTCACATTCCTGAACTACTGTGTTTACTTTTTCTTGCAATATATATATACTCTTGTATGTATGTACATACAAATATATATATATATATATATATATATATATATATATATATATATATATATATATATATATATATATTTATATATCGTGTGTGTGTGTTTGTGTGTGAATGTGTATAAATATTGTATAAATATAGTTTATTAATAAATTCGTGTACCCATTTCACTGTATATATGCTTCTCTAGATATCTGTTTGTTTTTATATGTACAGTCATATAAAATATTGATATTTTTTTGTCCACTACATTTCATAACAGACACGTCTTGTCTCCCACTTTTCTGGCACGTCGTGTTTCACATTATCCTGGCTCAATATGTAATAACGGCAAACTTGAACCGCCCGTTTTACATCATGTCTGGTTCTTTGTTGTGATTTCTAAGTTGTTTCCTTGTTCATTTTTGTGTGTCCGATAAAGGCCTTGTGACGGCAACATATGTATCGTTTTATTTCTGTCCTGGTGCAGTCACAGAACCATTACCTGCTTGTTTTTATTGATATGTTGTAGTTCTTAGTTCTCAGTCCACCCGTATTGATACCCCTGTGCAGGTCACAGGTCTGGTGTGAGCTGGATGTAGTCAGCAGGTGGATTTATTGCTTAGCGGGCTAGGCTCGAGTAGCTTATCCCTTCTCTGCGTTGGTACACGTGCCATGGAGCGTGGTTAACCGATGTGTTAGTCCATCTTAATAGACCCAAATACTAGAGCAAAGAAGACCCGCAGCCTGTTACGGGAGAGCGAAGAGTAACGCCAGGGTATGGTGAAACGTACTTGTCAAGACCCTCACCTGTCGTCCTTGTAGGGCTCCATGATGTCTAACAGCAGTCTGGGCAATGAGGTGGAAATCAACATAGCAATTCCTTCAGTTGCGATCTTACTAAAGTGTCTCTCATTGCAGTACAGCCAGGATAACCTCGGTCATCTGTTTGCGTAGAGCTCGGGATGTAGGAAGAGTTGCCGTAGCCCACCACCAAAGAAATGTCGTCAAAAGTTAAATGCATTGCGTACTAGTGGCATAGAAAAATTGGAATAGCTACGTTTCGTTAGAAATTTTAAGCCACGGGGCAACGAAAAGAAGACTTCTACGCCTCATCTTCTTTTTCTGCGTTCGTTCTCAATCTCCCGCTACCAAGCCCTGGCAAGGCTTTGCAAGAAGCAGACAGAATGTTGTCTGGAGAGAGCAATGCGTTGTGCCGCTAGTTCACAGCTTGAATGCGATATTTGCACCTTTCAGCCCGACACATCTGTCTTCTGCTGTCTACACATGATTCGTTTTATCTTCTTTTTCTTCTTCTTTGTCTTTACTTCTTCTTCTTCTTCTTCTTCTTCTTCTTCTTCTTCTTCGATCAAATGATGCTATGTTTCTAGTCCGATGAGGTTCACGAAATAGACTTCGTTTCAGGTCTTCGCGGGTCCGCCACGGCTTGTTTGCTTTGGTCTGCATAAGTAGAGCAGCTCTGCAGGATATGTTCTGGTGTTCGCTTGGGTGCTCCGCAATCGCATATGGCGGTGTCTGAGACCAAATCTGTGGAGTTGGGCCTTGATTCTGCAATGTCCCGTTCTGAGTCTGAAGATCGTTGTCTGCCCATCACTGCCAAGTTTGTCAATGCTGCCTATTCTGATTTGTATGTTTGTATTCTTTGTGCTGGTCTCTCAATTCTGGTCTCATGGATCGTTTATTAGTGTCTTTGCTTCTTTATATCTTTGTGTATGGCGAGTCTGCGTGTCGCCACAACCGGCTTTTGCGAGGTCATCAGCTTCCTCGTTTCCAAAGAATACGCAGTGGGCCGGAATCTTCAGTAGGATTAGATCTGTTTGTTTGTTTGTTTTTATTGTGGGTTTTTTTGTTGTTTTTTTTGGGGGGGGGGGGGGGGGGGGGGGGGGGGGGGCAGCAATCCGATGTTGTATTTATTTCGTGTAAGAGTCTAACCTGTTTTTGGCTTGAGATGGCTTGGAGTACGCTCCTGAAGTCTTTTAGAATGACCGTTTTTCTTGCAGTTGTGTTTTGCCTGATGAGAATCCCCGTTGATGCATGAACAGCTGTTGCCTCAGCTCTGAAATGAGTGCTGGTATCTCCTGCTGGTCTGGAGTGATTTTCTGTTTCGCCGTTAGAGTTTGGGATGTAGATTATTTTCTATTTCGCCGTTAGAGTTTGTGATGTAGATTATGTTCTATTTCGCCGTTAGAGTTTGTGATGTTGATTTTTTTCTATTTCGCCGTTAGAGTTTGTGATGTAGATTATTTTCTATTTCGCCGTTAGAGTTTGTGATGTAGATTATTTTCTATTTCGCCGTTAGAGTTTGTGATGTAGATTATTTTCTATTTCGCCGTTAGAGTTTGTGATGTAAATTATTTTCTATTTCGCCGTTAGAGTTTGTGATGTAGATTATTTTCTATTTCGCCGTTAGAGTTTGTGATGTAGATTATTTTCTATTTCGCCGTTAGAGTTTGTGATGTAGATTATTTTATATTTCGCCGTTAGAGTTTGTGATGTAGATTCCACTGCCTCTCCTTGTTTCTCTCACCGAAGCTGATCGATCTGTGTACACATGTGTCCTGAAGCTGCTAGGATACTGTCTCTTGAGCTCCTGCAGAACATGGATTTGTTTGTTCTGTTGCTGACTGCTCACTTCTCTTCATTTTCCCTGGAACCTCGAAGATAATCCAGGACTGGTCCTGGCTCCGTATCCATAGTTTTGAAATAAGTGATTCGCACTTTTCAATTTCGGCTTCAATGATGTCTACATTTTTTCTGTGGATTTTTCTGTCCAGATGTTTGGGGCTTTTCCTTAGAAGTCTGTTTTTAGTTCTCTCTCGGAACTGTTGGTGTAGAGAGTAATCTGGCAGTCCCTTTAGTTTTTTTAATTGACGAAGGGATTTGCATTTTCTCCTTAATACGAAGGGGCTCAATATTTGCTGTTGTCCCTAGCTCTGTAAAAGGAGTGTTTTTTTAATGCCTTAAGGATACTTTCCAGACCCATATTTTGGAAAAAGTCTAGCTTTCCTGTGTTTGTTTTGGCTGTTGTTCTCCAAGTGCTAGAGACATGCTCCATGATTGGTCTGATTGCACCAGTTTATACTTGCTATAGAATGTGTGCTCCAACCTCCCTCAGCCCACCCCAACCGCATTTCTTCTCCTCCCCCCCCCCCCCCCCCCCACCCCCCCCCCCCCCCCCACCACCACGATGTACGAGCTAGCTTTTTTCATCACTGGAAGTCTTCTTATGGTCCTTGGTCCTTGTCTGATTTTTTTCTATATTTGGCATCAAGGTGATTCTCGAGTCAAACGTCACTCCAAGGAATGTGGGTGTGTCTAATTGGGATATTTGTTGGTTTCCTGGCGTTATTGTTATTCTCTCTTTTTTAGAGGAAAGGGAATACAGAGTGGAGGAGGTTCTGGTGTGGTTTATTTTCATGATCCACTTATTTGTCCAGTTCTCCACCTTCTCAACTGTCTTTTGGAGCAAGTCTGAGGCTATTGTTGCATGTTCTGTGGCTGTCCAGACAACAACGTTTTGAGGAAAGTCTGAGGCTATTGTTGCATGTTCTGTTGCTGTCCATACAACAAAGTTTTGGAGCAAGTCTGAGGCTATTGTTGCATGTTCTGTGGCTGTCCATACAACAAAGTTTTGGAGCAAGTCTGAGGCTATTGTTGCATGTTCTGTGGCTGTCCATACAACAAAGTTTTGGAGCAAGTCTGAGGCTATTGTTGCATGTTCTGTGGCTGTCCATACAACAAAGTTTTGGAGCAAGTCTGAGGCTATTGTTGCATGTTCTTAGGCTGTCCATACAACAAGGTTTTGGAGCAAGTCTGAGGCTATTGTTGCATGTTCTGTGGCTGTCCATACAACAATGTTTTGGAGCAAGTCGGAGGCTATTGTTGCATGTTCTGTGGCTGTCCATACAACAAAGTTTTGGAGCAAGTCTGAGGCTATTGTTGCATGTTCTGTTGCTGTCCATACAACAAAGTTTTGGAGCAAGTCTGAGGCTATTGTTGCATGTTCTTAGGCTGTCCATACAACAAAGTTTTGGAGCAAGTCTGAGGCTATTGTTGCATGTTCTTAGGCTGTCCATACAACAAGGTTTTGGAGCAAGTCTGAGGCTATTGTTGCATGTTCTGTGGCTGTCCATACAACAAAGTTTTGGAGCAAGTCTGAGGCTATTGTTGCATGTTCTTAAGCTGTCCATACAACAAAGTTTTGGAGCAAGTCTGAGGCTATTGTTGCATGTTCTGTGGCTGTCCATACAACAAAGTTTTGGAACAAGTCTGAGGCTATTGTTGCGTGTTCTGTTGCTGTCCATACAACAAAGTTTTGGAGCAAGTCTGAGGCTATTGTTGCATGTTCTGTGGCTGTCCATACAACAAAGTTTTGGAACAAGTCTGAGGCTATTGTTGCGTGTTCTGTTGCTGTCCATACAACAAAGTTTTGGAGCAAGTCTGAGGCTATTGTTGCATGTTCTGTGGATGTCCATACAATGAAGTCATATGCGTGTAACCTGTTGAAGGCGTACTGATTGCAGCATATAGTGATGTCGTTTATATTTTTTACGAAGAGAGTGGGCGCTATTACACTTCCCTGTGGCACTCTCTGTCTCAGCCTGATTGACTTGCTGGTCTATTTGTCTATAATGATGCTAAAGTAGAGAGACATCACGTCAACAAACATCTGGGGTCTGCACCTCATGATGATGATGATGGAGAGGGTAGCCTAAAACAAGTAAGCAGACATATGGAGTAGGAGTTCATACTCTCATCTTGAACATCGTGAGGAGTAAGACAACCTACCTTATACGAATCACCACTGAGGAAGACGTGCGGTTTTGTCCTGGATGCAAATGGCTGTCAGAGAGCTACCAGCTCACAGCTAAAGGGATTATATCATGATCGTCGTCTTAGATCAACCCATTAGTCGACAAGGGAAGGTTAGCCCTGTGTGGGTCACAGCTCAGGGTCCAACTGTTTCTGACGCTTGGGTACTATTGGGAAGCTGACAACTAAAGGTTAGCCCTGTGTGGGTCACAGCTCGGTGTTCAACTGTTTCTGACGCATGGGTACCATATGGAAGCTGACAAGTGAAGGTCAGCCCTGTGTGGGTCACAGCTCGGGGTCCAACTGTTTCTGACGCATGGGTACCATATGGAAGCTGGCAAGGGAAGGTCATCCCTGTGTGGGTCACAGCTCGGGGTCCAACTGTTTCTGACGCAAGCACAGGTTAATAGCCTTTTCTTATTTGAGTCACTCATGTTATTGCGTCTCTCTATAGAACCTTACAAGCGGGTGGAAGGTCGTCCGAGAGGTCTCGTCCTGCTGCATTAGTACCATAGAGCAGTTGTAGCGCTCTATCTCTCGTCCTTCCTTTATAATAACATGTCCAGTCCAGCTGTGTTTATAATTGTTTATGTATTGAAGTTTATGCCTGTAGGCCCCTCTGAATTTGTTGAATGAGTGTTAGGTCCACTAAACGTCGCTAGACTGTTGCATGTGTTGGTCTTATCTAACTCTCTATTGCTATAGCTAGGAACCAGGTTTTGCTCCAATAGAAAAGTGCCGGTAGGACTACTGAGTCGAAAAGGGGTACACGTAATATGATGTCTTCTGTAGTATGTTGCAGTTTTAATTGAGTTGAAGTTCACCCCGCCTTTTGGTTGCAGTCAGTTGATCTCGGGTCTTACCTTGGTTTAATGCTGTGAAGCCGCCCAAAAAAGATATATTCGCCCATCTCGTCAGGGAGTGCTTCGTTTAGAAGTAGGCGGTTGAGTTCCGCTGAAGTGATGCAAATAGTCGTGCTTTTCCTTCAGTTATTAGTGAGGTTTGCCTTCTTCCCATCAGTTACCAGTGATGTCTGCCATCTTCCCATCAGTTACCAGTGATATATGTCTTCTTCCCATCAGCTACCAGTGATGTATGCCTTCTTCCCATCAGTTACCAGTGATGTCTGCCTTCTTCCCATCAGTTACCAGTGATGTCTGCCTTCTTCCCATCAGTTTCCAGTGATGGCTGCCTTCTTTCTCAGTTAATAGTGATACCTGCCTTCTTTCTCTCAGTTAATAGTGAGATATATCGTCATTCCTACAGTGTATAACGATACTAGACCTCATCACCATATTTTTAACAGATGTAGCAATCAGACACACATATATGTGTGCCAATGAGAGGAAGGATCACAGTCAGTAGAACACGTCATCCAAGTATTTCGGCCCCACAAGAGGAACATTGTGAGCAAGAATCCTCGCTAGGCAGTTTGAGAGGAAAGTCACGCAGTGAAGCAAGCATCTTCAGATAGATCTTAGAAGTCCGTATTTGCAATACCCTCGTCAGAAAATGGCAATTAATAATAATGTTCGATTAGGAGTTAATGGCTCGATGCGACGATCGACGACTAAAAAGTCCAACTACTGAGGGTTGTTCATACCTTGTGTGTCGACCGAAATCCCTACAGACTCTCCAGTTGATTTCCAGTACTCCGCAGCCTCGGGATGAGGGCCGCGAGGAGAGTGTGTTGAATCAATGTTTGTATCGGTTTTTCTTGTCTGTGCGTGTCTGACTCACTATTTCTTCGCGTTTCGCTCCCGTGGCCTTCGGGTCAGCGTGACTTTTGCTGTGCTGAGAATACGGAGTTGGGAGAGGTATGATGAAACCTCCGGTGGAGAAGGGGGGGGGGGGAAGTAGGAGGAAGCCGGATTCAGTCCAAGCAGGAAGGCCCTTGACTAGTAAAAATCAGCGCTGATTTCTGTGGTGCAGTAAAGCGGAACGTTTAACACCATTCTGGACTGTTTTCCCACAGTTTAAGCCAGGCACAGCCGCAGCAAGATGCAGCATAACAACAGGATAACCGAACTAAAAGGACTTTAATTCCACAGAATAAATTCCTTTATACCCCATGGTGAAGGAGTCGTGAATTATAATCCGAGCAAGAACTAGCAAACAGCAGAAAACGACACAAATACCGGACCGAGTCGAGAAGGCAGCCAGTCAGGAACGGCCATCTGACTTTTTCTGGTGGGTCGTAAAACGTGAGTTAGGCAAAATTGCAGATGCAGCTGGCAAACCTCATCATGCGAAACAACAACAGCTGCAGAACCACTACTAAAAAAAGATAATAGATTACACAACTCCCTGAAGTCATGTAATTCGTCTAAGCAACTAGGCCCTGTTGCGCTGACTCACCATTACCACGGCTGATGACAGTGTCATAGGAAGCATACATGTCCAATGGAGTGAAGGCAATGTATCTATGACAGGTGTTGCGTCAGGAGTCTTTAGGATGACTCGGGGTAGTCTTTTCTAGATCATTTGTGTGTGTGTGGTGGGGGGGAGGGTGGTGCAGCAATACGGTATTGCATTTATTGTGTGTGAGAATCTATCTTGTTTGAAGCTTGAGATGGCTTGGAGTGTGCTCCTGCAGTCTGTTAGAAGAGCCGTTTTCCTTGTAATTATGTTTTGGCTTGTAAGAATCTACGTTGGTGCATAAACAGCTGTTGCTTCTGCTCTGGAATTGGTGCAAGTCACTAATTTATGGCACAGAAACATGGACAATGAATAACAAGTTGTAAAAGAGTATTGAATCCTTTGAAGTGTGCGTATGTAGAAGATTGGGTCGCATTTCTTGGAAAGAGAAGAAAACACATTTGGAGGTATTGAAAAATTTGGTGGTGAAAAGAGAATTAATGACCGATATCAGGATTAAGACAGTTAAGTTAGGTTGATCCTTTAACAACACATACCTCCTTGTTGAAGCCAATACTAGAGGGTAGGGTAGAAGACAGTCGTTCAAGACAGACAACGTTTTAAGTGGGTGGGTAACACATCAGGAGGGGGACTGGGAAAAGCCTATCAGATTGCACTGTTACGGCAAGAGATGGATTACACCGGAGATGAGGAGATGGCAGTTGAACTGAATTGAAACAATTACGCGGTGACTGTATGGCAAACGACCTTTATTCATAATCACTATAAATCCTCCCCGTTAACCCTAACAATGTGAATAAACACCTCAGTGATAGTTTGATACCGTAACGACAAATTACCACATTCACTTCTTTTGTTTCAGGAACACGCAATTACACCCACCAGTGAAACGCAGAGCACTGGATGGCTTTAGCACGGAGCTCAGAGTCCCCAAACACTACACTAATATTCCAGCGATTTGCATACATAGCTGGTTGCGTGCCACGGGGGCCCAGAAAATAATTGAGTTACCATCCAGAATAAATCACATTGTTCCTGATGTTGTCCAGGGAACCATACCCCATCGGTATGCAAATTGTGGTGGTCATTCGGGCCCGGTATTAGAAGCAAACACCAACCTTGATGGCATTGGTGTCCCTCGCGGCAGTTCTTTAACGACGCGGGTGCCATGGCAACGTTGCAGAACAGCTAAATGAGATGGGAATTTGAGTGCGTCTGAGACTGCCAGGGACAAAGGGGTAAAAGAAAATGACATGGAAAGTACAAAGAAACTGTTGTACATCACGCAAATGTCCCTTTATGTGTCCTCTTTGTTGTGGGTGTGACATGGAGTATGAGGATCGCCAATTTCAGCAACAGATTCCTTTTGGTTATATTAGGTCGCGTTATCTACCGAAGTATTACGACAACGGCCCTGATAAAGACTTGATCTAATTTGGGTTTTTTTTTAAATTATAGGATACTCCTCAGAGTAATTCGAGAGTCTGAAACGTGAACGTCATATTTTGTAACTAACAGAACAAAGATGGGGAACTTTAGGTCGCTTGCTGTCTTGTAGGCCATTATGTGCGGCTCTTTTAGTGAATCCCAATGTGATAGATTTAATTATTGTATTTCTTTAAGTATGTTTTTGTTTGCCTTTTTAAATTTTTATTTTAATCTTCAAACGAGAATATTTAAAATGGCATGGCATGGGACAAATTCGTTTCAAAATTATGTCTCCTTTCAAGCAGCCCTGGATACATGTTGATTTCCTGCAAGACGACCCGCTCCATACACGGACATCTTGAAACTGTCCGTATTGTCCAGATACCATCTTGTTCTGAAAGAACCTCCTCCTATGGCAACGTACCTTCAACTGTCTACCTCTCCAAGCCATTGTCTCTGTTTGTGAGACAGAAATGACTGAAAAGTAGGGTTACATTTCTTGATCAGCGCAGGCTCCGACAATCTACTTACATCGATTCCTGATGTACTTGAATCTTGATTCTTGATTCTAGGAATCAACATCATCACAAAGGGGACATTTCCACAAGTGCTCAGTTCTCCGTTTAAGCAGCCAGCTAACATATCTACTCAGAGCCCCAGCCAGGTGTTGATTTCGTGTTCTTCGGATCTTTCCAGACGGGACACACTTTCTCTCCTCTCCCAAAGTCACTCCTAAATCTACAATCCTCCACACATATTCATTTTTCCAACTAACGTAACAAAAAAGGTAATACGGACGTCCCAATATCACAGTTTAACTACAACTGTGCGTGATTTGTCGATGAGCAGAGTGAAGCTGGAAGGTATCTCTAGATAACAAGCTGTGGCATCTTGCTGTGTCTTTTGCTCCTAAGCTCTACAAATTTTTTCTACCGACCTCAGCGAAAAGTGTAGACGGAGTAAATTTTTGTTTGAAATTGTATTTTCGATAGAATGACATTGTTACTTTTGCCGTGCGCTCTTCATTTCACTGTAATAGGTGTTCAACTATGATGTGAGACTTGCCACATGTGTACTGTTCTTGGTGCCAATGATGAATTTATTATACAAATGACATCTCAGTCGGTTGTGTCCTGTGCCCAGCCGCAAGATGATCACCTGACCACTGCAAGAGAGTTTGTGGTACACGTCATTATGAATTTTTGTTTGTTTTTGCGTTCGCCTTATTTATCTATTCCCCAAGGCCGTGTGCGTTTGCACTGTGGTTTTTATTTTGCGCCTGTCGGCCCAGTGCATCCGACTTCAGCATGCATTTTATGTAAGAGTCTGCTTCCTCTTGCATTTTCTAAGGGTTTGCTTCCCCTGGGTAACGGCCGGTGCTGTGATGTGGATTGAACCCAGCACCTCCTGGTTGTGAGCCATGTCACTTAACCACTAGCCCACACCGTCCCCGATCATTATCAATATTGCCAGGGTTGTCTCTTCTCCATTGTGATCTGTACGTGACCTTGACAAGTGCTTGTGTCTCGTCACATGTCGTTGCTGTGTCGATTAGTGTACACGTCATCAGTGGACTGTTGTATTTTTTAGTCATTAAATTGGAACTGTGAAGACGAGCGAAGAAGGGAAGGAAGATAATTCATTTGTGTTGTGCGTTTGGTTGTGTGCTTTCCTATATTAGAAATGGATTAAAATATAACCATATTGTGCCCTATTCTGTAACAGGGGTGAGGCCTCATTCCACGTAGTTAGGCTGCATTCAATTATATGTAAACCTAATATAGCCACATTAAGTTAGCTGTAAACCCAATAAAGCCACATTCAGTTAGCTGTAAACCTAATATAACCACATTAAGTTAGCTGTAAACTTAATAAAGCCACATTAAGTTAGCTGTAAACCTAATAAAGCCACATTAAGTTAGCTGTAAACCTAATAAAACCACATTCAGTTAGCTGTAAACCTAATAAAGCCACATTAAGTTAACTGTAAACCTAATAAAGCCACATTAAGTTAACTGTAAACCTAGTAAAGCCACATTAGGTTAGCTGTAAACCTAATAAAGAGGCATTAAGTAAAGAGGCATTAAGTTAGCTGTAAAACTAATAAAGCCACATTAAGTTAGCTGTAAACCTAATAAAACCACATTCAGTTAGCTGTAAACCTAATAAAGCCACATTAAGTTAACTGTAAACCTAATAAAGCCACATTAAGTTAACTGTAAACCTAGTAAAGCCACATTAGGTTAGCTGTAAACCTAATAAAGAGGCATTAAGTAAAGAGGCATTAAGTTAGCTGTAAAACTAATAAAGCCACATTAAGTTAGCTGTAAACCTAATAAAGCCACATTCAGTTAGCTGTAAACCCTGCGTTTCTCTCGACTGTCATAAGTTTCTTGGCATTTTACATCCAGTAGTTTGCCATTGATTTCTGGACGTTGTTCTGGCCGCTTATCAACTATGGTCTCTGGTGCGCCCTCAGCCCGATACCAGGCGTTTGCAGATCCCGCTTTTAGAGTTGTTGTCGCACAGGTCGATCTTCCGCCTCTTCCACCGGTAGCTGTGTGTACTTGTCAGGGGTGGACTCCCCTTCTTGTCGTTCCACTCACGTAGTTGAGCCGGCCAGCCAAAGCCGTTGCCCGGGGTATGGCGCATCCAAGTTCAGATGATAGAAACACGAGACAGAATCTCCCGGCAAGTAGGGTTAACATCATTATCATCATCATCATCATCATCTCCTTCTTCTTCTTCATCGATCAACTGATGCCATGCTTCAAGTCCGGTGAGGTTCACGAAGGAGACTGTGCGTTTCAGATGTTCGCCTGTGCCCAACTGGGAGCATGGTCGCTCCCCCAGGTCAGGCTGCCTTTCTTTGGTCTGCATAGGTAGGGCATTCTTGCAGAATATGTTCTGGTGTAAGCTTGGGTGCTCCACAATCGCACGTGGCAGTGTCTCTGAGACCCATTCTATGGAGGTGGGCCTTGAGTCTACAATATCCCGTTCTTAGTCTGAAGATCTATGTCTGTCCATCTCTGACAAGTTTGTCTATGCTGTCATTTTCTGGCTTGTATTCTTTGTGCTGGTCGCTCCCTTCTGTCTTCATGGATCGTTTGACCATCATCATCAAGTGCGGTTGGAGTGGTGATCATATATCACAACTTTCTCTTATAATGTGTGGCGTTTATCACTTCCGCCGTTGATGGTATCCTGTCCCACTCCTTGAAGTTCTCAAGTATTTTCTATCTTTATCTTCATCTGTCTCTCTTCGCTGCCATTCTGCCTGCTGTCACCGTCGTTTCTCTCGATATGTCCGAAAAAAGATTTCCCTCATACTCTTTAAGACTGATTTTGCCTGGCCTATACTCTTCTACGAGGCGTGTTCAAATGAAACGGGACCAAACTGCAACAATTGAGGTGGTGGTGGAGGTGGTGGTGGAGGTGGTGGTGGAAGTGGTAGTGGAGGTGGTGGTGGAGGTGATGGTAGAGGTAGTGCTGGTGGTAGAGGTGGTGGTGTTGGTAGAGGTGGTGGTGGAGGTGGTAGTGGTAGAGGTGGTGATGGGGGTGGTGGTGGAGGTGGTGGTGGTGGAGGTGGTGGTGGTGGAGGTGGTGGTGATAGAGGTGGTGGTAGAGGTGGTGGTTGTAACGGTGGTGGTGGAGGTGGTGGTTGTGCTGGTGTTGGAGGAGGAATTAGAGGTGGTGGTGGTGGTGGAGGTGGAGGTGGTGGTGGTGGTTGTGGTGGTGGTGCTGTTGCTGTTCTTGTAACTGATTTCATTTAACTCTTGAGAGCGTGCCTTTGGTAGCGAAACATACATGGACGAAATATGTCATGGGCGAATCAAGCCAATGGCGAATCATGCCATGGGCAAAACATACATAGGCGAAATATGCCATGGAAACACATTGTGGTCAGATGTCGTCGTTATTGTTGTTGCTGTTTGTGGTGGTAGTGGTGATGGTGGTGGTGGTGGTAGAGGTGGTGGTGGAGGTGGTACTCGATACGGCAGACATGGATTCTCTTAACTGTAGTGCAATGCGAGACTGATCAGTAGTGTGCCCACTATTGGGGTTACAATGCCAATTCCCCTATCGTTGGCCAGACAGATGTGATGTAGTCTGCTTCCATAATCCCGCTAACGGCGACAAGTGGGGTGTTGGTCAGTATGTTTCAGTGGATAATGGACTGACCGTATGGGGAGTATCGCATGATACACTCAGGAGGATAGTACTGTCTAACTGTTCATTATAGAAAACGTTGACCCTCATTTCGATAGTCCTGGCTTTCGATAAATGTAAAATATCCCCATATTGCCGTCTAATACATTTTTTGTGGCATTTGTACATAATACAGTTGTGATAAACATACAATGAAACTGTATGTGCAATTGCGCATTACCTCAATTGTACAATGCAAGAAAGGGCAATTATTGTGTTTCTACTTACAAGTCTACATAGATCTTGTCCAATAAACATCACAATAGCGGGAATTTAGAACACCGTTTTAGTTCCAGTTACAAAATAAGTATTTCGGATCAGCCACAACAAATAAGAAACGGAAAACGAAACAAAAACCAGACGAACTGCTAGGGGACGGAACCATTGTCTTGATGAGCTCAGCAGACACAAACCAGCATGTTAGCTCCCTTGCCATAACCCGGGTTATTGGATTATCCCCCCTCTTGTAACCATGCCTGTGTCCCATCATGGCCAATAGACCATGATGCATCTGGAACAGCGTCCAATCTGACTAGCGAAAGACAAGTGGCCAGACATAATCCAGACAACGGAAACAGAGGCTAAAGTTTGCTTTGGTGCCTTCCTCAAGTCAGAACAAATATGACCTAGTGAGATGTCGCGGTTTGGACGTGGCTTGAAGACAACGCAAACTCAACTTGACGTGAGCAAGACGTAAACACTTTTTTGAAATACGGCGTGGCTATTTATGTAACTTATGTAATACGGCCAGAATAGCTGGCGAAAAATCAGACCGGTTTGAAGTGCTAAAGGGAGTTAGACAAGAATGCATACTCTCCCCTTATAAATTCAACATCTATACAGTAACAGTAATGGGAAATGTCAGAAACGACAAAAATTATGAAAAATTCTACACTCTTACAGACGGTGAAACGAAAGACAAGAACTTAGAAATGCAGATGGCATAGTTATCCTCTCACAGAGAGTAGATGGCATGGAACAGACGACCCTGTCTGTTAAACAGCATAGCGAAGAACAATATATCTACCTGAACACACGCAAAAACAAGATAATGATCACACAAAAAACAGAAAACATGGTCTAAAGTTCCTCTAGAAATGGAGGATATCGAAAACGTCACAAGTTTCGAATATCTTATTATAATGAGCAACAATGAAGACTGTCAATCATACAGTGGAGAATTATGGACATGACAATGAACAGGTTTGAAAAATGATAAACATATGGCAGAACACGAAACAAAAAGTTCTGGAGGCCTGCATCTTCCTTATAGCAACGTACGGATGTGGAACATGGCCAATTAAACGAGCTGTAGTAATGAATAAATCAACGATGTGGCGGTGAAAAGTCGAAAAAATATATAGGTAATGGCTCAGTGACCGCATCTAAACATGTACAAAACAAAAACTGCGGTAGAGGCAGAAGGTCTTCGTCTGGTGCAGAGAACAAAAGAAAGCAATCACAGATCGCCACAATATACAAGACAAAATGTAAAACGATACGGTTTTAGTTGGACGCCATTACCAGAAAGTGGCCAGGAACAAATGAGTCTCTGTATGCCAGTTATGAAAAAGTGAAGACCAAACAAGAATTGATTGCACGTAGAATGAATATAAAGGAAAATCTGCACATATAAATACAGCGGATGAAAATAAAAATAAGTAATGGCTCACCAACCGGCATAGACATAAGACATAGACAGCGCCTTCCAACCCATAATCAAGAATGTATCTTCATTCCTTAGAGACATCGACCACGCGTTAATTATTTTCTCTTCTA
The DNA here is from genome assembly GCA_036924085.1 of Ariolimax columbianus. NCBI lineage: Eukaryota > Metazoa > Mollusca > Gastropoda > Stylommatophora > Arionidae > Ariolimax > Ariolimax columbianus. Next base: position 61,650,188 of record JAVGWX010000016.1, on the reverse strand, counting down.
TTGTTCTATAACCAGACCAGACATACTGTTAGATGTTTGCTTCATATTCTGGTGGTTTATCAGAAGCTAGTCTCAATAGGAGAATCAACGTCGTTTCTCCTCTGTTAGGTTGAGCTTGTTCTTACACTCAACAAAATTGAATTTGAGTCATTTCATCGACCAGATCTATGGAGTAGCGGCGTGAGCGGCAGGAGTCAAATGTTCAAACCTGACTGCTAGCGTCAGAGTCAGCGAACCAGAGCTGCCAAGATCCTTCGCCTCCACGCGGTGAAGTGAACAACAGCCTTCAACAGGGACGACTGGCTAGGGAGAAGAGATTGAAGAGGGAAGGCTAACTCGGTGCCCAAAAATGCCTGCTGAAGTCGGATGTATCAGACCGAAAAGTGCAAATATTGCAGTCAAGCTGTAAACTACTACACAACACATTCCGCTCTCCGGACAACATTCTGCTACTTGTAAAACTCTTTTCAGTACTAGGTAACGGAAGATCGACAACGAACGACGACAAAGAAGAAGAAGAAGTGGAGTGGGTATGGGCATTAAAATTGGTCCTATCTACACCTGTCTTTCTATGGACCATTTGGAAAATCTTTTTTGGTCTCCCTGTTTGCGCTCCCCTTCGTGGATGTACTACCGATACATCGAGTACATATATATATACATGCTGTTTCATTGACTTTCTTAACAATTTCAACCCGTAAATAAGTTTTGTTCTCGTATTTAAATTTCATCAGTCAACTTTCTTGACATAACAGTCTATATCTGCCCTTCTGGTCTTTCCACAATTATTTACTATTTGTCCTGGCCTCTCCACAACTGTCTACTATTTGTCCTCCCAGTCTCTCCACAACTGTCTACTATCTGTCCTCCTGACCTCTCCACAACTGTCTACTTTTTGTCCACATGTCCTCTCCACAACTGTCTACTATTTGTCAACCTGTCCTCTCCACAACTGTCTACTTTTTGTCCACCTAGCCTGTCCGCAATTGGCTACAATGTGTCCACTTAGCCTCTCCCCAACTGTCTACTATTTGTCCACTTAGCCTCTCCGCAATTGGCTACTATTTGTACTCCCAGTCTCTCCACAACTGTCTACTATTTGTCCTTCTGGCCTCTCCACAACTGTCTACTATTTGTCCACGTAGCCTCTCCGCAATTGGCTACTATTTGTCCACTTAGCCTCTCCACAACTGTCTACTATTTGTCCACCTAGTCTGTCCATAATTGGCTACTATTTGTCCTCCTGGCCTCTCCACAACTGTCTACTATTTGTCCTTCTGGCCTCTCCACAGCTGTCTACTATTTGTCCACCTAGTCTGTCCGCAATTGGCTACTATTTATCCTCCTGGCCTCTCCACAACTGTTCACTATTTGTCCTTCTGGCCTCTCCACAGCTGTCTACTATTTGTCCACCTAGTCTGTCCGCAATTGGCTACTATTTGTCCTCCTGGCCTCTCCACAACTGTCTACTATTTGTCCTTCTGGCCTCTCCACAGCTGTCTACTATTTGTCCACCTAGTCTGTGCGCAATTGGCTACTATTTATCCTCCTGGCCTCTCCACAACTGTTCACTATTTGTCCATCTGGCCTCTCCACAACTGTCTACTATTTGTCCACGTAGCCTCTCCGCAATTGGCTACTATTTATCCTTCTGGCCTCTCCACAACTGTCTACTACTACTATTTGTCCACGTAGCCTCTCCGCAATTGGCTACTATTTATCCTTCTGGCCTCTCCACAACTGTCTACTATTTGTCCATCTGGCCTCTCCATAGCTGTCTACTATTTGTCCACCTAGTCTGTCCGCAATTGGCTACTATTTATCCTCCTGGCCTCTCCACAACTGTTCACTATTTGTCCTTCTGGCCTCTCCACAGCTGTCTACTATTTGTCCACCTAGCCTGTCCGCAATTGGCTACTATTTGTCCACTTAGCCTCTCCACAACTGTCTATTATTTGTCCACTTAGCCTCTCCGCAATTGGTTACTATTTGTCCTCCTGTTTTCTTCACAACTGTCTACTATTTGTCCTTCTGGCCTCTCCACAATTGTCTACTATTTGTCCTCCTGGCCTCTCTACAACTGTCTACTATTTGTCCTTCTGGCCTCTCCACAGCTGTCTACTATTTGTCCACCTAGCCTGTCCGCAATTGGCTACTATTTGTCCACCTAGCCTCTCCACAACTGTCTATTATTTGTCCACTTAGCCTCTCCGCAATTGGTTACTATTTGTCCTCCTGTTTTCTTCACAACTGTCTAGTATTTGTCCTGCTGGCCTCTCCACAACTGTCTACTATTTGTCCTCCTGTTTTCTTCACAACTGTCTAGTATTTGTCCTGCTGGCCTCTCCACAACTGCCTGCTATAAACCTACGAGCAAACGTAAGTACCTCCTTAGACATTTTTCACATCAATCTTGCTCGGCATTCCCTCAAGTTATCTCCATGACTCCGCCATTGTCACCTAAGCCAGGAAGAGGATGACTTCGTACGGAAGGCCCACACTTTCAGTATCAGTGGCAAGTGGTGAACGTAGTTTCTCAAAGCTCGAACTTACAAATGCTTACAACAATGTTGCAAGAGACGTTAGCTGGTTTGTCAATTATACCAATTCGGCATGAACAGACTTCAGCGTTTCGTTTGATTAAATTGATTAAATTGATTAAATTGATTAAATTGATTAAATTGATTAAATTGATTAAATTAAAAATGAAAAGGACAAGTATAGCACCACTATCCCACAAAAAGAGCAAGTTTTAGGAGGCGACTAACTGTGACTTGACATAACTAGGTGGTATGTTAAGAGCAGCATAGATGACGCACTGAAGGCTTCTTTGCTCTAGTGTTTTGAGTTTGTTAAGATGGACTCGAACATCGGTCAACTACCCTCTGCGGCAGTTTTGTCCTAACGCAGTAGAGTAATAAGCTGCTCGAGCCTAGACCACGAAGCAGGAAATCCTCAACTCGGCTATATCCAACTCACGCTAGAGTTGGGACCTGTACAGAGCATCCGCTTCTGTAGAAGCACAGGTTGGCTAAAACGAAGACTAAGAAATTGGTAATACAATTTGCAAAGTAAAACTCCAGCAAAGTAAGATTTGAATGCGATGTTGAAGGTTGTATTGTTTTTAACGTATACAAGAGGTATAAGTCTACTAAGTGTCCTTATAACTAAAAGCTATGTAAAGATTTTTTAAAGTTAAAAATAGCCCCATAGCAGACACTACCTTTGAGGATAAAGTGGTAGAGATTTCATTTTACTGTCAAAACTGTGTGAGGTTGCATGACCAGTTCCCTTCCGCGCTGCCTTTTCCCTTCTCTAACCGTCAGCCAGGTACTTCTTCCTCTGCGTTCGTTCTCAATCTCCAGCTACTAAGCCCTGAACAGGGCGTTGTAAGTAGCAGGATGTAGTCCAGAGAACGAAATGCGTTGTGTCGCTAGTTTACAGTTCGACTGCGATATTTGCACCTTTCGGCCCGACACATCCGTCTTCGGTAGTAGCCAGGTACTAATTTACAACTGAGTCTATTGGAGCTACCAGTAGCGAGATTTGAACACCGAACTTCTGCCATGAAAAGCTAGAGTTCTACTAATGCGCTAATAAGTCGCTCAATTATTTTTGGCTTCTTCGGTGTTGGTGTTGAAAAGGACCTAGCGATGTCGTGTATTAGTTTACAGCGAGGCTGCGATACCTGGACCTTTCCATCCGGCCTACCCGGTTTTAGATGGCTTTTCGGGTTCCCAATTTGCCTTCTCAAATGCGATCCCTATTCTACACTACTGCATCACGAGTCGAGGGTGACCCAACGGAGGCAGAATATGGTCTTGTTCAGTTCTGGTTCGCTGACCTTGAAACAAACAGCCGTTGCGGTCCCCCATTAACACATTGACAATGCTGCATCTTTGGCCTCTTCCTGCGTACATGAATTTGAAAATCAAAAATTGATCTCTTAGCTATTCTTGCAATTAAAATAAAATTATCCATTTTCTGCTTTTAATTTTTTATACAAAACATCTGTTCTTGAAAATAAAAGTTGACATTTATTTTTAATTTTGGGACCGGAGAGGGGCGGTGGGTGAAAAAGTACTCAACCTTCCTAAGGGCCCACATTAGGCTGACACCGCCACTGTCTATATCAAGCATTTGCAGTGGCGGCCTCAACAGCAAGGGTTTCATAAACTAGTTCCTAGCTGTATAGTATGGATATCTACTTAACAAAACTGGTTGCTCGCTATTCAGAGACATTCAGGATTTATCATTTGTACGTATGACGCCTAGAAGACCAACAAACGTATGGATATATGATGTAGTTACTTCTATTTCGTTTTCGGTACTGAAATAACGGTAAGGGTAGACGTAGTATTATAAATGACTCTGCTGTTGGGGATGAGGTGTTAGAAGCGTCCTTTCTGACTCTTAGCTCTCTTTATGAGGTAGGTAGTCTGCCTGTCTGTCTCTCTAATCTTGGTAATCAACCAGGAAAAGGAAGTCCCTTGATGGCAGAAAGTCAAATGTTGTTTAAACTCAATGTGATCTTTTGCCCTGGAGTAGCATGTTCGACTAGTGGTTTTACTAAGACCATCTCTTCGTCTCATTGGTGGACGCATTCGGTGGCGCTTCAAGTTGAAAAGCTACTAGGACGCCACTTTTCGTGTCCATCTGTTGTCAGGTATACGCAGAACATTCCCAAGTCCATAATATTTATTTTAACAAGGCAGTATCTACGAAGGCCTGTAAAGATAATTAGCCACCTGATTTCTGTGTTGTGAAATCAGTCCAGTAGAGAGACTGTCCATTCTCTTCATACCATTACTTCTTTAGCGACTTAAAGATTTTATTATATTTCTTCTTCTTCTTCTGCGTTCGTTCTCAATCTCCCACTACCAAACCCTGAAACGACTTAAGTAGCAGAATGTAGTTCAGAAAACGGAATGCGTTGTGTCGTAGTTTACAGCTTGACTGCGATATTTGCACCTTTCGGTCCAACACATCCGACTTCAGCAAGCATTTTTTGAGTACCGGGTTAGCATTCCCTCTTCGATCCCTTCTCCTTAGCCAGTCTGCCCTGCTGCAGCCTGTTATCCAGGATCACCGTGTGGAGGTGTAGAAGGGTCTTGGCAGCTCTGGTTCGCTGGCCCTGACGCTGGCAGTCAGATATGGGTCGCTGACCACTGCAGCTCATGCGCTGCACAGCATCTTAATCCCTTTTTTATATCATGGATGGAATAACCAGTGCTCTAAATGTCGACATCATTGGATCGGTAAAACTCGTGCTCAGGCCGAATCACGTCTCTAGTGGTTTGAGGATGTGGACACATTCAACAATGGATCTGCAGGAAGCCAAACTCACATTGGTAAAGTTGGCTTTATTGTTGCCACGCACATGTTCAATTGGTTCAATTTGTCAACTCTATGGTTTAATCAATCAAGGCATGTTGCTCATATCGATACATGCACCACTGACAACATCTCGCCAGTTTCCACAGATCTATGGATGCTCTGTCTTTCTCTCTCCAGTTGTAATCATTTAATCTTAGTTCATTCTCACATTCTTTTTTCAATTATCTATTTCTTGGTTTACCTCTCTTGCCTTCCCTGAGGACTCTATGTAAGAGCCTGTATGTACGTAGCGCATGTTCTTTCCAGTCCTATTTTCTTCGCTTAATGTATTGTTCCAGTGGCTGCTGTTGACTTCTTTCCCCATAAGTCTTCATTCCTCACCATGTCTTGCCACTTTATGACCATTATCTTTCGTAGGGATCTGGTAACGAAGAACTGGAATCTTTATTGTATGTCCTTGTTCGTTCTTCGTGCTCCGCTGCAAACAACAGCACCGATTTGACGCTGGCATTGAATGTTCTAACTTTCATTTGAATCTTGATTTCTCTGAATGTCCATATGTTGATTGGTGTCAGGAATGGCATTCTTGCCTTTCAAATTCTGGTCATTACATTTGCAACTTTACCTCAGTATGTATTAATTGTGCAGCCAAACTAGGTAAAGGTATCCAATTCTTTCAACGGCTCTCCCTCCAGCGCTAGGATTGCTTCCCTAAAACTCAAAATTAAGGTTCAGACAAAGGCACTTTTCATTCATCATCATCATTATGAAGCATGTCCCTTTCATAAAGTCGTTCTTATGAAGACCAATATATAAGCAGACAAAGTCACTTTTCATTCATCATCATCATCATGAAGCATGTCCCTTTCAGAAAGTCGTTCTTGTGAAGACCAATATATAAGCAGACAAAGCCACTTATCATCATCATCATCATGAAGCATATCCCTTTCAGAACGTCTTTCTCGTGAAGGCCAAAATATAAGACACTCGATCCCTGGACAGCTCTTGTGCATCTGTCAACCACGGAGTCTCTTAATGTACTTTGACCATTTTCTCATCGATCTACCTATCTGCATTTAATGCCAGGTAGCGCACCCTGCAGTAAATATTTTGTTAGATCAATGTGGCGTTTGATATGGCCGAAGTTTGTTCATTTCTTACACGTAATGTTGTTTACTATCCTGTTTTGTTCTCTAATAAGCTCCTGTGAGATTTCTGTGTTTGAACATCCTCCTGTAACATTTTAACTGGACAGATTTAATTGTTCTTTCTTATGATTTGTGGGATTGGGCTTGTTCCGCATCCATACGTTGCCAGCGGAGAGATTCAAATCACTAGGATCTTTATTTTTGTAATTTTATTAGATTTCTGTCAAACGTTTTTCATTTTAATTAGCCTCTATAGTGACATGGCAATTCTCTTTGTATTTATTTTTGTTATTCTCCGTTGTTACTTATTTTTGTTATTCTCCGTTGTTACTTATTTATAGTCGAGACTAGATGTCCAAAACTTGTGACGTTCTAAGCGTGTTGCTTTCCTGGAAAAACGTTAGTGTAACAGTTCCATGAGGAGCAGAGGGGTTAGGGTTAGCAATTCATTCTCGGAGAGCCGAAATGTACTGGAAAAGTAATAGGATACTTCAACTCAGATAGGAACAGCTCAAGCTAAGGCCATACGTCGTGTATTCATTGTCAAGGCTGGGTTTTGATTAACAGTTCGAGCAGAGGGGAGAAATGTTTACTTCGGTGTGTTGTAGAATGTTGCCAAAGGTGTAAGAGGGGTACTGGACCAGCTCATTTGCTGCCTTAACTAGAGTCCCGGAAAAATGGGTAGAGCTATTAAGCGACACATACGTTTTCGTTAGGCTGTCACATTTAGATCGACAGGGTGAGTGGATAGCTTATGAGGCTATTAGGACTTCAGGAAGGAGAGATTAGATAGACTAACAAGTGTTGCAGTCAAGAGAACGACACTTACTGTGGTCTGGCTAAGGGAGCTGGAAAAGTGTTACATCCTGATCATCAGACATGTTGTTTATGAAGTTAAGATTCCAATAAAAAGGAGAGGCAATGCTCATTTTGGATAAATAGATAGAGAGAGAGAGAGAGAGAGAGAGAGAGAGAGAGGGGGTGGGGGAGATATCGGTACAGAAGGATAACCCACTATGCTTCAAGGCAATTGCATTTGTTCCAACTGGAATAAATGTTGACTCTTCTGTACCGGTGACACAATCTGATCACTTCGACTGACAGAGGTAGAACGTTGATTGCACGATAAGGTGTGGCAGACACATGGGATACAATTCTGAAGAGTTGTATTCCGAGAGAGGTAATTGATCGTATGCACATACATGAGCTCTTGATGATCTCCTGACGACGAGCGATTCAGTTCAAGCAGGTCGAAATTTAGCTCAGATGGAGCGAGAGAAGTAACCTGAATCCACAGGGAGCACATGCAAAAATGAAATAATGACAGGCCTTTTATTCCACAGCGCAGTCTCAATAATCAGAAGATCTGCCGGTGGTCAAGATGCTGAGCAGCGCATGAGCTGCAGTGGTCAGCAACCCATAGCTGACTGCCAGCGTCAGGGCCAGCGAACCAGAGCCATTTCAGGGCTTGGTAGCGGGAGATTGAGAAAGAACGAACGAAGCCAAGCCAAGCCAAGCCAAGAAGATCTGCCGAAACGGCAGATCAGCCACATCACCAACCTCCTAAGTTCACTACGAGACCACGAGTCTGTGATAAAATAATTGAAGGTATATTGCAAGTAATAGCATCAAATAGGAGATAATATAACTGGGTATAAATCCGAAGGCACTATCCAAGATCATGCTGACATCCCTTTCAGTTAGAAAGATTTAATTATATTTAGTTTAGTTAGTTTCCATGTTCTAAATGGCTAGGAATTATCTTGTGTTTTATTATTCACAAACGTTTTAGTTTTTTCTATGTTGATGTTTTGTAGAAACAATAAAATAAAATAAATAAAATACTTCACACAGTATGTATAAGTGAAAAAATCGTGAAGAGAAGGATTGAGGAGTCTTTTGCATGAAAGTGTAAATTGGTTCAAGTGACCATATATTATATGGCTGGCTTGGCTTCGTTCGTTCTCAATCTCCCGCTACCAAACCCTGAAAGGGAATAAGTAATAGAATGTAGTCCAGAGAACTGAATGCGTTGTGTCGTAGTTTACAGCTTGACTGCGATATTTGCACCTTTCGGTCCAACACATCCGACTTTAGCAAGCATTTTTTCAGTACCGGGTTAGCATTCCCTCTTCGATCCCTTCTCCTTATCCAGTCTGCTCTGTTGCAGCCTGTTATCCAGGATCACCGCGTGGAGGTGTAGAAGGGTTTTGGCAACTCTGGTTCGCTGGCCCTGACGCTAGCAGTCAGCTACGGGTCGCTGACTACTGCAGCTCTTGCGCTGCTCAGCGTCTTGATCCCCATCCTATTATATGATGTCTGGTTTTCACCTTCTCGGTGCTCATTGTCTTAATCTTGTCTGAGTTTATGAACAGATTGTGTTCCCTAATCTGTCCTTTGATCGACATATTCATCTGATCCGGCTCCGAAGCGCTTGTCAAGAGGGCAACGGTATCCTCTGCATATCTTAGCTCTGCTATTTCAGTCCCACCGACTGTTAACGGGTCGAACTGAAGCGTGTTGATCGCGAGGGTGGAACTTTGCATTTTTCCCGTGAAATGTGAGCGCTCTACTTTCTTATGGGTTGCCTCAAACCTCATGGTTTTAATACATTCTATAGTTAGCAAAAGCTAAAAAGATCACGCTCTTTTTTCCATTCTATTTCGCTTTCTTTTTTTTTTTTGTCTTCCTTTATTATTATTGCTTTTTTCCATTAATCTGTGTGCCTATATCTTTGTATATATCTGTTTCTTGATACATATCTGATTGATTTGTTCATTGTCCGTTTGTTTTTGAATGTGTCTAATTATATTGCCCATCTCTTGGTTTGGTCCACTCAATTTCATAACTGGCACGTCGTGTCTCTCATTTTCCTGGCACATGCAACTAATAGCGGCTAACTTAAACCGGTCATGCTGCTTCTTGTCCTGTTTTGTTGTTCTTGTGATTTGTTAGTTGTTTTTGTTCGTTATTTCTGTTGTCCCTGATGAAGGTCATGTAGCCGTAACATAAATATTAATTTATGTTTGTCCTGCTGCCCTCACTGAACCATTACCTGTGTGTGTTTTGAATCGACTTCGAACCTTAAGAGCCGCTGTAGCTTTGATGTATCCATTTACCTGATTAACCCGGCGGTCTGCCTTTGTCTCCTCTCAGTACAGCTTATCTTGTTACCTAGTTGCAGCGAGCCATGCTACCCTTCCCTCTTCTCGTGGAGCTGGAATGTTTGAACAACAAGCTCAAATCATTTGAATCCACGTGAACAGTCATATAGCTCATTAAGTTCTTCCGCCAACGAAAACAGCAAGCAATATGAGTATCTTTCTTCTTCTTTTGTCTCATTCTTCTTCTTTCCCTCCAACATATCCACATATATTTAGTGCATGCGCGCATTGGACTGTCACCGGTTCGTCTCATTCTTACACATTTTATCAGTACTTTACTTACTTTACTGTATCCTTTCACTAATGCCATGAAGCGTAGTGGGAAGCAACATGTCTCTCTCTTGAGCCAAATGTGTCGCTGTGGTTGTTGTGAGCCCATGCGGGTATAGGATGCATTTAAAGTATACCCATATGCCTCTTGCTCTTCCTCTAGCTCTGAACTCCGATCTCCTACTTGCGTATGTTGTCAATGACAGCCGATGTTTTCATTCTCATGAGATTGTCAAGCCACTTCATATTCTATTTACGCATGTATTCTTGTGAAGATGGTGTACCCACAATTTTTCTGATGTCGACATTTCTCAGTGTGTCTTTTTTGGAGACGTTGATGACTTTTCTCCGTCATCTCGAAGGCTGCAATTGTCGTGTCCCTCTGCATCAGAGAGAGACCATGCACTGATAGCACATCGTTGATAAGAACATCATGTTTTATCAGCTGCCGATTTGCTTCTATACTGATTTTCTGATGCGCGAGTAATCGTTGCAGTTAGTAGGTCCCTTTTACCGAGGGCGGATGTGTCGGACCGAAAGGTGCAAATATCGCAGTCAAGCTGTAAACTAGCGACACAGCGCATTCCGTTCTCCGGACTACATCCTGCTACTTGCAAAGCCCTATTCAGAGCTTGGTAGAGGGAGATTTGAGGATGAACGTAGAAGAAGACGAAGTAAGTCACTGCACTTGCCTTTTGGCATATGGTGACGATTTTTCTGCCAAGTCATCCGCCATCATTGAAAACGCTTTCCATGTATTTGAACTCTTCCACCTGTTTGTGATGGCTGTCGTTGACATGTATGTTTAGAGGGTCTGGTGATCTGCTGATTGTAATAGTTTCTGTCTTTGATGTACTAATCTTCATGTTGTATCTCCTAAAAGTTGAATTAATCAAATTTGTATGATCTTGCATGTCCCTTTCGACTTCGTTCATTAAACACTAGTAGCCAGCGAAAAGTAACTCCCTGAACGACTCGTGGTCTTGGCTTTCTGTAGCTTTGTTGCCTTCAAGATTTACTTCTGATGTTTTGTTATCTATGCATATAATGAGTAGTAGGGGAGGCAATACACAGCCCTTACCGACTCCCGTGGGTATCTCGAATGCGTCTGCAGGGACGTCAGATGTTCTAATTATGCATCGGTACGTTTGGTATAGGCCTTTTACATAGTTTATCTATAAAGTAACAACACCCAATATGTTTTGTTCAAATAGTCTGTCTCTGGCCATTCTTATCTTCTTTATTTATACTAGTTCAGAAGACTCTGCAGAGGCTGCATACAACCAATTTCTTCTATTCCACACGCTCTAAAATATAACTATGTGCATCTAATCTGTTATTGATTGCATTAATTGACCCTACCCTCACTATTTTCTGTAGCAATATATTCGAAGCATTCACGACTATTCTACTAAAAACATATTTCCTAACATCTATTCTGGACCTGTCTTTAATTAATTTGTATCTGTGCTCTCTTGTTCTTGTGGCCTACCGTACATTGAAAAACGTGTTATAGTTTAATGTATCCTTTCCCGTACAGTGTGCAACGTAGGATAGTCACCCTCAGTTTCCTGGATGAAGAATACCCACAAGACCTCTGGGTCAGAGTATACACAGATGGGTCAGCACAGAATGCAGTAAAGAATGGCGGGGCGGGAGTGTACATAGAATAATCAAACAACATTAGGGATACAGTCAGAGAACCAACTGAAAAATTATGTCATACATATCATGCAGAAATCCAAACAATCAAGGTAGCAACTGAGAAACTGTTGAACACCAATGTCAGTCCACAACTTGTAGTATTTCTGACAGATGCACAATCAGCACTGTAAGCACTGAAGTCCAGGAAACTGCCAGATCTACAGACTCTACTGTCTGAACTGAGCAACCAGCGCAAGATGGGTGGTCATGCAGTGGATACCATCTCATTTTGGAGTACCAGAAAACGAGAGAGCAGACCGACTGGCGAAGGACGGTGCTGTAAACGAGCAACCAGATGTGCCAGTTACATACCAACAGAAGATAAGGATGAACAAATCAATCAGAAAGCTATCAACGGAAACACCAGACGATTACCATAAGATGAACAGACAAGATCAAACTGTTGTGTTGCGCCTTAGAACAGGATACAACCGACTCCGCAGCCACACGTACACAAAAATGAAGATTGGCAACTCAGTCATGTGTACATGCGGACAGGTACCCCAGACGGTAGAGCACATACTACAGAACTGCCCCGAATATAATATACAGAGAAAATATCACTGGCCCATAGAAACAACACTGGAAGAGAAACTATATGGATCTCTATCTGAACTACAAAAGACAGTGAAGTTTATACAAGAGACAAAATTATAGACAATATTTTCAAGCGAACGAAAGAAGAAGAAGAAGAAGAAGAAGAAGAAGAAGAAGAAAAAGAAGAAGAAGAAGAAGAAGAAGAAGAAGACGAACCTTTCCCGTGATTATCTTATAAACCAGTTTTAAATTCTCTCGAATTCTTCTTTTTTTCTAGACATCTCTATACAATATCTCTATAAAAACAGCTCATATATTTTGTATATAAACATATCAGTCTGTCTCTGGCTGCTATCACTTCAATACAGTTTATCAGAAACAAACAACAGTTTATATACTTCGTTATAATTCAACATAGGCAACAGAATACAATCAGAAATAGATAAATAATAGAACAAGAACAGAAGTTTACATTTTCTTGGTAAATAATCACAGACGATGCCCGCAATTAGACGAAAATTAAGATAACGATCACACTGGCAAAAACGAATTTAAGAGAAAACAAGTAATTGCTAACCTCAAATAATATCAGGAAATAAATAAGAAAAGAAATAATCACTACTCATGTATGACCAATTGCACTCTTTAGGGCTGAAACATGAACTCAAGCAAAGACGAATAAAAAAAACGCTTGGAAGCGTTGGACATGTGGTACTATCGTAGAATGAAACGAGTGGGTTGGACAGAAATAAGACCATGTATGACATAATGTGTCCACAACGTAAGTCTTCTTATTCGCATCTCGGTTTAGCGCGAGTTGTTCCGCGTCATACTACGATATCTCCAGACTGTACATAAAGTACGGATGCCATTTCGTCGCGGTCGACCTCTTTTCCTCCTTCTATGAACCATGTCCTCCCATATCACTCTCTCCATACCGCTGTGTTTCTTAACGCCGATTTATCTCAGCGTATTTAGTGCGATATAATTCAGGATCTAATTTTCTGTACCTTTCAATAATTCAAAAATGTCTCTATTTGTTTTTGTCTTTTTTTTTTTTTTTTTGTCCATGATGTCTCAACAAGTTTCTGTAACATTTCATTTTGAAACACGTGACCTTATTTTACAATTGACCTGAGTTTTGTCCTTACCACACAACCGTCTGTTGCCACTGAGAAATTGTATGTCCTACTCAGTTGAATGTTTGTCTGCTTATATGTGCTTTGTCGCACATTTTTCATCTTTATTAGTTTGTAATTTAGAAAATGTAAGTCCTAGAAAAATAAACTACACGGAATCCCTGAACGTTGCATTAATGTACCCAATTAAATATACCTTATTGATTCAGTTATGCTTCCTTCAGCAATTGTCAATTCAAACTCGTACATGGTATAATTGTATGCGTATATATAATATAATATAATATAATATAATATAATATAATATAATATAATATAATATAATATAATATAATATAATATAATATAATATAATATAATATCATATCATATCATATCATATCATATCATATAATATAATATAATATAATATCATATCATATCATATCATATATCATATCATATCATATCATATCATATTCTATAATATCAAATAATAAAATATAACATTGCGTTTCCTTACATTATATTATATTATGCCGAAAAACGTGGAAGAGTTTGAAATGTGGAGCTATGGTAGAATTGGGTGAGTGAGGATAGGGTCAAATGGAGAGACATGTTCAGACAACCGTACAACCAGTCAAAAGACTGACCAAGTAGATGACGATGATGATGATGACGATGATAATGATGATATTCCGTTCATACATTTATCACTCAGTCTTTGGCTGCTCTCTCTGTACAGATTATCTGTTAACCAACAACAACAACAACAACAAATCCACATCCATTTCTCCAATAAGCATGTCGGCCTACCTCAGACTTCAACCAACAAAATAAATGTACTTCCCCCTCCCCTCCTATCTCTTCACGCCCCCATCCCTGCCTAATTGTGCGAGAAAGGGCCATCATTTCAATCAAAATAAAGCAAAAGAAAAAAACAGCAAAAACGAATTAAAAGAGAGGTGAAACATTATTTTTTATATTTTAATATCAATCACGTTTATTTCTTTCACTTCAAATTGTCATAATTGTTTAATGTTTTCTTGTGTTCTGCGATTCTTCTTTGCTTTCTCCCCTACATTTTTTTTTGTTGGTATAATGATGAAAACTTTGGCTGGGAAACGGACAATCTGCCTGTAATCGATAGCAGAACGAAGACGACGTAAGCAAATAAAGGAAGGAACACGATCCTGTCCATGAGAATAATTCTGAATTGAACCGACATAAAATTATTGGCAAACTAGAGACTAGCGTAAATGGGCTAGCATATGTGAAGGTCTCATACTCTGTAGCATTGATCTCACGCTGCTTCATGATACTTCACAACGCCTCAAATAGTTCTCTCGAGTTCCCCTGGCGTCCTCTGAGAAACATTCTAGAATCTGAAGAGGAATTTTCCAGAAACATTACTGTCAAATAATTCCTTTTTCCAGCGTTTTTCCTCGCTTTTGGGAATCTGTAAACGATAACTTCAATTCCTTGTCGTCTTTTTCTGATTCCTTGAGAAACGTGTTATCTATTCCTGTATTCCTGTATTGTCGCGAAAGTGGTACCGGGGCCCGAAAAGGGAGTAAAGAAAAGTAACTGTAAGCCTATCAAGCTTGTCGTAAGACACGATTAAGGAGGATTGGGTATTGGGTTGTTTATCTCTTCCTGCAGAATCTTTGAGGTATACTAACGTCAACAAATAGTGACAAGTGAATCAAAAGTCAATGTGTGGGAGACGCATGTATGGGTATTTTTTTTTTTTTTTTTTTTTTTTGCGTTTGCCTTTTTTCTTTATTCCCCAAGGCGGGTGTGCGTTGCACTGTGGTTTTTATTTTGCGCCTGTCGGCCCGGTGCATCCGACTTCAGCATGCATTTTATGTAAGGGTCTGCTTCCTCCTGCATTTTCTAAGGGTTTGCTTCCCCGGGATAACGGCCGGTGCTGTGATGGGGAACGAACCCAGCACCTTCTGGTTGTGAGCCGTGCCACTTAACAACTAAGCCACGCATGTATGGGTATGACAGAAGACTGCGACACATAGCTAACTGCTTCCGTCTCCAAGTGGAGGCCATGGATACAGGTTGCGACCGTTCAGGCTGTCTGTGAGAACGGGAAAACAAGAGGAGAAGAAAATGCAGTTCCAAAAGTAGGCCGCGTTGAAACCGGATTGACGGGCCGAAATGCGCAGATACCGCAGCCTCGTTGTAATCCACAACGCAGCGTTACAGAGCAGTAAAATGTTCTTTACAGGTTCAGCGAGGAAGACGCAGACGAAAAGTAAATTTAGGGAAAGAATAACTCAACCATCCAATCCAGAGAAGACAGTTCAGGACAGAAGACTTGGCATGTATTTGTTCATAACTTATGCTCCATATGGGAACTGAAATGGTTTATACTGTTTGATTTGTAGTCCACAACAAGGGCCAGGGACACCAACCGTCCGTGAGCACAATGAGTGGCTAAGTTCCAGGCTGATTGCAGTGAGGATGATATCTTTCCGATTTGACCTGACCTTGTGGTACGTGGAATGCCGTGGCGCGGGACCATGACGGAGAGGGTCGTTTTGCATCTTTGATGTCCATAGCATGACTTAAGAGCTGGTGGTCGGAGATATCTTCCGCTAGGCGGAAACATGACCAAACCGAGTGAAACGGCGACGGTCTATCATGGTGAGTGTGCGCTAGAGGCCTGTCCGTCGGTTGACATTGTCGTTTAACCACCGGATGTGCATGTTGAAGACTCTGTTACATAATTCTCTAGGTTTGGTTACCTATAAATATTCGCTGACCGAGAAGGGCCAAATATGCGTTGTCAATTATTGGGATTACTCTCATTACTAACTTTTCACTACTAATGTGTATTGTACTGTGCAGAACAGACGTTATATAGTGACGTGAAGTGTCGATACGACATTTCAGATTCCACATCCAGTCAGTTAAAATTTTTCTTGCCCTTTACAAAATTAGCGAACCCAGCGTTCTATGAATCTCCAAATGCAAAAAGAACGTCTTCTTTTGGACCTTTGTACATGGAACATTCTTCTTCTGTTGCGTTTGTTCTTATCTCCCGCTACTAAGCCCTGAGAAGGGCTTTATAATTAGCAGGATGTAGTGCGAACAACGGAATGTGTTGTGTTGCTAGTTTACAACTTGACTGCAATATTTGCACCTTTCGGTCCGACACATCCGTCTTCGCCAGCATACATGGAACATCAATTAAAATGTTAGTTTGTTCTTTTTTTTATTTATTGCATACTGAATGCAAGTGTTTCATTGTATCTTCAACAAAATTTGACATTGTTATGTAGATTTTAATCGATTAAAAAAGGGGGGGGGGAGGAGGGAAAAGGTGGCAAGCAGACGAGAGGTGTAGGAATTGGGAGATCTTTAAATCGTTGCGCAGATGTTGTTGTATTTTTAAATTATACATTTCAATTGATGAGCTTGTGTTCCTATTTACAATATATAGATTGTATGTGATTTTTCTTCAATTTAATTTATATCCTTTCCATAAGATGTGCCTCATTCTTATATGTATATATATACATATACATACATACATACGAGGCGTGTTAAAATAAAACTGGACCAAACTCCGACAGCTGAACATCCGTACGATGTGCATGATGACATCACTTCTGGTGTAAACAGCACATACCAACCGTCAAGTTAGCAAAATTGGAATCATCCTCCGACTCACAGTTTTCTCAGCAGAACGTTAAAAACATAGCGGGTGTGATACGGAATCCGTCCAGAGTTAATCAGCGAGCGGTGATTCGGTTTCTAACAGGTGAAGAATGTCGACCAGTTGACATTCATCGCAGAATGCAGGCAGTGTATGGTGACAAAAGTGTGTTGAAGACAACAGTGAAGCACTGGGCAACGATGTTTGAAGGACGTAAGTTAACGGAACAATATGCCCCGACCTGATCTCGGAAGATCTTTCGTGAACTAACGTCTTTTTAATATTGCAGCTGATCACTATCATTTTTAATTTATTATTTGTTTGAATTACAATATATATATATATATATATATATATATATATATATATATATATATATATATATATATATGTATGTATGTATTTATGTATATATGTAAATATGTCTATTCAATTTTCTCTGTTTGATTTCTATTTCACATCTTTCATCTTCGGTTAATATATTTCCAAGATAGAAGAGAGCCAATATGGTCTTGAGGAAATTTGGGGTGCAAAGATAATTTATGGGCGAAATCAGAGTTGGTCAGTAACAATATTTTGGGCACATAAAAGGACATAACATATTGCTGAAAATGATACTGGATATCAACAAACGTCCTAGATATATACAACGATATAAGTGGAAGGATATCATTTTCTTCTTCTTCCATCAACGGATGATATGCCTCTAGCCCGATGAGGTTCATGAAGTAGTCCGCGTTTCAAGTCTGCACAGAAGGCAAATCTATTAGACAAGAAAGTAAATCTATTAGACAGAAGATAAATCTATTAGACAGAAGATAAATCTATTAGACAGCAGGCAAATCTATTAGACAGAAGGCAAATCTACGAGACAAAAGGCAAATATGTGAAGGAAGACAAATCTACGAGAATAGAGTCCTAGTGGATGGTGAGAAGGAGTCGCTTTAGAGAAGTCCGAACAAGTCGCCCCACGTGGCCTTAGTCGCTCGTTCGTCTCGGTTATCACTCTCTGGGGGGGGGGGGGGGGGTGTGATGAGATAGTCGATGAGATGCCGCTGCTTTCATCAAAAGTGCATCCACGATGTTTTTATTTCGGTTGGGGCAGACAAAACATGGTGCTTCTGGTGGAGAGAGCATGATAAAATAACTCGGTGTCAGAGCCATAGTTGACCATTCCTACTGCACTTTGCTGTACCATGTGCCCAAAGTACTCTCTCCCGTGAATGATGGTTACATTTTACTCTAGCATTCAATTCTCCAGAGAATCCGAGCATGTAGTTCTGGAGGCAAACAGAATGAGAGTGTGTAGATTCTCGTAGTATGTATCAATTACCACATCGGGGCTCGTCATTGTCGGGACATTTACCCTGATTAGCATAGCACATCACATGCGACACAATGAGAGCCGAAGAGACATTAGTTTACACACTTGGGGAAGCTTTTGAACCGGCCGGAATCTCATGCAAATCTGACACAGTCTCGCGTCATTCTGAGCTGGAATCCCGACTCTTCAGAGACGTGAGGTCTTACCCAACCTCTCTAAGCTGATCTGCGTCTGGTAATCTTCTCTCGCTAAAGGTAGCCACGTCTGGCAGGTAGCCTGCAAGCTCTCTTGCTATAAGTGATGTCCTTCGCTCCAACCTGTCGTCCTTAGCATTGCTCAACAAAGTGCGTTCTTTCAAGCAGGAACTGAAGTTAAGCCTATATTTTCTGCAGATTTTTTTCCCGGCTACTCTGCTTTTATCCAAGATAAAAGCGGCAAGTGACTTATTGAGGACAATGACGTGCTGACACGATGGACAGAGTACTGTTCCGAGTTATACAACTATAAGGGACGGAACGAATCTGAGAAAACAATCCCTCCAACATCAACAGCTATAGAGGATAACCAACTGATAACGAATGAAGAGGTAACTGCAGCGGTAAAGACATTGAGAAGAGGGAAGGTGGCCGGTATGGACAATATACCAGGCAGGTAGTGGTGGAAGGCTTGACACACATCTGCAACAAAATTTGAGCGACAGGAAACTGCCCAGACTTATGGACAAAATCAATGGTTATACCGTTACATAAGTCTGAAAACCTAAGGCTGTACCAAAAGTACATAACAATAAGCCCCATCAGCCACTCTAGTAAGGTCATGCTTAGATTAATCCTCGACCGATTGAAACCCCAAGCAGAGAACATCATTGCTGAGAAGCAAGCAGGGTTCCGACAGGGAAGAAGTAATACAGAACAGATATGTAATTTAAATCATGTGTCTGTGGATTTCAAGAAGGCGTTTGATAGGATATGGCTTAAAGCGCTATGGCCAACCTTGAGGATTATAAAATCAAGGGAAATATTATAACGGTCCTTGAACACCTGTATGACAAGGCGTCTAGCGCAGTTCTGGTGAATGGGAGGCGAGGGAACTGGTTTCGCATATCAGTTGGTTTGAGACAGGGATGTACACTATCTCCAACTCTTTTCAATATATTCCTTGACGGAATTATGAGTGAGGCACTTGGAGATCACATTGGTACTGTCAAGATAGGGGGCCGAACGATTACCAATCTTCGTTTTGCAGATGACATCGACGGGTTGGCGGATTCAGAAGCAGAACGCCAGTAATGGAACAGAAGGCTCGATGAAACAGCTCTTGACTATGGTATGGAGATAAACGTTGGAAAAACAAAAAAATTGACCAACAACGCCGAGGGCTTCAACAGCAATATAACAGCTAATGGCCAGGAATTCGAAATGGTTGACCGTTTTAAATATATGGGCTCGATTGTCAGTGATGAAGGATCAAAATGTGAGGTGTTGGCCAGAATAGCACAGACAATAGCTGTGCTTGCACGGCTTAACAAAATCTGGCAAGATAAACGGTTAGCACAAGCACGAAAATCAGATTAATGGATTCACTGGTCCTGTCAATATCCCTCTATACTTGTGAGACATGGACAGTTACAGCTGACCTTCATTGAAGTAAAGAGGCCTTGGAGATGAGATGTTCCCGAAAACTTTTAAACGTCACGTACAAAGATCGAGTTACAAATGAGGAAATACGAGATAGAATTACAACAGCAATAGGGCCCTTTTGAAGTCCTCTTGGCAACTGTCGAAAGAAGGAAACTGGCTTGGTACGGTCACATATCGAGGTCAAATGGTCTTGCAAATACTATCCTACATGGAAAGGTGCAAGGCAGAAGACGAAGAGGCCTGCACAAAGAGAGGTTGGAGAACAATATAGAAGCATGAACCAATCTCCGACCACAAGAGGCACAGGCAGCGGCAGCTGACAGAGAATGGTGGCGTAGGTTTGTGAGGATGTCTTCTTGTTTGCCCCAACGACCTCACCGGTTACGGGATGACCTGACCTGAGCTGACGTTGCTTTATCTAATGTTGTAACTTGCGTTTCAATAAATAAAACTTAAACAGAGTTGTGCTGCGTCAGCCCTTTCTTTCTAGTCTATTTCTACCTTTATCCAAGACGTCGTTAAGACGACTCAAGATAGCACATGATGCAGATGTGTCCTAAAGCTCACTTCCGAGGCTTTCTCGTAAATATGTATCTTACAAGGTAACAGGAATAAGCCAAATGACAGAGCCACTGGGGGCCACGTTGAAACACAACGCCATTTCGAACGGTATTGTCACGTACACTGACATCCTGAGCAGCATGTGGGGACAATTTACATGGAAAGGATTAAATTTTCTGGCAAATAGTTAGTGCACTGGCTTCCCAGTCAGACGATCAGGGTTCAATCCCAAATTGGTGCAGGATTATGTATATATATATTTAATATTGGTCTAGCACCATGTTTCCCGTGCGCCGCAAGCGTGACGGAATCTTTACTTTTCTTCACTTACAAGGACATAATTTCACCATAGATTGTGCTAACCACCCGTATGTATGCAAGCTAAACATGGACAGCCTATAGCAGATAAGTCAGGAAATGTAATGATTTCCTTGAAAACTGTTTCCACAGGTTGCTCACGATCGGTTGGCAGAACAGAGTGCCCAACTCCGTGGTCCTCAGCAGGGAGAGACTCTCTGTCATCCATACTCTGCTGCAGAGAGCCCAGGTCAGATGAACTGGGCATGTTGTTTGCATGTCAAATGAGAGCCTCTATAAGAAACTGTGTTATGATGAGCCCAGGACAGGACATCGCTCGACGACTTGGCGGGGGGGGGGGGGGGGGGGGGGGGAGGCGATACAATTCCTCCGAACAGCTCAGCCTGGCCCACTGTCTTCCCTGATGGTTTTTGCATTGCTGAGCAGAGAACCATTACTGTGACAGCAGGAGAATCGAGCTGCACGAAAGGACCAAATGCAAGACGGCCCGATTACTAACACTAGTCATGTGTGCCCTACATGCGGTGAAGTTTGCCACTGTCGGTGTTGTTTACGAATGTTCACAATGAGTAGCTTTACTCTTTTGTGCGCCGTGAAAAGGGCGTTAAGTGGCGGGTTGCAGTAGCTTTCCTCACATCCCGATCGTGCTGATGAAAGTGAACCGGGGTCCTGCAGGCGGTTGTGCTATTGGCTTCATCTGCATGCCGTTCACTACTACAGGGATCTCATCGATCCTTTACTGCGTTAGTCAGGCTGCCATGAAAACAATCCGTTTCCATTGAGGCCTACTAGGAAGCCGAGGCTGTCAGATCGGATTCTACAGTCATATGCCGTTACATCTGGATAAACATGTCTAGCGCTTTCGCCATCTTCGTTTGCTATGGGCAACTAACTTATTTCACTGTCAGATGCTTACGAAATGGTAAGCCAACGTTCTGTCAGGTTGACCACACCTCACACAGATATAAATTCATAAGTGTCCTACAGTTTAATCGACTGTACCGCCTTTCAGCAGAATGGTCAACACGCCATGGCAGTCAGTGAACGTTACGTCACGACTGAAAGGTCAACAGCCCCTGCCCTAGTTGTTGAACCCCATAGCCGGTGAATTTAGGGAACTTGTCACCAATTGTGGTAACTGTCGTATGACTTTGTTCCCAATGATGGGATAGTCGAGGGGTTTCTAAAATGAGGACTACAGGTCGCTTAGCTAATGTGTTCACCACTTCGTGTGCTGGCTAAGTTTACCTGCCCTCGCCCCAAGAGGAAATCAACATTTACCTTACCCTGTGTAGTATATCCGATAATTCGAAAAGACGACTTAAAATGAATGCATATCCATGGTGAAGTTTGACTAATACATCACAACTCAGTTGAATGCTGTTGCCGAAAGACAGCACCACAAAAACAAACACGTCAGCCATCTTGTAATCGTAATCGAAGATCTCACCTTGGATCCTATTCCATATTTAACTTACTTCAACTGCTTGTGAGAAAACAAATGAGTAAGTTCCAATACATGTACATCTGAACTGTCGGCCCTCATAGCCCCTCACCCATCGTCCCTCGTAGTCCCTCAAATGTCGTCCTCTATAGTCCCTCAACTACCGTCCCTCATAGTCTTTCACCCATCGTCCCTCATTGTCCCCCAACTATCGTCCCCCACAATATCCCATCAATCGTCTATTGTAATCTCACAACTATTGCTCCTTGTAGTCCATCAGTCCCTCACCAATCGTACCTCTTAGTCCCTCGCCCATCAACCCTTGTCGTCCCTCGTAATCCCTCAACCATTGTCCCTCATAGTCTCACTACTATCGTCTCTCACAGTTCCTCAGCCATTGTCCCTCGTTGTCCATCAACTATCGTCCCTCATAGTCCATCAACTATCGTCTCTAACAGTCCCCTCATTTATTGTCCCTCGTAGTCCCTCAACTATCGTCCCCCATAAATTCTCAACTAACGTCTATCACAATCCCTCATTCATTGTCCCTTGTAGTCCCTCAACTATCGTCTCTCACAGTCCCTCAACAACCGTCTCTAACAGTCCCTCATTCATTGTCCCTTGTAGTCTCTCAACTATCGTCCCTCATAGTCCCTCAACTATCGTCTCTAACAGTCCCCCTCATACATCGTCCCTCATAATTTCTCAACTAACGTCTCTCACAGTCCCTTACCCATTGTCCCTTGTAGTCCCTCAACTAACGTCTCTCACAGTCCCTCATTCATTGTCCCTTGTAGTCTCTCAACTATCGTCCCTCATAGTCCCTCAACTATCGTCTCTAACAGTCCCCCTCAACTATCGTCCCTCATAATTTCTCAACTAACGTGTCTCACAGTCCCTCACCCATTATCCCTTGTAGTCCCTCAACTAGCGTCTCTCACAGTCCCTCATTTATTGTCCCTTGTAGTCCCTTAACTATCGTCCCTCATAATTTCTCAACTAACGTCTCTCACAGTCCCTCATTCATTGTCCCTTGTAGTCTCTCAACTATCGTCCCTCATAGTCCCTCAACTATCGTCTCTAACAGTCCCCCTCAACTATCGTCCCTCATAATTTCTCAACTAACGTGTCTCACAGTCCCTCACCCATTATCCCTTGTAGTCCCTCAACTAGCGTCTCTCACAGTCCCTCACCCATTGTCCCTTGAAGTCTCTCAACTATCGTCCCTCATAGTCCCTTACAGACACGTTTACATATCCAACAGAACAATTCATCAACCAAATTATCACTACAGCTTTTGATCCAATTGCTGAGGTCCATCATGAGGATTTGTAAAGTTGTGGAATAAAGACCGCTTGTCCTTGCAGCTGTCACATACTGAGTTAATGTTTTCAATTTCCATCCAGTTCATCCCGCGACATCTTGAGATCGATCGGGCACCCCTGTTGACACCTCCACAACACTTTGCCAGGGCACCCTTGTTGACACCTCCACAACATCTCGCCAGGGCACCCCTGTTGACACCTAGGTTAGCCCATCTATGAATGCTATCTCCCCATCGTTTTCTCAGACGACCCCGCCTTCCCTTGCCTTGTACTGTGTCTTGTAGTATCGTATTTGCAAATCCCTTGGACCTCCAGACAAGGCCATAGCAAGTCAGCTTTCACCTTTTGATCGTTGAGAGGAGGTCGTCGTAATGTCTACTTGCATTCTCGAATCTTTGTTGTATTTCATTCTTTAGGATACGGTCTTTGTAGGTGACACTCGTGAGTGTTCTAGAACATCTAATCTCCATGGCCTGAATTCCTCTCTGGAGGTTTGCTGTTATGGTCTATGTTTCCCGGGTGTAGAGGAATATCGAAAGAGCCAGTGGCCACATTAGCTTGACCTTTTATGACGAGGGAAAGTCATGTATCTTTCCATTTAGACTTCAATCCAGTAAGCGTTGCTGTTGTTTGTCCTAGACTGGCCAGGACCTCTGGTGTTGATCCCTCGGCACTAATTGTTGAGCCCAGATATTTGAAACGGTTCACTGTTCCTAGCTGTCCATTTGCTTTTATCACAACGTTGATTCCATCAGTGTTGTTGGTCACCAACTTTGTCTGTTCTGCGCTTATCTCCATGCTATAATCATGTGCTGTTACATCCAGTGTTTGGATAAATTCTCAAAGTATCGTCTCAGTCCCGGCCATCCCGTCAATGGCATCTACAAAGCGTAAGCTGGTAATCATTCAATCCTTATTATTTTACAGATTGAAAAAAAAAACTGATTTAAAATTACTTTAGGAATTCTATTTATCTATGTTCAGTCCACTTATGTCGTTAGACGTCGTGGTGAGGTGTGACCTCCTTTGTTTCATATTTTTTGCAGGTGAAAGTCCACTGTTGACTTGCTAGGTCAATCCCAGCATCTGTTAGCCACTGCAATATACGATCGCTTATTTTTGAGACTGGTGGAGGTGAAAACGTAAATTAGAGCGAGGTAGACCGCAGCCTGTCATACGCGATCGAAGCCGCTCCGCTAACCACATAACGAAGACCTGAAGGTATAGCCACACAGTCCCCTTTTTGCGTCATATACTCTGTGGGGCGAATATCCCTAGAATAATGTTGAGTAGATTTTTAACTTGAATTTTGTCCAAGCAGTGGCCGTTAGGCCTACTCTTTACGATTTCCAACTGCTAAGGGATTTTTAACATGCTCGCCACTGCACACGAGAATCTGATCTCACTACTCAGAGATCAGATGAAATATTTACCGGATGATCTACCTGAAAAAAAACCTGTCTCCACCGTGATTTGAATCCACGACCTCCAGCACCCGAACCGAACACCTTACCTTGAGACCACCTCTCCCCCCCCCCCCCCTCACCATTTCCCCTGCGGCAACGTAAGGGAACGAACACAGACCATCATACGTCTTCTTTTTCTTCTTCTTATTCTTCTTCTTCGTTCGTTCGCTCTCAAATTCCCGTTACTAAAGCACGAAAATGGTTCTGCAAGATGTTGTCCAGAGAACGGAATGCGTTGTGTTGCAGTTTCAGCTTGACTGCGACATTTGCACTCTTAGGTCCAACACACCCTACTTCAGTAGGCATTTTTTAGTACCGGGTTAGCCTTCCCTCTTAGATCCCTTCTACTTGCCCAGCCTGCTCTGTTGTAGCCTGTTATGGAGGATCACCGTATGTAGGTGTAGAAGGGTCTTGACAGCTCTGGTTCGCTGGCCCTGACGCTAGCAGTCAGCTTTGGGTCGCTGACCCCTACAGCTCATATGCTGTTCAACATCTTGATCCCCGACCTGCATACAAACTCTAAAGAAGAAATGAATGAGTCTAACAAACTAAAATACTACAGTCAAGTACTCACAATACCACAAACAACAAAAATGAATAACACAGGTGTTCTAAGGGAACAGTGTACAATCCCCAACGTTGGCAAGAATCCATCATTACGTCTAGGTAGCTATAGTGTGTTTCAAAACGCATGTGCTAGGTATCAAAAGTGCGTTTCAAAACGCATGTGCTAGGTAGCTATAGTGCGTTTTATAACGCATGTGCTAGGTAGTTATAGTGCGTTTAAAAACGCATGTGCTAGATAGCTAAAGTGCGTTTCAAAACCCATGTGCTAGGTAGTTTTAGTTTGTTTCAAAACCCATGTGCTAGATAGCTATAGTGCGTTTCAAAACTCATGTTCTCAGGTTTCATCTAAGATCACCAGAAGCCTTGCACGTTTCGCTATGAATGTGTGCAAGTGGTTTTACATTTCCCATAACATTATTAAAATGTCATAATTCATAAGACAGTTAAGTTATTGCAAGCGATGACGACCACAACATTAGACGGTTTTGTCTGAATAGTGTGATGGGCGCTAAATTTGGATTATAGTTAGGAAGAAATGCGCTGGTCATCAATCTCACTCTTGTCCCGAGTTACCTTGGATCAGTGGCAAGCCTGTTGGTCGAGACGACTGGAGGTAACTCAAGATGTAATCTTACCTCCAATGAGACCAGGGTTCGCTTGAAACTTACGGGATTCGATCGAATATAATTCATAATAGCGCAAATACGGACATCTTTTTAAACTAACAAGTGTCTTTGATCTTTACGAGATAATTATTGTACACCAAAAAAAATGATGATCAGTAATTGGACGAATTGCTCACCTTTGAGGAGTCTTAAGAGTATCTACAATTCCCATTTCAAAAAATTCATAAATATGAGTACCGAATAATACGTTTCAACTGCATCTTGATTGTGTATTTTTTAAAGTGCTTATTGGTAACTTATGGCATTGCAAACGGCCCGTGAGCAGATCCAGAATCTAAAATTTAAAATAAATAAAAATAATTGCTAAAATGTATAAAACCTTATCGAATGAAAAATATATTTTTTTTTCAATTCTGAGATCAATTTTCTTGATGTATGAAGTGGTCCTGAAAAGGACCTGTTTTAAAAAATGATAATAAATTCTCTTGCGAAAATGTACTCAGCATTACACAGCCTTTTGTACGTAAATTTGTTGGTAAATGTACATGTCATCTATCTGGATTGGCTTCGTTCGTTCTAAATTTCCCGCTAGAGACATATATTATTTAAAAAACTTGTTGGTGTTATTGTGCGAATCTTAGTTGCTGAGATACTTCTTCGTCTTCGTTCGTTCTCAATCTCCCGATACCAAACCCTGAAAGGGCTTAAGTAGCAGAAGGCGGTCCAGAGAACGGAATGTGTTGTGTCGTAGTTTACAGCTTGACTGCGATATTTGCACATTTCGGTCCTTCTTCTTCTTCATCGTACGCTGTTTACAGCGATATTTACGTTGCACTGTTTTATTTTGTTAAGCCTGTGGCACAGTGCATCCGATTTCAACAGGCGTTTCTGTAGGGTTGCCCTCCTTAGCCTTTGGCTGTCCCCAGCCTAACTGCAAGGCAGCAGTTGTTTTTGGTCAGAGTTGTCTCTCTTGGAAAGTTGTCTTGCAGGACTATCGAGTCTTCCCTACTCGTGTCTATAGGGTTTGGCAATTTTATGATGGACTATGTACTAGTTTGTACTATCCCGGAAGAGAGGCAGTCCAGTGTGACTTTGTCCCAGGATCGTCACGTCCTGCCAGAAACGTAGCATATGCATGTGAGTGAGATATCTCTTTGCTCCCTTTATTTTCTCGGCTCACCTGCAGTGATGGTACGCCTAGCATTCCCCGCCACCCGGGAGGTTGTCACAATAGGGCAGTGGTGCAATGTCCGCTGGACTGCATCTCTTCTGCGTCCATTGGGATGACTGATAGCAGACAGAGGCAAAGAGCGAGGCAGGAGTGCATTTTGCCAGGTGCATTTCTGCGGCTCGATCGGGCCGGGCTGAGACGCAAGCCCCAGCCATGTCGTAGCCTCCCATCGCAGCGGTGCTGAGATTTAGGGCGGGATTCTGGCTTAGAGGCGTTCGGCCGTAATCCCTCAGATGGTAGCTTATCAGCTAAGCACGTGGACCAAATGTCAGCGAACACAGGCACGATTCCTGCTTTCCATTTGCCGGTCACAAGCTCTTTGCGAGAGTCTGACCACCAGCGAGACGAACTGTCGAGCTCTGCTATAAGCCTTAGATAAATCGTCACCGACTGACAACGTTTCTCGATACGGACCAGAGCAGCGCACCTCGGCGGAGGAGACACCAAAAAAAAACGCATCCCAATAGCTCAACGGGGAAAGGCGGGCAAGCGTTTTCCGCATTCCCGCGCTATCGCTCCGCCTGGCGGGACTGAGATCGCTTTACGAACACTGGTTGAAATTGAATCGCGGCGGCGAGACAACTACCCCAGATATCTTTCGGTCCAACACATCTGACTTCAGCAAGAATTTTTTGAGTACCGGGTTAGCATTTCCTCTTCGATCCCTTCTCCTTAGCCAGTCTGCCCTGCTGCAGCCTGTTATCCAGGATCACCGCGTGGTGGTGTAGAAGGGTCTTGGCAGCTCTGGTTCGCTGGACCTGACGCTAGCAGTCAGCTATGGGTCGCTGACCACTGCAGTTCATGCGCTGATCAGCATTTTGATCCCGTAGGCTCGATTGAACGTTAAAAATGTTCTCAGTATTATTCGTCAGCTCATTATGTCTGCTACCAACATGTGGTTTTATCTATCGCTGTCTTTGGCAACTTAGTAAAAATGTCTTAAACCTGCTGTCTGCTGATTGCCATTACTTTTCACGTGTGTGGTGAGCAGTGATCCATCTTGCATCCAAAGAAAAAATTTCGTAGCATTTTTTTAATGCATTTTCCTGACGTCAAATACTCAATTCTCAAAGCAACTAGATGGTTATGTCTTCCACCACCATATTTTCTAAAGGTCAAGCCTGTACGATTTAACGTTCTCTATAACGTACATTCTTAACGTTCTCCATAACGTACATTCTTAACGTTCTCTATAACGTACATTCTTAACGTTCTCTATAACGTACATTCTCAACGTTCTCTATAACGTACATTCTTAACGTTCTCTATAACGTACATTCTTAACGTTCTCTATAACGTACATTCTTAACGTTCTCTATAACATACATTCTTATACATCAATGACGTTGTTTCTTCACAGTCATTTTTTTTTTAAAGTCTCTCAGTGTCACTCAAATATTTCACAAATGTATTTACTAACAACGTCTGCGTCAAAACTGTGTAATTTCCTTCTTTCCTTCATTCTTGACTTCCTTGAAAACGATCTTCCAAAGTCTTGAAGCCAATGATCTTTTGCTTAAATCTAAAAAGTGGAAGGATCTATTTTCAGGATCCGATATTCACTAATAAAGACTTCCTCGCTTAGCCTCTCTGGAAAAATAGTGATATGCCTTCATTGCGATATTTCAAGCGTTAGCAATTTAACTTTCAGAGTCATTGATAACCCTGATCAAATTTCATGTGCAACACATGTGTAATAAAGATACTTTCTGTTAATGACGTACGGAGAACACCGACAGTTTTTATGTAACTGTTGAAAATGAGTACCATTTGCTGTAAGTTTTCAAAGAATCAGCAAAATGCGTGCAAATTCATATTTTCAAGATTGCTCAGCAAATGAATGTCTCTAATATTGTAAACAAAATTAAAATGTCTGTCCGGTTTGAATGTCCTGGATTTTGTTATACCGAAGATAAAATAGAACTCCCCCTGTCTGTTTTTGTTTTTGTTTTTTGGCCTTAATGTTATGATGACCAGCATTCCCCATTCCGAATATCATCCATTTCTGGTTATTTAGTTATAGATTTTTATAGAAATGTACAGGTTTTGAAACGTACTATAAAATACCTTGGCCACATAAAACGATATAAAGGTATGATGCCTACAATACTAGGCAAGGAAGAACCGAGAGTAAAAGATCGCGGGGCAAAAAAAGATGTTATGAAGCTGACGGATGCGAGAGAACAAGCTACAACTAGAGTATCACAATGCAGCGATGTTGTGTGACGTTCTTCAAAAGACACATCATGATGATCTTGGTCAAAATAAGCTGCGCGATGTCGAGGATTTCACTCTAACATCACCTCAGTGCTCACATATGGTTGTTGAAGCTGGAAATTGAAAAAGACGCTTGAGAATGGATTGAATGCATTTGAAAATAAATCCCTTGGATGTCTCTATTGGACATTGGCTGGAAAGAATTCATGACTACCGAGCAAGTGCGATTTCAGCAGACGTGGTTTTTTTGACGCCAAGAACTTGATTATTCAAATGGAGACGTGGATCCAGACCAAGACAGAGAAGTTCTACAATCAGAGCATTAATAACGTGAAGATGGGAGAAGTGTATCTCATAGCAGGGGAAATTCAAAGAGAAGGACTAAAGTTCGCATCAATTTTCAGGTAAGTGTCGTGACTAGTTCATACTAAAGTGTAAAACATTTCGACGCTCCCTCGGACAAGAAGCAACATTATCCTCACACTTCGCCATTTGTTGAGAGAGGTCATACCAGCAGGAGAGACCTGTACCAGCAGGAGAGACCTGTACCAGCAGGAGAGACCTGTACCAGCAGGAGAGACCTGTACCAGCAGGAGAGACCTGTACCAGCAGGAGAGACCTGTACCAGCAGGAGAGACCTGTTCCAATTTCAGAGCTGAAGCAGCATCTGTTCTTACAGCAACTCAGATTCGTATAAGCCAAAACATAACTACAAGAAAAACGGTCATTTTAACAGATTACATGAGTGTACTACAAGCCATCTGAAGCCCCAAACAAGATAGACTCTCACGTGAAATAAAATACAACATCGCAATGCTGTCTCAGAAAACTAATTTAGTCCTATAGTGGATGCCGGCCCACTGAGGGATACTTGGAAACGAGAAAGTAGCTGAGCAAGCAAAAGCCGGAAGTGGTGACACACAAACTCCTGATCCATAGAGCTATAAAACAAAAAGCAAAGACACTCATCAAACGATGCATGTAGACAGAATGCAGAGACCAGCACAAAATATGCAAGCCAGAAAATGACACCATAACAAATTTGGCAGAGATCGGCTGACAAACATCTTCATACTCCGAATGGGACATTGTAGTCTCAAAGCCAACCTCCATAGAATGAATCTCTGTGACAGCGCTAAGTGCGATTGTGGAGAACCCTTGTATATATCAGAACATATTCCGCAGGACTGCTTTTTTTTGGCAGACCAAAGAGAGGCAGTCTGGACTGGGGAGCGACCATTCTCGAAAAGCTGTGATTTATCGGAGAAGACCTGAAACGAACAGTCTCCTTCGTGAACCTCACCGGACTAGAAGAGTGGCACTAGTTGATTGAAGATGAAAAAGTTTAGAGAAATTGAGCACCTATGGGTATATCTGGAGGCCAGTGACGTCGATTCTAAGGAAGAGAACAGTTCCGTTTTCAAAGTGTGTTGAATAGTGTCCATTCTCGCAGCCCCGCTTTTGAAATATGAGAGCTATGTACCCAATTACTGCTGGATAGACTACACCGTGCCAGCACACGAGATTTAACCTGGAAACTTGTTCATATGATACATCTAACTCTAGCCACATTGTTAGTCAGACACTCCTTATCTGGAGTACTGTGATATTTAAAAGGTTGAATGCTAATAAATAATGTACAGAGACCGAAGTCCATTTTCAAAGTCTCTTCTCTGAGTGTTTCTTGGTCTACCCGTCTTCCTTTTCCCCGGTGGATTCCATGTCAGGGCCTTCTGGCCACATTTGATAGTGATTTCCGTAGGGTGTGTTCAATCCAACCTCATTTCCTTTGTTTGATCTGTTGCTCCACTGGCTGTTGTTGGCACCTTTCCCAGATATCAGCATTCCTCACTATGTCTTCTAAGCCTTTTCCCATTATCCTCCGTAGACTCTACGTACTAACGAACGACTGGAGGTTTTATGTATTGCTTTTGTCGTTCGTGAAGTTCCTGCTCAGAATGTTGAATATTGATATGTTGTTGTTGTTGTTTAATGCTCACAATAACTACTTTTACCCTTGTGTGGGCTCTCAATATGTGGTCAAGTGGTGGATTGTAGTAGCTGTCCTCAAAGTCAGAAGGTGCTGTTGAAAGTCGACCTCAGTCCTTCAGGCAGTTGTACTATGCTTGGCTTCATCTGCGTGACGCTCACTATTACGGTGATCACATCGATCCCTAACTCATCAACCAGACTGCCTTGAAAACAACCTGTAACCAGGGATCGCTACATTGAAGAGAGATAGTGGTCTTGGTCGGCAAGTTGTGCCCGCCTAGACTAGCTTCTCAGTTTCCCTGAATATTAATACAAAATTAATCAATCGAAATCTTTTTCAGCTCCAAGTGAAGTATAGCTCTTTAATAAATACATGACACGCTTCACGTGTAGATCTGGTTATATCTAATGAAGTATTTATGGCTTAATGTTTCTACAGGTTGAGGTAGCAAGTCACATGTACAACTTTCCTTAGTCGTATCTTACGACATGTCAGGCAGGTTACAGAATTAATATTATTTTCTTACAATTTCGACCCTGCGAACACTAGGGCGTCTATATTTATGTGCCGAAGTATTCAAATATAAGTCAAAGGTTCACTCAGAAACATTTTCTTCAAATACGTATGTCCTGAGCGGAGACATTTTTGGAGTCCCTGCCGTAAAGCAAATATTAAATGCCTGTTTGACTTTTAAAGTATGATGGACCCATCTGATCTAAGTAAAACAGATGCCCTAGTAAAACATTATTTATGATCCTTTATATGACATAAGTATGTATGTAATCAGACAATGAAATCAATTTTATTGATTATCATGATGATGATAATAATAATAATAACAAAACTGATGGGCATTATGTCACTCTCAAGAGACAATGGACTTCACGATAGAGAGGGGAAAGTCAGTTGCTGCCGTGCTTTCGCCGCACATGTTTGGAATCTGCATCTTGACGCAGCTTGTCTTCCCTTGCCTCTAGACCAACACACAAAGCCTGCATTCAGCCGGGTCTGTCTTTCGCAAGTTCCTCCCAGTTGCAGGTGTTCATTTACAACGCCTTCAGGTCATGCTTGCAAACATCTTTGTAGCGGAAGAAGGATCTACCTTTTTACGCTTTCCCGTGGTCAGTTCTCCGTATAGGGTACCGTTTTGGCATTCATCCTCCATTCTGAACACGGGACCAAGCCACCGCAAGCAGCGCTAGCTATGGATCATAAGTAAGTTGATAATCTTTGCACGTTCCAACACTTCGCTGTTAGTCACTCTGTCACTCCATGAAATTCCAAGTATGCTCCTCAGGGAGCGCATTTGATAAGCATTTAGCCTTTTTTTATGTGAGGGAAAAAGAGTCCATGTTTCGCTGCCATAGAGCAGGGTATTAATCTCACATGATCTGTATACAGCAACCTTTGTGGAGATGACCAGCAAGATGTTATTGCCCACTCACTGTGAGAGCCTGAATAGTGCTTCTTGTTGTGATCGCATTATAGATGTTGACACCATCAGGCGAGTTTCCTCGAAGAACTCGACCGTTGACTGCAGTTGCTCTTTAGCTCCATACAGCTTCGATTGTAGTGTCAAATCATTCGGTCAGTGTATCCTCCTTAAATGACCATACAGAGGGCAGTCCTCCAAAACATGCTCGGCAGTTTGTTTGCCTGTCCCACATGTACACAGCGGCGAAGCAGACAGACGAAGCCTGTACGTGTGTTTATTCTGTCTTGTGTGTCCAATCCTGAGGCGAAGAATGATAGTCTGCTCTTGCTGGTCAAGGGTGTGGTAGTCATCGTTGGGCTGGTTCGCTTCTCTTCTGACAGCCTGGGCAACTGTCTTTATCTCCAAGTATGGGATTTCGCTGTCTTCTTGTTCACATTCTCCTCCCCTCTTTGCAAGCTCATCTGCCCTCTCATTTCCAGGTACACCACAGTGGGATGACAGCCACTGGAGCATAGTTCGCTTTCCAGCAGCTACCCTACCCAGTTCAATTCCCAGATTCTAGAGTTTACCACCCAGCAAAGAAAATGTGTCTGTGAAAATGACCAGTTGGTGGCAACCAGAATTTGCTAATCTGGATCATGTTGGCAGCATGGTTGAGAGCTTGAACCTCAGCTGTATAGTTGGAGCAGTATTTACCAGTGGGAAAACTCCTTGTCTCACAATGGTCCTCATGGTATGTTATAAAGATACCAGCGCCTCCATTTTTGCCAGCATTTGTTGCTGATCCATCTATGTAGGCATGTATCCACGATTGTTGCTGATCCATCTGTGTAGGCATGTACCCACGACTGTTGCTGATCCATCTCTGTAGGCATGTACCCACAATTGTTGCTGATACATCTGTGTAGGCCTGTATCCACGATTGTTGCTGATCCATCTGTGTAGGCATGTATCCACGATTGTTGCTGATCCATCTGTGTAGGCCTGTATCCACGATTGTTGCTGATCCATCTGTATAGGCATGTATCCAAGATTGTTGCTGATCCATCTGTGTAGGCATGTATCCACGATTGTTGCTGATCCATCTGTGTAGGCCTGTATCCACGATTGTCGCTGATCCATCTGTGTAGACCTGTATCCACGATTGTTGCTGATCCATCTGTGTAGGCCTGTATCCACGATTGTTGCTGATCCATCTGTGTAGGCCTGTATCCACGATTGTAGATAGTTTTCTTCGATCAAATTCAATGTAGCATCTCACTAGTCTCACAACTGGACACGATTACAACGAGCT
Source organism: Ariolimax columbianus (assembly GCA_036924085.1). NCBI lineage: Eukaryota > Metazoa > Mollusca > Gastropoda > Stylommatophora > Arionidae > Ariolimax > Ariolimax columbianus. Next base: position 61,615,796 of record JAVGWX010000016.1, on the reverse strand, counting down.
GCAAAAACTAGTGCTGACGAGGTCATTCCTAATCGCTTCTGCAGCTCTGGGTCCAGTGAAAGGCTGTCGGTGATGATAGATCCAGCTCTGGGTCCAGTGAAAGGCTGTCGGTGATGATAGATCAAGCTCTGGGTCCAGTGAAAGGCTATCGGTGATGATAGATCTAGCTCTTGGTCCAGTGAAAGGCTGTCGGTGATGATAGATCCAGCTCTGGGTCCAGTGAAAGGCTGTGGGTGATGATAGATCAAGCTCTGGGTCCAGTGAAAGGCTGTCGGTGATGATTGATCCAGCTCTGGGTCCAGTGAAAGGCTGTCGGTGATGATAGATCCAGCTCTGGGTCCAGTGACAGGCTGTCGGTGATGATTGATCCAGCTCTGGGTCCAGTGAAAGGCTGTCGATGATGATAGATCCAAGGTAGTTGAAGTGATTTACTATCTAAATATTTTTAACGTTATAGCATATGTCTGGAGCATATGCACCCTGGCCATCCCTTTCGTCTGTTGTACACTGATGGTGAGGCCAAACAGATCACGGTATTTGGCCAACCTATTAATGAGGATCTGCAACCCGGATTCGGTGTGGGCGACCAGGGTAGCATCGTCTACGAAGGACATATCCCCAATGACAGTCTCCCTTCTCTTACGTTTTGCTCGCAGTCTGGTTAGCTTGAATAGTCTCCAGTCTCCCATCTGACCTATTATGGAGAAAGACCCCCTTTGTGGCAGTTCCAAAGACTTACACTCATCACAAACGATATAAGTCTCCAAATTGATCTAGGAGAAGGAAAACTGCTTTCAAACCACCTGCTACCGACCAGACATCTGATGACAGCTTAAGCAAATGGGCGGTCAACTCGAATGAAAAGACGTATCGAAAGCTGAAATACCGGGCCGAAAGATGGTTTATCCTGGCCGAAAGACGTAAATATTGCAGACTAACTATAAAATACAGTAAACTGTATCTTTGTTTTTAATTGAATGAGCGACGAAGAAAAAGACAGCATTTTTTTTAATGTGAAAAGATTACTCAAAATAAGGCCGCGAGTGGATTGTTTTCAAACATTTAAAAGGGAAAGAATCTAGAAAAAACTGGAACAACAAGATTGGTTTCCCCCTCGATTTTGGAACCGGGACAGATGGCACGCTCTCCGTCTTCTCCAGGCATGCGCGGCTCACGTTCAGGCCTGGCACCGCATGGCATCGGTCTGCATCATTCTCAGATACATCAATTAGACAAATGTCCAACCCGGCACGGACATCGATAGTAGTGCATGGGCTGAGAAGATGAAAATTGAATCTTGGACTTGAGGTGTGTGGGGGTGGGGATGAGGGGTAAGAGCAGTGGAATAGAATTGATAGAGTGGATTACCGACAGGAAAAGTGATTATTTATCAGAGGAGTAGAATATGTGGAGTGATGATTCATTAAAACAGTTTTTGGTTGTGTTTTTGTTATGCATGCTGAGAGGACGAAAACGAGAAATGAAAGATTGATGGTGTAAGAACAACATAGCATTGGAGGTGTTTTGATGACAAACGTGAAAGATAGACGCAGTAAGGGTTATGTAAGCTTATCTGACGTAAAGGATACGTAAGGAAATATAAAATAAGGGTTATGTAGGCTTATCTGACGTAAAGGATACGTAAGGTCATATAAAATAAGGGTTATGTAGGCGTATCTGACGTAAAGGATACGTAAGGTCATATAAAATAAGGGTTATGTAGGCGTATCTGACGTAAAGGATACGTAAGGTCATATAAAATAAGGGTTATGTAAGCTTATCTGACGTAAAGGATACGTAAGGTCATATAAAATAAGGGTTATGTAGGCGTATCTGACGTAAAGGATACGTAAGGTAATATAAAATAAGGGTTATGTAAGCTTATCTGACGTAAAGGATACGTAAGGTCATATAAAATAAGGGTTATGTAAGCTTATCTGACGTAAAGGATACGTAAGGTCATATAAAATAAGGGTTATGTAAGCTTATCTGCCGTAAAGGATACGTAAGGTCATATAAAATAAGGGTTATGTAAGCTTATCTGACGTAAAGGATACGTAAGGTCATATAAAATAAGGGTTATGTAGGCGTATCTGACGTAAAGGATACGTAAGGTCATATAAAATAAGGGTTATGTAAGCTTATCTGACGTAAAGGATACGTAAGGTAATATAAAATAAGGGTTATGTAGGCTTATCTGACGTAAAGGATACGTAAGGTCATATAAAATAAGGGTTATGTAAGCTTATCTGACGTAAAGGATACGTAAGGTAATATAAAATAAGGGTTATGTAGGCTTATCTGACGTAAAGGATACGTAAGGTCATATAAAATAAGGGTTATGTAGGCGTATCTGACGTAAAGGATACGTAAGGAAATTTTTATTTTATTTTTTGCGTTCGCCTTATTTCTCTGTTCCCCAAGGCGGGTGTGCGTTACACTGCGGTTTTTATTTTGCGCCTGTCGGCCTAGTGCATCCGACTTCGGCATTAATTTTATGTAAGGGTCTGCTTCCTCCTGCATTTTCTAAGGGTTTGCTTCCCCGGGGATCGAACCCAGCACCTTCTGGTTGTGAGCCGTGCAACTTAACCACTAGGCCATGCCGTCCCCGTAAGGTAATATAAAATAAAGGTTATGTAAGCCTATCTTACGTAAAGGATACGTAAGGTAATATAAAATAAGGGCAATTTAAGATTATTGACAGTAAGAGTCTTCTTAACTTACATAAAAGAGGTGTTTTGTAAGTTTATATAGAGTAGTAATTATGTAAGTTTATAGAGTAGTAATCATGTAAGTTTATATAGAGTTGTAATCATATAAGTTTATATAGAGTAGGAATCATGTAAATTTATATAAAGTAAAGACCATGTAAGATTATATAAAGTAAGGACCATGTAAAATTATATAAAGTAAAGACCATATTAGATTATTTAAAGTAAGGACCATGTTAGATTATATAAAGTAAGGACAATGTTTTATTATATAATGTAAGGACCATATTAGATTATATAAAGTAAGCACCATGATAGATTATATTATGTAAGGACCATAATAAATTATTTAAAGTAAGAACCATGATAGGTTATATAAAGTAAGGACCATGTTAGATTATATAAAGTAAGCGCCATGTAATAAGGTAAGGACCCTGAAAGTATATATAAAGTAGGCCTATGTAAGCTTCTGTAAACTAAGAGTTATGTAAATTTTATAAATTTAGGGCCATGTAGTTTAGTAACGCTTACGGTTATTTTGAACAGACTGCAACCAAGGGCAGAAAATGGTATTGCAGAAGAACAAGCCGGTTATCTGGCAGCTCGCAGCACAGTTGAACACATTTGTAATCTGCGTCTGCTCAATGAAGAATACCTTCAGCATAATCAAAAGCTATACCAAGTCTTTGTTGACTTTAAAAATGCTGTAGATGTGGTCTGGCATAGGGCCCTATAGGCAACTGTGCGGAAATATAAGATGGGGTGTCGGCTTACAAACGTCATTGAGAAACTCTACTCTCAGGCCACCAGTGCAGTCTTCCTTAGAGGGGCAACTGGGGAATGGTTACGCACGTCAACCGGTGTACGAAAAGGATGTATTATTTCACCGAGCCTATTCAACGTCTTGTGGGATTCCGTGGCGAAGTGGTTAAGCCGTCGGCCTTGTGATCAAGTGGTGTGGGTTCGACTCCGGACTCCGCCGTCTTTTTCACCGGTGCTTGATGCGGAGTCACCTGCATCTCGTAGTCGCCCCCTGGTCGTCTTGTCCGTGACTTGCCACTGGGGTCGGGTGACTCGAGACGAGAGAGTGAGGATAAAAAGTTGCGCAGTTAATCTTCACTAAAAATAGCGCTAGCACCATCGTCTACGATGGACGCCGGCCTTTGCATTAATTCAACGTTTTGAATGTCTAAACCTCTGGAGGATCACGTGGCTACTGCCAGCATAGGTGGTCGCTCACTCACGAATCTCAGGTTTGCTGATGACATTACCGGGCTGGCTGGAACGGAGCTAGAACTTGTGAATCTAATCTCAAACTTTGACAATGCTGCTCAAAAGTATCGAATGAAAATTAGTGCAGAAAGGAGTAAAATCATGGTCAACGTTCCAGAGAGAGCCTATCAAGTCTGATTGCGATCAAAGACGAACCATTGCAAATTGTTAAACAGTTTCAATACATGGGAGTACTGATGGATGGGAAGGTTCCAGAACTGAGATTCAGGCAAGAATAGCTAAAACATATATCCTGGCACAAAAACCGAGTGCAGTGGCAGAGACTGGTCCCAAAATCTGCAGTATTGGTGCTGTAATGACTTATCAGATTATGGACTGATGATGCTAATGATGAAGATTAGATAACGTAAGGAATATGTAAGCGTATATAAAGAAACGATTATGTAAGGTTATGTCAAGTAATGGTCATGTAAGCTTATATAAAGTAAAGACTATATAATAGTATATAAAGTAAGGACTATGCAGTAACATTCATGAAACAAGTTCTCCTTCTTCTTGCGTACTTTCATTAATGTTTTCACGGTCAGACGAGTTCCAGTGATGAACTCGACCATTGTCTTGATTTCCTCTTTAGGTCTGGACAACTTTGAGTTTAGTGTTTAGTCATTTGGTGAGTGAGTCTCCTTCAACTGGCTATAGACTTGAGTTCGGTGTTGAGTCATTTGGTGAGTGAGTCTCCCTCAACTGGCTAAGACTTGGGTTCGGTGTTGAGTCATTTGGTCATTGAGTCTCCCTCAACTGGCTATAGACTTGAGTTCGGTGTTGAGTCATTTGGTGAGTGAGTCTCCCTCAACTGGCTATAGACTTGAGTTCGGTATTTAGTCATTTGGTCATTGAGTCTCCCTCAACTGGCTATAGACTTGAGTTCGGTATTTAGTCATTTGGTCATTGAGTCTCCCTCAACTGGCTATAGACTTGAGTTCGGTTTTAAATCATTTGGTCATTGAGTCTCCCTCAACTGGCTATAGACTTGAGTTCGGTGTTGAGTCATTTGATCATTGAGTCTTCCTCAACTGGCTATAGACTTGAGTTCGGTGTTGAGTCATTTGGACATTGAGTCTTTCTCAACTCGCTATACAGATGGTAGACCAGTACAGCATGTTCTATAGTTTCTTCGCTCAGTCCACCCGTGCAAATCGCTAAGTAGACAGAGGACGCTAGTAAATGTGTTTATTAAGGATGTCCTGAGGTAGACAGGGGTGTCCTGTCCCTGCAGGTTAAGTGTGTAGTAGTCACGGTCAGTCCTATTTATAATCTCTTCTTACAGTATGGATAGCTCTCTTTTTGCTCTGTTCTGTTAAGAATCGATGTTATTTTACAAACCAATAGAGGATCAGTCCCTCTCAGCAAATGGCGAAGAGTGTAGATACAAATTGTTCTTGTAGCTCTCTGGTTTTACACAAATCTTGCTCCTTTCTCTCATGTGCTCTCTCTCTCTCTCTCTCTCTCTCTCTCTCTCTCTTTGCTGGATCCGTGGATGATTTCAAAGTCTAGCAATTTGTGGAATGTTGGATCATGGATTGCAATGTCTTCATCCAAAAGGTGCTCTATCGATAGTCAATGTCCCCTCTGCGAGTGTCCCTGGGGTCAGGATGTCAGCTCTTTCATTCCCGCAAACCTCATCATGGTCGGGACAGTAGATCCACACATGTTCCTGGAAATATGAGGTCTCTTTGTCCCCTATACCATCGTTCCGTAGAGAGCCCTACTGTACCTTAGTTAGTTTTCTGTCTACGTGCCGTTGACCGTTGTGTGGAGTTTAAGGCGTTTTTACTGTGCCAAGTGCGTTGCGTCGGTCAATGTGAGCCCTTATCACTGCACAATCACTCTAATGTCATATATCCACCTGCCGCCCTCTTGCCCTGTAGCCAGATCTACCAGCGCTGTAAGCCATCAGTGGAAGTTGATGAGGGTGCATTCTCATGAGATGACCAAACCAACTTATTTTCTGCCTGGAAATGTATTCGACACAAGAAGTAGTGCCGATCATACAACCAATGTCGTTGTTCTGCATTCTGTGATTTCTTGTAACACCGATGACCTTCCTCAAACACTTCATTTCACACGTGGAATTTCTGCTCTCAGGTGCCCTGAACAGAGACCATGTTACCACTGGTACCTTTCGGACAAATAATTGAAAGTCAAAGACGACTACGGCCCTCATTAAAGAGGTACCAGAAAGCCACCTCAGGGCCGAAGTCACGGCGATGATTTACATCCTTATACTGGAAGATATTGTCATGTATGCACCGCTCTTCTCGGCGACGACTCTGCCTCTCATTTGTAGCACAGAAGTCCCCATCCTGTTTTCTTACCGTGCAAGACTGATCCATTTGTATAAATGACAGCATCCGAACCTTGGACATTTGCAAGTATTAGTTTAACCTTGACGTCCGCTTTCCCATTGCACCTACCTCTGCATTCCCTCCTATAATAATATAATAATGTTCGGTTAAGTCGAACGACTACTGTCATGGGCACGTGCCGGAGCAACAAAGGACACTCCAAGTTGCAAGTCGCATTGAACTTCCAATATCCTGGGAGGAAGTTGGGTTAAGTTAATTCAAAAGGAAGAATTCAAAAACACATAGAAGAGGTTAAAATTCTGCTACGGATAATAACATTGTGCAACATAACATTGTACAACATAGAATTGTACAACATAACATTGTACAACATAACATTGTACAACATAATATTGTACAACATAATATTGTACAGAACATACAAAGTTCATACCGTAACATTTTTATAATTTATAAAAACTGATTGGTTCATTAAATAAAGACATTTTGCGAAATATACAGTATGAAAATGAATACAACCAAACAAGAAACTGCAGATAGGCAGATCGCTTGAAAACCAAAACAATATGGTAAATGATACCAAGATAAAGCAGGTGCAGGAATTAAAGTACTTGGATAGTGTCTTCACACAGGATGGAGGTAAATAGACAGAGAAATTGAAATCAGGTTCCAGTAGGCGAACACTGTTGTGTGACAGCTGCCACAATTATTGAAACACGCTAAGATAAACATGTCCAAAGAAAAGTAAGGTCAGGTCAGGTCAGGTCAGGTTAGGTCAGGTCAGGTCAGGTCAGGTCATCCCGTAACCGGTGAGGTCGTTGGGGCACACATGAAGACATCCTCACAACGCCACGCCACCCTTCTCTGTCAGATACCGCTGCCTGTGACTCTTCTGGTCGGAGATTGGTCCATTCTTTTATGTTGTCCTCCAACCTCTTTTTGGGACGGCCTCTTCATCGTCTGCCTTGCACCTTTCCGTGGAGGATTGTTTTTACAAGAACATTTGATCTCGATATGTGACCGTACCAAGCGAGTTTCCTTCTTTTGACAGTTGTCAAGAGGTCTTCAAAAGGCCCTATTGCTGTTGTAATTTTGTCTCGTACTTCCTCATTTGTAACTTGATCTTTGTACGTGAGTTTTCGGAAACATCTCATCTCCAAGGGCTGTATCCTTCGCTGAAGGTCAGAAGGGCTGCCGATTAATAGAAAACCCGTGTATACGATCTATTACCAGTGTCAAAGAGGAACAACGAAATCTCTAAAGAGAACGATCACGGATTGTGGAATGTGATGCCTCAGGAAAACCCCAAAAAGACAGACGGACAGAAAGGTGGACAGGCAGGCAGACAGACAGACAGGGAAAATGAAAGACAGACTTGAGAACAGATGGACAGACAGACAGAAGAACAAACAGACAAACGGACGGACACGTGAACAAGCGATCGGAGAGACAAGCAGAAGAACACAGATGGACAAAAGAACAGACAGACAGAACAGACAGATATACAGACAGACAGAGAGACAGGCAGACAGAAGAACAGACAGTTGGACAGAAGAACAGACAGACAGAACAGACGAGCAGACAGACGAAAGGACGGATGGATGGATGTACGAATGGACAGACAAATAGACATATAGATAGACAAACAGACAGGCAGACAGACAGACAGATAGACAGACAGACAGACAGATAGATAGATAGATAGATAGATAGATAGATAGATAGATAGATAGATAGATAGATAGATAGATAGATAGATAGATAGATAGATAGATAGATAGATAGATAGATAGATAGATAGATAGATAGATAGATAGATAGATAGATAGATAGATAGATAGATAGATAGATAGATAGATAGATAGATAGATAGATAGATAGATAGATAGATAGATAGATAGATAGATAGATAGATAGATAGATAGATAGATAGATAGATAGATAGATAGATAGATAGATAGATAGATAGATAGATAGATAGATAGATAGATAGATAGATAGATAGATGTTTTCCCTCGTAACACCGATGACTACCCTCAAACACTTCATTTCACTGGTCGAAATTCTGCTCTCACGCACCCTGAACAAAAGCAATGTTTGGCCAAGAACTCGAAGTGGTTGACCGTTTTAAATATCTGGGATTGATTGTCAGTGATGAAGGATCAACATGTGAGGTGTTGGCCAGAAAAGACCGGACAATAGCGGCGCTTGCACGGCTTAACTAAATCTGGCAAGATAAACGGTTAGCACTATGCACGAAAATAAGATTAATGCGTGCATTGGTCCTATCAATATTTCTTTATGCTTGTGATACATGGACAACTACAGCTGATCTTCAGTGAAGGACACAGGCCTTGGAGATGAGATGTTTCCGAACTTTTAAACGTCACGTACAACAATCGAGTTTCAAATGATAAAATACGAGATATAATTACAACAACAATAGGGCCTTTTGAAGACCTCTTGGCAACTGTCAAAAGAAGGAAACTCGCTTGGTATTGTCACATATCGAGATCAAATGGTCTTGCAAATACGATCTTCAACGGAAAGTCAGACGACGAAGAGGCAGTCCCAAACAGAGGAGGGACAACAACAAAAAAGAATGGACCAATCTCCGACCAGAAGAGGCACAGGCAGCGGCGGCAGACAGAGAAGGATGGCTTGGGATTGTGAGGATGTCTTCATGTGTGCCCCAACGACCTCACTGGTTACGGGATGATCTGACCTGACCTCGCCTGCGCACATAGTCGGCATAAATATACTGTTTATCGGTTGTTGTTTTGTTGCTGAACTAATCCGTGGATGTCTTAGCAGTGGTGACAGCTGATAAGTCAGTCACAGCATACACTTGACACCTAGTCTCAATTTCCCTGTCGATCTTGCTGTCTGCCGAAAAATACTGCCCAAATACTTGAACTAATGGGCATCTTCAAGAATAATATCATTTACACTGTTGAATGTCCCATGCTTTCTACTGATCCTCGCAGTTTCCTTTTTGATGTGTTGATAATTCACTATAATCTATTGATATTCAATGCGGTCACAAGCTATGCTTCCGCTAGGTATTCCGGTACTGACTTCACACTGGAGTTGAGAATCCTTAGTTTTATATGGGAAAGAAGACTAACGTCTGGTCAGGTCAAACACACTGATCAGACATGTTAGTCAGGGTCAGGTCAAACATACTGATCAGACATGTTAGTCAGGGTCAGGCAAAACATACTGATCAGACATGTTAGTCAGGTCAAACATACTGATCAGACATGTTAGTCAGGGTCAGGTCAAACATACTGATCAGACATGTTAGTCAGGTCAAACCTACTGATCAGACATGTTAGCCAGGGTCAGTTCAAACATACTGATCCGACATGTTAGTCAGGTTAAACATACTGATCAGACATGTTAGTCAGGGTCAGGTCAAACATATTGATCAGACATGTTAGCCAGGGTCAGGCAAATCATGCTGATCAGACATGTTAGTCAGGGTCAGGCAAAACATACTGATCAGACATGTTAGTCAGGGTGAGGTAAAATATACTGATCAGACATGTTAGTCAGGGTGAGGTAAAATATACTGATCAGACATGTTAGTCAGGGTCAGTCAAATCATGCTGATCAGGCATGCTAGTCAGGGTCAGGTAAAATATACTGATCAGACATGTTAGTCAGGGTGAGGTAAAATATACTGATCAGACATGTTAGTCAGGGTCAGGTAAAATATACTGATCACACATGTTAGTCAGGGTAAGGTAAAATATACTCATCAGACATGTCAGTCAGGGTCAGGTAAAATATACTGATCCCACATGTTAGTCAGGGTCAGTCAAAACATATTAGCCAAAACAGCTTGGCTTCCCCGAAGTCCTTCTTTGAAAAGGGATGTTTTTATGGCAGCCTGGCTAACAAGGTGACGGAATCGAAGTGATCCCCGTAGTAGTAAGCCAGACGCAGATGAAGCCAAGCATAGCACAACCGCCTGAAGAAACCCAGTCTACCTTCATCAGCACTCTCAAGATGTGTGGAAAGCTACGAGAACCCGTCACTTAACGTCCTTTTCAAGTCGCACAAAAGTGTAATCCTGATCATTGTGAACATTCAACAACAACAACAACAACAACAACAACATTTTGTTTTCAACATAATAGTCCACTATTTTTGTCTATCCTTATCTCCACCCTATGTTTTGTTTATAATACGGCACGTGTATATGCATTATCTGCCTTATCAAATAGTATTCCTCTCAATGTGATATGAGTTGCCTTGTTTGATCTCACCTAATTTAAAAATCTATGGATTCTCTACGTGGATCTTCAGACTTACTTGATGTCAGATTATATCTAGTATGTCTGCCTGATTCTGCAATTGAAGTTGGTTATTCAGTTCAGTTCCCAGTTTAGTTCAGTTCAGTTTAGTTCAGTTCAGTTCATCCAGCGACTTCTTGAAACTGTTAACTCCTGCTTACAAACCTACCAAGCTGTGAAACCTCCCCCACCCCGACCCCCCCCCCCCCCGCATGCATGTTTTGCATGCCTCTTTGAGCCGTATGTTAGTCCATTCATTTATGTTGTCTTCACATTGTTTCCTCGGATGTCCTCGCCTTCGCTTGCGCCGTGCTGTGCTCCGATTATTTGCAAGGCATTGGACCTCGAGATGTGGCCGTCCCAATTCAGCTTGTAATCGTCGTCATGAGGTCGGCGTAAAGCCCATTTGTATTCTCGATTCTTCGTTGCACTTCATCAGTTGTAGTCTTTGTAGGTGACATTTATGAGTCTTCTCAAACATCTCATCTCCAAGGCTTGGATTCTTCTCTGAAGGTCTGCTGTAATGATCCATGATTTGCAGAGTTAGAGGAATATAGAAGTAATCAGCATGACCTTCATGGCTAAGGAGAGTCGCCTATCGTTCTATATAGGTTTCAATCGTGTAATAGCTACTGTTGTTTGTGCTATTCTGGCCAGGACCTCTGGTTTTGATCCCTCGTGACTGTCGATTATATATATATATTAACATCTTTATACTGGTTTAGAAGACTTTGCAGAGTCTGTATACAACCAGTTTCATTTACATTTCCTTGCTCTAAAAGCTATGCGCATCCAGTCTATTCGTAAATGCATTACCTGTCCCTGTCGCCACTACATCTTGTGGCAATGCATTCCAAGCATTCACCACTTTCATTTCCTCATGTCTAATCTGGACCTTTTTTTAATTAATTTGTAGCTACCCTCTCTTGTTCTTGTAGGTGGTTGAATCTTGAGAGAAAAATTGTTAAAGTCGAATTTATCCGTTGCATTGATTATCTTATAAGCTTGCATTAAGTCACCTAGAATTCTTCTCTTTTCTAGATACTGTAGGCTCTTGTTTGGCAAATGTTTTCGACATTTCGTTACCATATAGAAGCAAACTGACGGAACAGGCATTGAAGACTATGGCCTTAGTCTTGGCTGTAAGTTTGGGGTTTTCCCACACACGCACACGCACACGCACACGCACGCGCACACGCACGCGCACGCGCACGCGCACACACACACACACACACACGCGCGCGCACACACACACACGCACACACGCACACACATACACATACACGCACACACATATATATATATATAAAACCTTCGCTTTCTCTCACTCTCTCTCACACGAACTACAACAATTAAAGAAACACAAAATTTCGCAATCTGTCCTGTCCCACTCCATTCTCTCTACTCCCACTCCCTGGAGACCCACGCTCACGATAACGGCGCACGAACAAGGGGATGCCAGCATCGATCCGTGGTGTGAATGAAACACCTGCTAGTACAGACGGCAACCAGAAACAGCTCTCGCGTTGAGGTGGAAGAGCAGATGTCAAGGCTCACGACTATCCATTATTTACTCTGTTAGTAGTAGATGGTGGTATGCCTTCTTCCTCTTCCTCGTCCATTCTCTATCAAAAATATCTTCTTCGCGTACTTAAGTACCGATATTATGGATGCCCCAAATCGGGCGAATATGAATAGTGGCATTCAAATATTCGGCCAAAAAAGAATGAAATTGGGGAGTGAACGTTTGGCATACAGAGTTGCGTCCAATACCTCTACCGATATTCCGTACAATATGTTTTTTTTTCTTTTTCAATGTTCTTTGAAACATAAAAAGTGCTATTTAGCACATAAGAAAAGGCAAGTTCAAGGAAATTATTATTAGTAGAGGAATTCAACTTTCCTAAAATAAAATGGAAAAATGCAGAAGCACTTGTCGAGTCAAAACCGTTTGACACGTGCATTAACTGGCAATTGCTGTGTTTTTCAGAGACAAAAACAAACTTGACCTAGTATTTACTAGAGAGTAAAATGTGATTGAAAATGTTACCGCCAGAGAACTGTTTGTCTTAAGTGACCATCAGATAATCCGTTGGGGTCTTATAGTAAGGAAGGAAGAAAAAAAAAGTACACGAACATACGACTACTCTAATATAGATGCTATGGAAATAAAACAAGCAGCTGGCTACATAATCTGGAAAGATATTGTCAGTGAAACAAATGTTGAAAAAGAGATTGAGAGTTTCAAAGCAATTCTAGAGAATCTAAAATAAGAATTTGTTCAATACATGAAGTTAAACACCGAACGAAAAAAAGTGTATAAATAGATCTGAAATTTGTAGTAAAATGTAGATGAGCTAAAAATAAAGCATGCAAAAAAATATATAGAGGCAGGTAAATCAAATGAAACATATTTAAAATATTTGATCAAGCAAAACATAGTTCATAAAATGAGCAGCAAAGACAGACTTCCCAAAAAACTCATAAAGGTCAAGACGTAATAGCAAGAGCTTCTTTTGTTACATAAGAAATAAACAGAGCGCGAAAGACAAAGTAATTTTTGTTAAATATAGCACAGGAAAAATAATAAGAAAGAAATGGGGTTCTGCTGATCTACTTAATTAGTACTTTTGCACAATCTACACTAAAGTAGACTGCTCCAACATCTCTGAGGTTATAGATATTTTTCAAAGGGAAATGGATTTAGAGAGATTGAGATGAATCTGCATTACGCAGGAAAGGCTGTTTTTTTAACAATCGAATGGAATGAAAGTAGATAAATGTCCTAGTCAATGTGGTATTCATCTAAAACTTCTGTTTTAAAATAAAGACCCGTTAACAGAACTGGTGAGATATTCTCGATCACTTCCGAAGGGGATTGTTTCATAGGATTGAAAAAAATGTTGCAGTGATCCCGTTGTTAAAAAAGGCAGACCCAGCAAATTTTACATCTGTCTGCACAATTGTAAAAATCAATAAACAAAGAAAACATTGTGGTGCACTTGGACAAATTTAATCTAATCAGGAATAGTCTGCATGGGTTTACTAAAGGTAGTTTGTGTTTAACAAATCCATTAGAATTCTTGGAGAAGGTCACCAAAATTATAGATGGAGGTGAATCGAAGGATGTTATTTATCTAGATTTTGCAAATACATGTGATTGAGCACCTCATCAATAATTGTTTATGAAGTTAAAATAACATGGAATAGGTGGCGAAATTGCGATATGGCTAGACAAATGGTAAACAGCAAGAAAACAGATAGTAGGCATAAATAAGGAGTATTTTTGAGTGATTTCAAATGTGGAGTGCCACGTGGGCTCGGTGTTGGGACAAATGTTGTTCTTGATATATATAATTGATTGGAGAATGAAGCAGACGTTGACTATTGATGTCAGATTTAGATAAAAATAAAAGATTCGTTGGAGAGCTGGCAGATGAAGTTACGTGTAAGATAAATGCACAGTCATCCACATGGATAGATCCAATAAAAATGTAATTACATGATGTGAGAGAACAATTTTAGGAAGAAAGAAAAATAAAAGGACCTTAAGGTTATAAAAGATCATACAGGTACGGTGTACACATTAAAAGTGCCCAACATGCAACCAACACAGCTGGGGCGAACGTTGACATTCGCAGATGATATCCTAATCCACAGGAATGGTTCTGATAGGCGTGAAATGGCTAGTGATATTCAAGACACCTTGCAGGTGATCTCAAAGTGGTGTGGAGACTCAAATGCACAGATTAATCCGAACAAGGCCGGTGTGATGTGGTGTTCATTGAACAACTGCATCGTGAAAGACAACCTCCCTGACATCACATTTGATGACTGTGTCATAGACAGAAGCGACAGGTTGAAATATCTCGGAATAACATTTGACCGAAGCCTGTCATACAGGTACCACGTCGACCAAACTATAAAAAGATGCAAGAGAGAACTGGGTGCACTCAAGACAATGGTAGCTGCCAACTTGGAACAACGGCTGCTATTCATACTCTATCGCCAGTTGATTATCTCGGTCATTGATTATGGATTGGGTATACTAACCCTATCAAGATCACAGTGTGAACGGCTGGAACGAATCCAAAATGAAGGAATGCGGCTCGTGTTGGGTTGCACCAGAGATACCCCGATAATAAAGATGAGGTACATGATGGGACTGCCGTCAGTAACATCCAGGCATAAAGTTGCACAGGCTACAGCTTATATGCGAGTCATATCGGACAACAGGCAGCCGCTGTACAATAACACTGTGGACATCAAGGGTTCCAGAATCAAGAGAGGATGTCATGGATGGCACAGGGCAGAACGTACTACAGGAGAGGTGACTGCAGTCGAGACAATGGTCAAGAGAGAGGAATGGGTCCACATTAACAGAGTACTACACGGGCATCATAACTATGGGTAGTAAATGTAGAAGGGACGAAATAACCAGACAAAGCTCGCAGTCAACCAGCTGATAGGCGCCAACACGCATGACAGTGATACCATCATATACACTGATGGGTCGGTGCAAAGTGGTGGAACATCAGGCTGGGGTTTCTCGGCTAGAATAAAAGACCGGATAGTTGCTGAACGAAGTGGCGCATACGAGACTACAACATCAAGTATGAGAATGCAGATGAAGGCGCTGACTGAAGCTCTGAGGTGGCTGTCTGAGACATCTTCAACAGGAGCAGTCATTGTGTGAGACTCCCAAACACTACTTCGGAAGGTGCAGAATGGGTTGCTATGACATGAGTGGATAGCAGCGCTGGAGACCTCACAACTCCAGGGGCTGGTGTGGATCTACTGTCCTGGTCATGCTGGGGTTCCGGGCAACGAGTGAGCTGATTTTTTTGGCGTCACACGCACCCATAACAGGCATAGCGGACATGGATAAAGGTGACATAGTGAAGGTTATCAAGGACCACCTGCTGGAAAACGACACTGCTTTGGATGAGTCTGCAAGGCACAGGGTGCGGCACTTTGGAATCAAATTGGGATTCAGTGGATCAGAGAATCTGAGAGGACGAAACAGGAAGGTGTACAACCAACAGGCTACATGCACCATCAGCATCCACACTTTGCGCCATCTGCTGAGAGAGACTGAGCACCTATGGGTATGCCCGGAGTGCAGTGAAGTCGACTCCTAGTACAGAACAGAACAGGTACGGTGAGGAAGCAAGTCGAAGTAGCAGTTAAAAACACAAATAATGTTAAGTATGAGCTAATGCACTCAAGAATAAAGTAGGTGCAAATAGTTATTTTCAGATGACGTGGAGTAGAAGAAACTTGTTGTATACAGACTGTGCAGTCTTCTAATCCAGTATAAATAAGTTGAGTTAACTTCAGTTTAGTTTTAAAATGTTAGTCTTCCTATGTGTTCAGTATGGCAGGTGATTGTTGAGTTGAGATGTTTAATTTACGTTGAATGTTGCCTCCCCGCTTAATACTATAACCGTTTTACACATCAGACACAAGCTTTGCCTTCATTCCCGCCACACACATGCACTCACACACAAACACACACACACACACACACACACACACTTGAACATTTCTTAATTAGACTGCGTTTTTTCATACCGATAACTGTTGATGAAGAATAATAAATCATCTTTCAAAAGCTTGAATATTTAACATGAAGTATTGCAAAAAAATAAGGCCCGATTTAAAGCAATACAAAAAGTTGCAGTGCAAGGACTAACACTGATATTTACACGGCGCTCAATGATGTTAGAAAAATGCTTCTTCTCCCTACACTAGATACACAGAACACATTGTATAGCACTAAATAACAACTAGCAATCACGTGCATTACTTGACACTGGGCCGAAGGGCGAGAGCCTGAATGCTGCAAAATCCATACCAACAAAAAGTACAACTACACAGACAAATGTTAGATAATGACTGTCATCGACTATCCAACAATCCACAGACGTGCGTGAGCCATACAGGAATGAAAAACGGGGAAGGGGGGGGGCGGGGGGGGGGGTAACTAGGCAAAGCAAGAGTGTGTACAACCAGCAGACTACAGGGGAACATATACCGTATATTCTCTTCACCATTTCCTGAATGAAACTTAACACGCATAGGTCTGACGAAATGCAACGCTGCTCGTTCGGATATCATAAACCAACAGTTGGAGACCGCTATGTGGAATTCCCACAGTAATTTATCAGTGCTAAAAGCATTCATAACACATCGTTGGAAACATAATTTAGTTCTACAATACCTGATGGATGTACGACAGTGGGAATGAGTGTTTAGTGTCACAGAATCAAGATGAGTAGCTATGTGTGTCAGGCAACAACAAACATTAATCGATTGATAATTTCTTGATTGATTATGTCTAGGGTAACAATCTATAAAATGGGGCATCGTGGAGTAGACAGAATGAGGAAAAGAACAATGCTGAAGAACAAATAAGGTGAAGAATTACAATAATAAGAGTACGAGATGTGAAGATAGAGTAAAGGTTTAAAAAAAACAGCAGATTAATTTGTAAACCACAAAAAGAGGGGGAAACACAAATAAAGCAATGATGGCAAATAATGATGAATCAATAAGATTGAAAAGAAATGACGAAAGTGATAAAAAAAAAGATGGATCTGAAAACGAACAAAAAATTTATTCCTAGCAAGAAAAATAGCTATTGAAAAATAAAATAACATCGGTATGATAAACTCACAAGTGAAGAAGAGAAGGATTGAAAAGTAAATAATAAGACACAAAATAATATTTGAATTATGAAAGAGATGAAGAAACTTGGGGACTGAAAAGAGAAAAAGACGATTTTTTGCATCTTTTAATTCTGAAAAGGAAATGCTGAAGTAATTTCAAAATGTATTTAGTAATCATGGAAATTAGATATAGATGTGATGGAAATTATAACTCCAGTAGTGACGATTAATAAATGTAGAAACGATGAAACATGTGAATCCAGTAATTGTGATGATTAAATGTGGAAAAGATTACAGATACACAATCTGTAATTATGAAGATCAAATGTAGAAACGATGGAAATATGCCTACAGTTATTAGGAAGATTAATTGTAGAAAAGATAGGAAATATGTATGCAATACTTTAGAAGATTAATTGTAATGACAAATATGCATCAGTAATTATGAAGTTTAAATGTAGATGTAATGACAAATATGCATCAGTAATTATTAAGTTTAAATGTAGATGTAATGACAAATATGCATCAGTAATTATGGAGTTTAAATGTAGATGTAATGACAAATATGCATCAGTAATTATGAAGATTAAAGGTAGATGTAATGACAAATATGCTTCAGTAATTGTGAAAATTAAATGTAGAAAGAATGGAGAATATGCATTTGATAATTGGGATGATTACTTATAGAAAAGATGGGAAATATACATGCAGTAATTGGAAAAAAGAGATGAAAATAACAAAACAAAATAGTTTTTAACGTTGACACATTCAGGAATCTCAAAGACGAAGAACAACAACAAAATCAACAAAACAGAATTCATGTTTCCTACAGACCAAGAAGTGCGGAAGGGCTAGAGCAGCTACTTTCAGCCGTTAATGGACATAGTAAAGATCAAAACCTGTTAATAAACATAAATAAAACAAAGATAATGACCACCGACAAAACACAATGTCAGCATAAATTTACAGTGGGTGGTGAGGAAATAGATCAGGTCACACATTTTGAATATATGGGCTCCAGAATTGACAAAAATGGCGACTGATCGAAAGAAATCAGAAGAAGACTAGCTATGGCAATGCAGAGACTGAACAGCCTGGAGAAATTATGGCAGAGCACCAACAAAATGATAAAAGTAAAAGTCTTGAGAGCCTGTGTTTTTCCTGTGGCAGCTTATGGCTGTGAATCACGGACGATTACCAAAACGTCTAGTCAAAGAATCGAATCCTTCGAGTCAAAATGTTATAGAAAGTTCCAGAAAATACCCTGGACAGAGAAAAAAACAAATGTAGACATTCGGCAAGAGTTGAGCCTAGAGGAGAACTTGTTTATCAATTACATTTTGGCTAGAAAAAGCAAAAACTTTGGTCACATCATAAGACACAACGGTCTTGAGAGAACGGTGATGGAAGGTATGGTGCCAGGCAAAAGAGGAAGGGGTAGACCAAGAAGACGATGGCGCCAAGATATCCAGGAATGCCTGATTATGTCTGTGGCGGAGGCTGGAGTTTTGGCAAGAAAACGAGTTTCTTTCAAACAGACTGATGAGAGCGACGTTATACAAAGGACATGCTACATGATGATGACAGACCAAGCAAGATATGAAGATGTTTACGAGGATCCTGACGATAATGACATATTCATGAAAAAAATAGAAAGAATTGACAATATAATAGTAATAATGATTATCCCTGACTTGATCCCAAGACCCCTTACTGTGTAGGAAAGATTAGGTTCACTTCAGCATGTGTTGGAAATTGTACAAGGTGACTAAATAAGATTTTGAATTGATCTAGCAATTTCATCATGTAAAATAAAATA
Organism: Ariolimax columbianus; assembly: GCA_036924085.1. Taxonomy (NCBI): domain Eukaryota; kingdom Metazoa; phylum Mollusca; class Gastropoda; order Stylommatophora; family Arionidae; genus Ariolimax; species Ariolimax columbianus. The sequence goes on along the minus strand of JAVGWX010000016.1, from coordinate 61,596,695 downwards.
CCACAAAGCCACTTTTGCAGGAACGTATGCATGCTTATCACAGGCTTCCTGCATGGAGATTGTCAAACTCCTACTTGATGGAGAAAGGGCATATGATGATGGGATTATATAAATAAATATTTTTTTCATTCAACTACGCATCAGTTAATGAGCTTAGACCAGTCATCAACTCATAGCTAACTGTGAGTGTAAGGGTCAGCGAATCAGAGCAGACAAAGATCATATTCGGCCTGCAAGTGGCTGCCCTGGAAACAGACTGCACCCGTGCAGCCTGTGTGAGAAAATTGAGATCGATGAGGGAATGTAAATCTGGTCAGAAAAATGTCTTGGCATCGTGTTTCCAATGTTGTTGTTGTTGTTGTTGTTGTTGTTGTTCTTCTTCTTCTTCTTCTTCTTCTTTTTCTTTTTCTTCTTCTTCTTCTTCTTTTTTCTTCTCTTCTCTTTCTTCTTCTTTGTCTTTTTCTTTGTCTTCTTCTTCTTTCTTTCTTTTCTTCTTCTTCTTTCTTTTCTTCTTTGTCTTTCTATTCTTCATCTTCTTCTTCTTTCTTTTCTTCATCTTCTTCTTGTTTTTCTTCTTCTTATTTTTCTTCTTCTTATTATTTTTATTCTTCTTCTTTTTCTTCTTTTCTTCTTCTTTCTCTCCTTCTTTTTCTTCTTCTTCTTCTTCTTCTTCTTCTTCTTCTTCTTCCGAAAGGATCAGATACCATAACCTTGCTGTAAACTACGACACAACTTAAAAATAACGTCCTTTTCATGACGAACTCCGAAGAAGAGAAATGGTGTCATTCATTACTAGACAGAGAAAGAACTTAAGAACTCATAAATTAGCACCCCCTAAATAGACACAAATAGCTGAGGTACGTTCTGTAAACACTGCTTCCACTGTGCTATATATCATTCATCATAATCTCATCATCATCATCTATCAGCTTGTGTCGTTAGACGTCATGGGGAGGTGCAGTGTTCTGTCAGGTGCCAGCTTTGTGGCCGATGTTGTTGCCACTCCGTGTTTCTTCAGTGTTTTACTGATACCTCTTGTGGTTATCGAAAAGGCACGACAAACTGCGTTAGATGCCTTCCCACCTTTCTACCCTGCGGATTACATTTTTACGGAAAGGCTTCGGTGGTAACCCTGAGGCAAAATCTGCATCCTATGCTATCTCCAGTCGTCTCGATGAATGTCTTGCCACTGGCAAAAGGTAGCTTAGGCTCTGTAAGTGAGGTTGACAAAAGGCGCAGTTTCTTCCTCACTTTAATCCAAATCACCGCGCAAGTCACCCATTTCAGCGGACACAGCAAGAGATACGACTGTCCACACGGCTGAACAAAGAGAGTGGTCTTCATCACTTGTGATGGACAAAAATTATCATCTATCCATCTTTTTCTTGGCCTGCCTCTAGCTTTGAAACCCTGATGTCTGGTATTGTAGATACGAGCAGCTGGTTTCTCTGGTTGTACTCTTATCAGGTGTCCTAACAATTGTATTCTTTGCTTTTCCATGTATTCCATGCACGGTGTTGCACCCACTTTATGTATGACTACTTTGTTTCGTACTCTCGACAGCCTTGTGACCCCGACAGCCCTGTTATCCCGACAGCCTTGTGAACCCGACAGCTGTGTGACCCCGACAGGCTTGTGACCCCGACAGCCTTGTGACCCCGACAGCCTTTCTGAAACACCACATTTCGCACACCATGAATTGTCTTGTTTCTGCTTTGGTCAGGGTCTTCATCTGACACTAGTAGCAGAGAGTTGGTATAAAAATACCATTTATCATGATATATATTAATACAAACATATATACTTGTATATATCATGGCTCAGTGACCACACCGGTACAAAAACCAAACAATATTAACCTTTAGACCACATGTCTTCGTCAAGGAGAACGAAAAAACGACAACAATTAACAAATCACAACAACAACATAAAAAACAAGCCATTTTGTAAAGTTAGTAAATAACAACAAAAATGCAAATGTGATCAATGTATTGCCATTATGTAGCATGTTGTTGCAAACAAATGCACTGAAAATGTTCGATTATAATACATAACAATGCAGATTAAGAGCAGCACAGGTTTGGAGCACACAGGAAGTAAGAAAGTAGCCCCCCACTTTCAATCATGTCTGACTATAGGTTGATGTGACCTTGAAGTAGCAACCTTCAACTGAGTTTTGAGCTGACCTTACCATTTGTGGCATTGTCTTTTGACTTGTCTATATTGAATGGGATTATTTTCGCCCAGCCTGAGGTGGCTCGGTCTGCAGCTATGTCTAAACAAGTTATCAGATCAATATCCAGATCCTTCATTTCCCGCTTAAATGAATCTTTGAACCTCAGCTGTGGTTGGCCAGATGTTCTTTAACCACATGCCAGCTGTCCATATAAAATATCTTTGGGGATAAAACCGTCTTCCATGCGACGAATATGACCAAGCCATCGCTGTCTTCGTTTTCGAAGGAGGGTGTACATACTTGGACGACTGGTGCGAGAACGCCCGTCTGAATTAGTCACCCTGTCTCTCCAAGAATGCATCTCAGACGCAGTAGGTGAAAGGTGTTGAGAGCTTTTGCTCTTGTTCGGCATAGGTTGTCCACGTTTCGCTGCCATACAAGAACGTACTGACGACACAGGCATTGTAAATGTTGGCCTTGGTTTTGGCTGTAGGTTTGGAGTTTTCCCAGACACTTGTTGTGATATGAGAAAATATGGTAGCAGCTTTATCAATGCGATTGTCGATTTCAGGGTCTAGAGAGAACTTATCATAGATGAGAGACATCAGGTAAGTAGACTGGTCCACAGTTGCCAGTTCATAGTTATCGAGTGTGATGGTTGAGGTGGTATCTGCCTCTTGTCCCATCACATTTGTTTTATTCAGGCTTATTGTGAGACCGAAATATATGCATGCCTGGGAGAAGCGATCTATCAATCGCTGGAGTTCCTGCCGACTGTGAGTGACATTTCTAGCATCATCAGCAAATACGAAAGTCTCTGAAAGTAACTTCCTTTATCTTGGTTATTGCTTTGAGTCTCGAAAGATCCATTTGGTTTGATATCTCTGAGGTATAGCACTGGCGTTGTACCTACTTGTTTCCTAATGCCTTTGTTTCTGATTTTATCCATTATTATTTCTACAAGCAATCAGTGAAGGCATTTAATCTGGTTATTACAATGTTTCTTTTATCTTTGCTTGTCAATGTCCAACTTTTACACTGACAGCACAATGTCGGTGGGAATATGGTGTTGTACAGCCTTCTTTTTGTATCCATTGTCCTATATTACATGGTAATATCGGGGACATTTGCCCAATGATTTGACTTGCTTTATTACATTTGTGTTGGATTTCAGTGTCTTCTTTACCATCTGTTGGGATTATATTACCCAGGTACGTGAAATTGTTCACCTGTTTTACTTGTTAGTTTTGTATAAATATATTTGTTTTTGTTTCTTTTCTTGCAATTGTTATAACTTTGATTTTCTCCATGTTTCCGTGTTGATGTTCATGCCGTAACCCGTACATGTCTAATTAAGACTCCCGCAGTTGTTTTCCTGGTGTTGCTATTATTGCTTGGCAAATAAATTGCTTGGACACGTAAATAAATTATGTAAATGAATATATTATTGATTTATGATTCATTTATTGAATAAAAATCAAGTTGGTCGATTGGAATGGCCGGTAAATTAATAAATCGATTGTGTATGGCTTTTCTGCTTTGTGTACAGCTGATGTGTTTGTGAGTATTGTTGTAGAGTCTATATTTAGCTGAGTAATTATCCTGCAAAAGATATCCTGATCAATCGAACCAAATTAAGATATGTAGCTGCGTAAAGCTTTTAAGTTGAGTAGTTTTGGACGATGAGGCTAACGTCTGGTCAGGCAAAACACACTGATCAGACAATGTTAGCTAGGGTCAGGAGAAATATACTGACCGAGAACCTCACCTGAACTCCTCGTTGGTCATCCTGGAAGCAGTCTGTTGTCGAGGACAACAGTCTAGCTAACAATGTGAGGTTCAACGTGATCCCCGTAGTAGTAAACGACACGCAGATGACGCCAATCATAATGCCTGGAGTACCCCAGTCCACCATCATCAGCACGCTCGGAATGTGAGGTAAGCTACAACAACCTGTCCCTTTTCAGGGCACACAAAAGAGTAATCTACTCAATGTGGGCATCTGCAAACAACAACAACAACAAGCTAAGTAGTTTACTTATCTTAAAAGTTACAACATATATCTACACCAAGACACGATTTCAACACAGTAAAAAACAGTAAACAATATCCTTACCATAGAACAAAACAATATCATTTATTACAAGAATAATCGGTGAACAGTATCAACAAAAAGCAAAGAACTTCAAAACTAAATAATCATAATAAATATACATTTACCTACAAATAGATTTTAAGCACAAGCTTTTGTTATTTCCCCCAAAACCTAATGTACCCAGAATTCTTAGTCTATTTTTGTTACAACAAAACTTTACAACCTCAAGAATTATTCTAGCCACAACTTAATGGCTCCAGTTAGCTATTCGTCATTCTTCTGCACCCTCAACACATAATCAGCGAACTTGTCCTCACGATCAGATTACGTAATCAGACGAATCTGCACGCTCACACATAATCAGATTACGTATTCAGGCGATCTGTGCATTCACATATAATCAGGTCACTTCACGTACTCAGGCGTATCTGTACGCTCATGCATAATCAGAACACACATTATTCACAAGGTGTTCTGCACATGCTACACACATTCAGATCTCGTCCTTATGCGATCTGTACACTCGTGTAACAATTCAGAACATATCTCATTCACATGATGTCCTGCAAATACAACACGCATGCAAATATCTTACTGTTCACAGTGTGCCCATCATAAGCATTTATTGAGCGCGACTGGCTAAACTCGAAGTGAATGATGGGACAACCACCCTGCAAACTCTGTCATCCAGTCTCTCAGCCAGTCACCCAGCCAGTTTCCAAACCAGTCTCCCAGCCAGTCTGTGGAGTTTATCTCTGTCGTGTATTTTATAGTCTCAAGCAGCAACATGGTTGTCCAATAGTCTTCTGTGGATTGTCTACTTTAGCCATCACTCCAAAATGGAACTACCCCCATTAAAAATGTTATTTGTTTGTCTATCCACAAGTCACTGTCATTCTAAATGTGATGGTCTGTTGTGGCAGCCTCAGAATGTCACCAACCCCCCTCCCAGAGCCGACAGCTCCGACACTCCTCCATTTAAACCCCTTGTTTCCTTTGTCGACATAGTGTCGAAACGTCGATTAACCCTGGCGTGACCTGCGCTCCTCCAACGCAATCAGGAAACATTTACTTCTTAGAATCGCCAGCCCAATCTCCCCTGCCCTAAACGCCCATGCCTCCGCTGGAACTGTCACAGTATTACTGTCCGGTGTATAGGTATTAATTTCAACAGGTGGGCAGATCTTGATACGCTTGGTGGCTTTCCCTAAAGCAGTGCTCGATTTCAAAGAGGAATGCGCTTGCAAGGCATGTAATTCAATATATTCTATCATTTGCAACATGTGAAACATGATATAAATCGTTGAGACTAGATTGAAACTCTGAGCGCACTTCAGACTCAATGATATCTCCAATTACCTAGGCAAACCGTTCGCTAACCACTTCAGCAGTCATATGCACCAATGGACGGCTAACATTAGAATCATTGCCATAGTTGGTTGCTTCTTGGCTGATTTACGCCGATTAAAGATCAAAACTAAATTAATCTCTATCGTGGGTTACCTTAAGCCTTACGGTAATAAGTTTTCCATATTTTTGTTTTGGCTCTCTTCCATTTCTTCCCTTTCACAATTTGCCCTTTTTTCTAGAAATATGCGCGTTTGTGGTAGTGTTTACGTGTATCACCATATGTTCACTTACCATTTGGCCTCTAACAGCGTATCTGGCATATCGATTCCATTTTATTTTCTTAAATGTTGTCACTTCTCATACATTCTGGCCAGCAGGGTTATTTTCGCTTCCGCCTAGCAAGACCGGACTGCTATAAACGAACTATATTTGTTGTGTTCACCATTACTCTCGTGATCTTTTAGTTGTTTTATGTGTGCATTTAGTGATGAGCTCCTGTTGGTCGAAACGTAGGTTTCGTTCTTAAGTTTTAACATTTTTTTAAATTTTATGTGTTTGCCTCATTAGTTTCTACTGGCCTACTCCACCCTAGACCGTAGTAAATTGGGCGATATTAAGACGCATAAACCAGTGCTTGGATGTATGTGTGCATCTGTATTTACCTATGCTAGGTTTGTGTGCTCTCAGAAGCCAGCCCAACCAAAGTGCAATGGAAGGGTCTCACACTGAGGACGCGTGTGAAAGTTGTGCAAGAGTGTGATTGTAGGACAGAGTAAAATGAAACAGAGTGAGGTAAGAAGAGAGAGGAACGTAAGAGAGTCGCCCAGAGTTACTCTTACTAAGTCATTCTTACCCATGGTTTTATACTCGTTTGCTCGTTCTCAATCTCCCGCTATCAAGCCCCGAATAGGACTTTGCAAGTAGTAGAATGTAGTCCGGAGAACGGAATGCGGTGTGTCGCTAGTTTACAGCTTCACTGCGATATTTGCAGCTTTCGGCCCGACACATCCGTCTTCGGCAGGTTTTTACACTATTTTTCTCTCCAGTACCGACGCTTCCTTGTCGTATTAAAATGCAAGAGAAACAACTCAGTATATCCCATCCCCCACTCGACTGCATGCAATGATGGCAACGCAGGGGACATAATCGCACAAATACCACAAGGAAAATAAAGGATTTATTGGAAAGTGTTTGTCCGTGCATATCATATCAGGTACTAATCCGCTTAGAAAGGTGGCGCCAAAAGAACGGCGAAGATTAAAGAAGGACATGAACCAGGACCAAATTTGTAATAGATTACATAGGGATATCTGAACAGGTTAAGAATAGGTGTGTCCAAATCCAGGCATAAACTGACACAAGTTCACGCCTTTAAGCGTGTCACCAAAGACATAATTAGAAATGGATTCTTAATACAAGGGCAGGCGTCTCCTTCTTTCTTCTCACCTCACTTTGTTTATTTGACTCTGTCCTACAATCACACTTTCCACACGCACCCTCAGGGTGAGGCCTTTCCATTACACTTTGGTTGGGCTGGCTACTGAGAGCGCACAAACCTAGCATAGGTAAATACAGATGCACACATACATCCAAGCACTGGTTTATGCGTCTTAATATCGCTCAATTGACTACGGTCTAGGGTGGAATAGGCGCGCCTTCGCCAGTAAAAACTAGTGAGACAAACACGTAGAATAAAATTGAAAAATAAAAAAATAATTAGAAATATAACTCTGGAGTAACTCTGAAGACTTGGTACTCTCTCTCTCTCTCTCTCTCTCTCTCTCTCTCTCTCTTCTTACCACACACTCCTGTTTCATTTTACTCTGTCCAACAATCACACTCTTGCACAACTTTCACACGTGCCTTCAGGGTGAGGCTCTTTCATTGCACTTTGGTTGGGCTGGATTCTGAGAGCGCACAAACCTAGCATAGGTACATACAGAAGCACGCATACATCCAAGCACTGGTTTATGCGTCTTAATATCGCCGAATTGAAAAAAAAATCGGATATGTCACCTCAGTTGAGGCGATAGCTAAGGGGAAAGAATGGGTCTTTACTAGTGATAGAATGAAAGAGTACCAAAGAGTCATCACAACGTCAGACAAGGAATGGAGAGAATGTGGAGAGCAGAGCTCACGGTGAATCAACTGATACTGAGAACACGCAGGGATAAGGGATACGGTCATTTACACCAACGGATCAGTGCTGGGCAGTGGGACATCAGGCTGAGGCTACTCGGCTAGAGAGGACAGGTGGTTGCTGAGCGTAGTAGGGCAAGCATGTCAACAATCTCAAGTTTGAGAATGGAGATAGAAGCAGCCTTCAAGACCCGTCGATTACCCCACCAATGGGGAAAATGTCGTATGACAGGACAGCAATGGGGAAAATGTCGTATGACAAGACAGGAGGATAGAAGCAGTTACCTCGGCGCTGAGATGGATATCTGGGACTTCTTTAACAAGGGCAGTCACCGCGACAGACGCGCAGTGGATAGCAGCTGTTGCGGTCTCAAACCTCCATGATCTACTGTCCTGGTTATGTTGGGGTTCAGGGCAACGAAAGATCTGACATCTTGGCTTCATAAACTCCAATCACGGCACGTTTGTGCTCGATATGAACGACATGTTAAAATCAATCAATGACCGCCTGTTGGATGGCGACACTGCAATAGATGACGCAGCAATCCACAGGCTGCAAAATCTCGACATTAACTAGGTTCGAGCGGAGTGGGGCGCATGAGAGGACGGAGCAGGATAGTGTACAACTAGCGAGCTACAGGGACCATCAGCATCCAGACCCTGCCCCATTTGCTGAGAGGGACTGAGCACCTATAGGTATGCCCAGGGTGCAGTAACGTTGATTAGAAACAGGGTCCAGATGTAGGAACATGCAGACGATGAATATTGCGAATGTGGGGCCGTCCAGGACCCGGAACACCTGATTATATGTCCCAGTATTCTATCATCTGCCGCCAGTGTGGTATGACATACATTGGGGAAACTGGTATGGAACTGCGGGAGCGTTTCCACCAACATCTTAACGATATCCGCAACCGCACTGGTTCTCTAATTGCCAGTCACTTCAATGGTCCTGAGCACCAGGGTAAGGCTGACGTTAGAGTCACTGGTCTAGTTTCTTGCTTCTCTGACGATCATCATTCATTCGCCCTTGAGAATAGACTTATCTCCAGCATGGGTTGTCTCAAACCACATGGCATTAATATCTTCCATACTTTTTCTTAAAACCTCACACTGGCCTCCATCTATTTGTCTTCCTTTGCCCCCCCCCCTATTTCTTCTATCAGTTCTCACCCCTACCCCCTCCTATATTAATGTCACGCTCTCCCGGCTTATATCACATTCTCTTTGTTCTCACCCTCTCCCGGCTTATATCACCTTTTCTTTGTTCTCCCACTTGGATCACTATTTGGCCGTTTCCATATTTGGCCGCCTTTGGCTTATCCAGCACATTCCCCTCCACGTCTTACGCTCTCCTGGCCACCTTATTTGACCGCTCCCCTTCATTATCAGTCAAGCATCTGACCCAACCGGTCGCTTAGACAGACTGAGTCTACTATCAGATAAGTTGACCATTTGTTCCTTATATGTTGATTTGTTAGTCCAGTATTGTTGTCCCTGATGAAGGCCTATTGGTCGTAACGTAGGTTTTATTTGTGTTCTCGTCTCGGTGCGGTATCTGACCATACTTATTTTTAAATTTTGGTTAAACTCAACCTTAATCAACTTTTACAATTTTTGTAAATATTTCTTTTTCCCCAGTATGCAGGAATTCTGCACAGTGGATGACCTGTTGGTGGCAAATGAAAGAGCACTGGCGGTGGCTAGTTGTTTAGCGAAAACTATGTGAGGTTGCCGGACACGGAAAATAAAGTAATTATGGCCAGTACTGGTATACTGCGTGTATTACTAAAAATAACAAATTTCTTAAGTAAACTTGTATAATTATTGTCACCAGATGACCGTAGACATTGGCGTGATTCAGGGTCTCTGAAATCCAGTCTATAGACGACTGAATAACTGGCGGCGGCGAACACCTGTTGTTGTTAGACGTTACTTCCTTAACTGTTCAGTTTGTAAATTTATGTTCTTTAATAATAATAAGTTCGCTTATGTGTCTGATCTGAGGCCCATTGCGTCGATCGGCCACATCCATGGCCCACTGCTGTTGCACGGCTCCAGGCCTCCTCCAAAGCGGAGGGTTGGACTGCTATCTGTTGAAGTCGTACTGTTCGCATACGGCCATCTCTGTTGATCTCCAGTTGATCGGGGGAAGTAACTTGTGGAGCGGAGTTTGCTGGTCCACTCGCATGACATGACCAAACAAAGAAACTCGATGGCGGTTCAGTAATTCCGAGATTGGGCGAAGGCATATTTTTTTCAGAGAACTCCACATACGCCGCTGGTTGGGCACGTGGGTGGCCCTAGTTATATACCCGAAATACTTACTTTCCGTGTCCAAACACAATGTCACACAGTATCCGTCCAGTATTCAGCAACTTGAACTACCTTGTCGTTCGCCTCCATCATGTCGTTCATGTCACAGGTTTCAAGGAGGTTAGGGCAGGTCATCAGATGTTGGTCCTGAACTGCGCCGCATTCACATGTGTCGACATCTGAGTATCCCCATTTCTTCAAGTTCACTCTGCATCTTGAGACACCAGTTCGACGTCTGTTCATTGCCTTCCACACCGCGTAGGGCAGGGGGTGTCCAGGCGCAACCTCTTCCTTAAGCTCTATCCATGCATCCTTCTCGATGCGTCGACCTTCCGGGCTTATCTGGATGGTCTCTGTCGATTTTAAGAAACTGTGTCTTGATTTAAGTCTTGTGGCTCGTTCATGATAGCCAAATATCGGGTGCCTAGGGTCGTTTTCCTGTTTCCCTCGTTCGATTTCCGCAGGTACACCTCTTCTTATATCAGGTGGTGCAATGTCAATTAAGGGATATATTTTGTTTGTGGGGGTGGGTTTAAGGCACCCCGACACTATCCTGCCCATCTCGTTCACTGCTGTATCAACTTGTTTTGCATGGGCGGAGTTTTTCCAGACTGGGGCTGCATATTCCGCTGCGGAAAGGCACAGGGCAATCGCTGATGTACGTAAGACTGGTGGCTGAGCATCCCATGTTGCGCCAGTCAATTTTCGGATAATGTTGTTTCTCGCATGTACCTTACGCTTTCGGGGGACACGAAAGAAGCCCCCACGTTTGGAAAGTTGTTTGGAAACAACTATCAGTTGGGTAATTCTTTCAGCACCAAACCACAATGAATACCCGTAATAAAAAATAGATAACCCATTTGGCAAAAGTGCCGCTTACAAAACTTTTCCCTTTTTAAAAATAATAAATATTCATTTAGCGTACTATTAACTCAAATATTATAGCATGTTCTTTCTGCGGGAAAGCTTCGTACTTTATCTTTCTATCATGTTTGTGCCTTTTTGATGTCTAATTTGTTTCTTTATGCCGTATCTTTTTTTGGGTCATTTTTTTATCTGCACCTGAACACCCGGGATGATTTGGAAAGGGAAACCACTCTAAATTAATCTCCGGAAAACAACATGGCTGGATTGGAACTGCTATCTGACCAGGGTTATCGCCTTGACGGGAGAAAACCCAATGAATTGAGACGAATTCTGTTCAAGAAGGGAATTTTCAAGCAAGCGGATGGATCGGCCTATCTGGAACAAGGAAATACCAAAGTTTTGGCTGCAGTTTATGGACCACATGAGGTATTGTTTCATTCAATTTACTCATCACTCAATCCACGACCACGGTGACCGGTCCACTGACTCAGTCAAACTCAAGACTCAGACTGTCACTGTGACTGTAACATAACTCTAAGTATAGTAATCTACCAATGTGTAGGGGAGTTCTTGCTTAGCTGCTACATACAATGATACATAACGAGTTCCCGCCTGCCGGACCCACATGGATTTTTGGAACACATTATGATTTTCATTCATCATATAATGGGGAAATTCTCCTTCAAGCTTGTCTCCTATATTAATATTACATAGGCTATATCATGAGAACTCCCAAGTAGTAGACCAATTATTATTGGATTACTAAATACTAATGCGGCGACTTGAGTTAAGACCTATCAGATCAAATGAACAAAATAATTCAAGAAATGTATATTGCATCTAAAGCACATTCAGTTGAAGTATCAATTTGAACCACACGTTTAATTTTGTGTTATATAATTATTCATTATTGACAATGAGTCACAATGAAATGTAATGACATTATAGTTATAGGGCTGTTGTTAGTGTTACAAAAACTACTCAACAAGAACTAGAAGTGCTTTAAGTACAAAAAAGAAAAGAAAGCAATATTTCTGAATTTAACCTACAAATATTTAGTCTAAAATACACAAGTTATCACTCATAGTTTCCTCAGCAGATTGTTGAAAACATGGCTGGTGCGATACAGAATCCGTTCAGAGTTGATCAGCGAGCAGTGATTGGGTTTTTAACGGCTGAAGGACGTTGAACAGTTGACAGTCATCGCAGAATGCAGGCAGTATATGCTGACAATAGTGTGTAGAAGACAACAGTTAAGAACTGGACAACGATATTTGAAGAAGGATGTGAGTTAACAGATCTTCTGAGGTCAGGTGCATATTGTTGCGTCAGAAGATGCCATAGCCAAAATTGATGCAGCAGTTCGGGTCTCCAAGAAGATAGATGTTTCGGATCAAAAGGTACAAATATCACAGTCAAGCTGTAAATTAGCGACACAACGTATTCTGTTCTCCTGATAACATTCTGCTACTTGCTGCCCTGTTCAGAGCTTTGTAGTGGGAGATTGAGAACAAACCCAGAAGAAGAAGAAGCGATAGGAGGAAATTGTGAAAATAAATAGTAAACTTATTCTGGAAGGATAGGTACCACAGCAGTATTTCTAGGTGCCACAGTGACCTGGCACTCGGTATTTGTCGTACCCTAGCCTATATAGCTTTGAGCACAAACAAAAATAAGTAAAGGTAGGCTAACTTCATTGTGTACTTGCTTGTAACTTTGACAATTATAACCAATTTGAATGTGATGAATGTTTATAATCAACTGAAATTCTATTCCATTCATTTGATGTGTTTGCACAATTTTGTCACAGTTAACTTCTTGCTGGAAAAGCTAAACGGATGATATATATATATTTGAGTGATTGTTAATGGTTTGTTGCAGTTACCAGAGTAGTGGGAAACAGCATGGCTTCATGACATAATAATGATGAAAAGTACTATTAGAAAATATGTATTCAGTGTGAAACGTCAACGCTAGGGCTCACACCTTTGACAGTGTGGTTATTCCAGCCATGATATATGACTGCGAGGTGTGGAACCTATGGAAAATGTATGCAGATAGACTACGCGTTGCCCAACGAGGTATGGAGTAAAGGACATTGAAGATTTCCATTTGAGACCCTGGGCCCAACATGGTACACAAAGACAAAAGAGCAAAATGAGTTTGCTCAACATTTGGCTACCTGGCATCAGACACACGTGCCTGATTGAATACCAGGATTTTGAGATTTGGGTAATAAGAAAGTATAGTCTCCAACCTTTGTGTCACTAACAGAAAAACACGTAAAAATAATATAGACATTCAGCAAGAATTGAACACAGACGAGAACTAGTATATCAATTCCATGGCCAGAAAATTGAAATACTTGGGTACTGGGCAAAAGAGGCATAGGTAGACAGAGAAAAGGATATCAAGTAATGCCTGGCATGACTTTGGTGGAGGTTGAAGATTTGGCTAGGGAACAAGTTTCTTTCAGACAGGCTGTGATGGGAGAGACGTTCTATAAAGGACATGCTACATGATGATGCTAAACAGAAAGACTTATATGATCAAATTGTCTTTATTAACAACATTGTAGGTTTTCCTTTTACAATTCTAATCACTTTCTTTTGTCAGTCATTTCAATGTTATCAATTTCAATAGTTTATAGCTATAATGGGAATGGTCCAGCAAAGAAATCGACAAAACATGGAAATACCATTCAACTCATATCACTTTAACAGCTGATAGATAAGCTCACACGCATCATCCAAACCTTCCAGCTTTATGTGGAGCATATATTGTTAGCAAACACATGTCAAGTCCTTCTGTCATGAACCAACAGCTCCAACTCTGTTGTCGTCAATGTTTTTTAACTTGTCTTTATACTGACTTAGAAGACTGCAGAGCCTGTATACAACCAGTTTCTTTTACATTCACTTCGTCTAAAAAACACTATGTGAATCCAGTCTATTCTTGAATGCATTGACAATCCTTCCACTACTACCTGTGGCAATGCATTACAAACATTCACCACTCTCTGACTAAAACAATATTTTCTAATATATAATAATTTTGTTTGTCTTTAGCTTGCTTACATGTGAGCTCCACGGTTATATTTATGTTTTTAATTTTTTTATTTATTTTTGCTGCATATAGATTCTGTAAAATATTTGCTCGTGTTGTGAGCAGTTCAAAGATGTTTGAGTATCATATAAGCTATGTTGTATTATTTATTCTTCAGATAAGAGGAAGCAAAAGCAAAGCTCTGCATGACAAAGTACTCATCAATTGTCAGTACAGCATGGCAACTTTTAGTACTCAGGATCGTAAGAGGAGGCCCAGAGGAGATAGGAAGTCTTTAGAGATGACCACGCATTTGAAACAAACATTTGATGCAGTCATTTTGACCGAGCTTTATCCAAAAACTCAGATTGATATTTATGTAGAGGTAAAGTCATTTGTGAACTATTTACTTAACTTATTACATACACCAGAAAGGAACAGTCTACATTTTTGGCTCAAGTTTTCTAAATGGGATAGGAAGAGCATGTATTGGCAACATTTGTTAAGAAAAGAAGTTGAAAATTGTGGGCTTGGGCAAATTTCTTTTGATTTCAGTAAGTTTCCAAATGCAATTAACCTGCAGCACGCCCCAGTCCAGATCATCTTGACACACTCGGCCTACAAAAACGGTGTACGGAAAAAAAAATTTATTTTTTGAACAGCCATTTTTTTACTGCTGAATACATACTCCATATATACACGATAGTTTGCCGGTTAAAGTATCGTATGTGCGATTACAAATGGCTTCTGAACAGTTTTAATTTTGTATACGCCGTTTAGACCAAGCCGACTTTTTGCGAAAGGGGAAGTAGGTTGTTGGAAAAGATCTTTATCGAGTAGATCTGTTTATTTTGTTTGTTTAAATGAAAGAACTACGTTTGAATTGGAAACTAACAGTTGTGTCGATATTGTAAACACAGTATCGATACGTTGATGTGGTTTCCATGGTTTTCTATCGAAGCGACTAGGCCTAGTGGCCGAGTCCAAATTTTTTCCCAGATTTTCATAAATTTTCAACTTCATCTTTTTGAATCTCAAAAACTATCAAACACACAACAACAACAATAACACCCACATGTTCGTTATGCTATTGTGTGTCTACACGCCAGAAAATCATATTTATTGACAAACAAACATAAAAAATAAAAATTTTCTAAGACGACTACCATGGCGAGAAATTAAGAAAATTAATTAGGTCAAATTTTTTCAAAACATTCCTGGCGTGCTGAAGGTTAAAGCTCTTCTTGCCTTTTGACATCTTTAGCCAAAAGAAAATATAAGGAGATAAATGGATTTATTAAAGATAAGGAAACAAGGAAGAAGGGGGCAAAAAATATGAATTTTTTTAATAGACTAGCTCAACATGCAAGATATGTCTAGACTTTCCGTCAGCAAAAACAGAACTACAAGTTAATTTTGAAAACCAAAAAAAACAGAAGAAATCCAGAAAGTCAAAATGCTGCTGAAAGATAATAAAGCCACTGGCTCAGATGGTGTCTCGACAAGAGCAATAACGGTCGACATTAACACCTTTGCCTAAAATGCTATGTTATTGTCTTCATAATCCAGTCACTATCCAGCAGAAAGAGAAATGGTGATATGAGACGTCCCTGTCACACATAAGTTCTTATCTGAAAGGGCTCAGAAAGCTGCCCTCAATGTAGAACTGTATTTCATACCTTCATGTGTTTTTTAATTACGAGGCATGTTCAAATGAAACCGAACCAAACTGCAACATGTGAACATACGTATGATGCACACGATGACGTTACTTCTGGTGTAAATAGTACATACCAACCGCCAAGTTTGCAAAATTTCATTATCCTCTGACTCATAGTTTCCTCAGCAGAGCACTGAAAACTTGGTGGGTGTGAAATAAAATCCGTCCAAGGTTGATCAGCGAGTGGTGATTTGGTTTCTAACAGCTGAAGGATTTAGACAGATTGACATTCATTGCAGAATGCAGACAGTGTATGGTGACAAGTGTGTAGAAGACAACAGCGAAGAACTGGACAACGATGTTTAAAGAAGGACGTGAGTTAATGCAACAATATGCCCCTGACCTGGTCTCGGAAGATCTTTCATTAACTCACGGCCTTCTTTAAACATTATTCTTCACTGTTGTCTTCGACATACTTTTGTCACCATACACTGCCTGCATTCTGCGTTGAATGTCAACTGGTCGACATCCTTGAGCTGTTAGAAACTGTATCACTCCCGCCATGTTTTCACAGATCTGCTGAGGAAACTATAAGTCGGAGGATAATGAAATTTTGCGAACTTCACGGTTAGTATGTGCTGTTTACACCAGAAGTTACATCATCGTGCGTATGTTCACATGTTGCAGTTTGGTCCAGTTTCCTCGAATGCTTGTGAACTTCATGTGCACTCCACAGTAGAATCATTCTCTGTTTACACTGTCAAATGCCCTTTCATAATCAATGAATCCGATGTAAAGGGGTAAGTTCCATTCCACACTCTTGATCAGCTATTAATCTCTGTAACTATCTGATCTGAGCAAGACCTATTTTATTCAAAAATCCTGCACGTTCATCTCTCGGCTGTTTGTTTATGGTCTCTTTTAATTCCGTTTAGAGTTTGCGCAGATACTGATAATAACATTATTCCTCTATAATTTGTACATTGCTACATATCTCCATTCTTTGGCAACTATTTATACTTTGTCGCAGACTTCACTAAGTAATTTGTATAATATCTCTGTTGAAGTGTTAGTGTGTGCTTTAACCCATTCAATCCCAAAATGACATGCGACGGCCGCCGTGGATATACGGATTTAAATGTTTTTTTCTTTCCGTTTTACCTGCGAATAGACACGCTAAATTTAGCCTTCACGTGACTACTGATTATGGCAGCTCCCATTGCAGTTTACAGATCGTTTCTATCACGTATGGTGTTCGAGCCGTGATTTTTTAAAAATGACCTTCAATTTTCTTCACACTTGGTGCGGACTGAAGATACTTGGAAGTCAGACGATAGTGGGGGATCAAGATGCTGCAGCGGTCAGCGACCCATAACTGACTGCTAGCGTCAGGGCCAGCAAACTATAGCTGCCAAGACCCTTCTACACCTCCATGTGGTGATCCTGGATAACAGGCTGCAGCAGGGCAGACTGGCTAAGGAGAAATGATCGAAGAGGGAATGCTAACCCAGTACTAAAAAAATGCTTGCTGAAGTCGAATGTGTTGGACCGAAAGGTGCAAATATCGCAGCCAAGCTGTAAACTACGACACAGCGCATTCCGTTCTCTGGACTACATTCTGCTACTTAAGCCCTTTCAGTCAGGGTTTGGTAGTGGGAGATTGAGAACGAAGAAGAAGACGATAGTGGTTGCAAATGTGTTGATAGAGTAGAAGAGAAGGAGAACGAATCGGACGTTGATGAGGAATAAGTTCAGGACTTAGAAGATGAAAGTAGCGACACTGGCCTCAGTAGTGGCAACGAATTATCGGTAGAAGACTGTGACAAAGTGACCCGCCCCACAGGCAGGCCCAAGTGATGATAGAGAATGGTCAAAGCAACGGAGTAAAATCATTATTGAAGTATTTAGTGAGGGAACAGGTCCGTGATAGAGAATGGTCAAAGCAACGGAGTAATATCATTATTGAAGGATTTAGTGAGGGAACAGGTCCTGCAGATGACATAGATCCAGATTACTCTGCATTTGATTACCTTTCACTTTCATTATTTCTACTTCAGACCTTTTTTGAGTACTGGGCAGAGCAAACCAATCCAATGCATATGCCTGCATCAGAATTTTAGGGGGGAAAAGATCCTTGAGGAATTAAAATTTGGTGAGCCGCAGATCCTCATACTAGATACCTCTATAACTTTGAGGTGTAAATTGGAAAGTCAAACACAGGACAAGAAGAGGAAAGATGTGCTAGTTGCAACGAACCAAGGGAGCAAAGGGAGATTGCTTATCGCTTTGAACATTTATTAGCAAAATTGACAAGAGTGAAACAGACATTTTATATTGACTTTATTTTCTTCACTTATTTAATTTTTTGCATCCAACATACATGACACTCGCAAAAAACATGTGCACAGAAGAGTACCTCTTCTATTTATCTGTAAACTGGAGTTTGAATCACACAAATAAATTTAAAATTGTATTTGTTAATCATTTTATTGAGCAAGCACGTCTAATTTTTGCGGAGTTATTCCCCTTGCCCTGTTGTGAGTTTTTCCGATCAGCTGGGATTGAATGGGTTAATTGCCCCTATCGAGATATCATCTGGGTCAGTGGCTTTACCATCTCTCAGTAACATTTTTGCGATCTTAATTTCTTCTTTGTTTAGTATTTCACAGCAAACCTGCATCTCTGTTTCTGCTGACTGAATATCTGGGGAGGTCTTGCTTGTGGAGCTAGTCTATTAAAAAGTTGTTCTAAACATTTGGTCCACCTCATCGTCTGCTCATTTAATTTCCTTCCTTATCTTTAATAAATTCATTTACGTCCTTATATTTTCCTGTTAGTTTCCCTGTGCTGTTATACAGGTATTTCATTTTGCTGGTACTAAATTAACAGATTAAAATAAAAATCTTGTGCAAGTAGCAGTACCCTAGCAGAACAAAATTATTTGTCACAGATATGGAAATATCACAACAATGTCAGTTTTTTTACCCAGTCAAGGTATTTAAACCACTTATAGAAAGAATACTGCTATAAGAAAGTACAGTGCCAATAGAAACTAGCCTAATAGTTCAAAGCCCCTCACAGACTGATTTTTAAACTACAAATAACACTGAACATGAAACTTAAATACAGTACCTATATGGCAATACATTAGAATTACATGACTATATAGAGAATACTGTTATAACCACCAAGCAGAAATCACCATCCAGGTAATTATCAAGAAGTTCCAACAAAGTAAGTACTAGACAAGGATGAACAGAATAGTGTGCAATGTAGGATAGTGACTCTCAATTTTCTTGATGAAGAATGCCCACAAGACCTCTGAGTCAGAAAATACACAGACAGGAGTGTACATAGAATACCCAAACAACGTTAGGGATACAGTCAGAGTACCAACTGGAAAATTCTGTCATACCTATGATGCAGAAATCCAGACAATCAAGGAGGTAACTGAGAAACTGTTGAACTGTTGAGAAACTGTCGGCCCACAACCTGTAGTATTTCTGACAGATGCACTCCAAGCACTGTAGTCTGAGAAACTGCCAGGTCTACTGGCTCTTACTGTCTGAACTGAGCAACCAGCGCAAGATTGTCACACAGTGGATACCTTCTCATTGTGGAGTACCAGGAAATGAGAGAGCAGACCGACTAGCAAAGAAGGGTACTGCTGACGAGCAACCAGATGTACCAGTTACATACCAACAGAAGATAAGGATGATCAAATCAACCAGAAAGCCATTATCAGTAACACCTGATGATTACCATAAGATGAACAGACAAGAACAAACTGTTGTGTTGTGCCTTAGAACAGGACACAACCGACTCCACAGCCACATGTACCCAAAAATGAAGATTGACAACTCAGCCGTGTGTACATGCGGACAGGCACTGCAGAACTGCCCCGAATATGGTATACTGAGAAAATTTCTCTGGCCCATAGAAACAACACTGGAAGAGAAACTTTATGGACTTGTATGTGAACACTACACAGACACTACACTACACAGAACGGAGGGGCAGGAGCATTCCTGAACCTACCAAATGGCAGAAAAATAACACTGTCATTCGCTACTGGTAAGTACACAAGCAATTTCAGAGCGGAGGCAGAGGCACTGAGGGCGGCAGTGGAAGAAATGGTGACACACAGTGAAAATGAAAGCCATATAGTCCTGCTTACAGATGCTCTCGCCGTAGTCACAGCGCTAAAAAGCCAGAAAAACACTGAGCTTAATGACTTAAGAGCAGCACTCTGCAAACTGTGCCAGCAGTCCGCACCAAAAAGGGTAGTGGTACAGTGGGTCCCATCACACTGCAACATCCAAGGCAACGAGGAGGCAGACAGACTGGCAAAAGAAGGTGCAAGACTACCACAAACAGATACTAGTATGATGTACGAAGAGTCAAAACGGCTTATCAAAGCCAGATACATGACCAAATGGGAAACCGAACATACTGGTTACACCAAAAACGATGCCTATTACCAGTTGAACCGAAGAGAGCAGGTCGTTGTCTTCAGACTTCGCACTGGCCACAATAGACTGAGGTACCACCTATTCAACAAATTGAAGATAGGGTGTACCGACGAATGCCCGTGCGGTACTGGTAAAATGACCGCTGAACATCTGCTGCAGAACTGCCCGACATACGAGGATCAGAGAGAGCAGATGTGGCCATCACCAGTGGAACTGCAAGACAAGCTCTATGGCAGTGGCGACAGCCTCAGGATGACCGCAGCTTTTTTCGAAAAAATAATGGTTACTGTCTGACTGCGTACGAAGAAGAAGAAGTATGTGAACTACAAAAGTCAGTGAAGTTTATACAAGAGACAACATTACAGATATAGACAATATTTTCAATCGAACGAAAGAAGTACCATGCAACAATGGCATTTTGTTTATTTAAGAATAACATTACATGCACTAGAAACATACTTAAAAACTGGCAACAAAGAAGTGAAAATGCTAGCTGAGATGATTGACAGGATACAAACCTACACATTAAAGTCATGTTCCAGAGACGAAGACTAATGTCTGGTCAGGCAAAATATAGTGGCTAAAACCCTCACCTCAGCCCTCCCTGGAAACAGTTGTTTTCATGGTAGCCTGGCTAAAGGGGTAAGGGATCAACATGATCCCCATAGTAGTGAGCGACATGCAGAGGAAACCAAGCACACCACAACCGCCTGGGGAGAACCCAAGTCCACTGTCATCAGCATTCTCGGGATGTGATGAAAGCTTCTGCAATCCGCCACTTAACGTCCTTTTCAGGGCGCACAAAAGAGTAAACCTGCTCATTGTGGACATTCAAAACAAACACACACAACGTCATGTTCCAGTGAATTCTAGGACATATAGACATATCAGGCAATGAGAACGCTGACAGACTAACAAAACTAGGAATAAGCCTGGTTGAAATAAACACACAAGGCAACATGCAGACAGCAAAGTAAATACTCCAGAATATCTTCAAAGAGGAATGGCAAACCTAAGGGTGGAAGCGTCTACTTGGTGTACTGTGTATAAAGAATGTGGGACAAAACACATCAAACTTAACAAATACATTCACCAGTTAAACCCTGCACACACACCTAACTCAGTAGAACATGTACTGCTTGCTTGCCCAGGGCTCACTATAGAAAGAGAAACGTTATTGCCAAATACCCCAAAAATCACTATGTCTCCTCTCGTCATCTACAAAATAGCTGAAAATTCTTCAACTTGTAATTGATTGTGAAAGAGCGAACACCTTGGCAGACCTAGATAATCAACAAGACAAAATCTAGTAGATTTGATTGGATAGTTAAGGACTGTGTCCCTACTGTGCTTATTATAATCATTCCCTATTTCTGTCCGAGTGGTCTGTCGGGATCTTTGTGTATGACAAGGACAATAATAGCACCACTGTCCCACAGAGAGAATGTCGTAAGAGGCGACTAACTGTGTAACAGGTCATAACACTGGCCATGATTAGGTGGTTTGTTTAGAGCAGCATAGATGGCGCCTAACAGGCTGCGGGTCTACTTTGCTTTAGTGTTAAGATGGATTCACACCTCGGTTAACCACCCTCCGTAAGCGCTTGTCCCACCGCAGCGGAGTATTAAGTTGCTCGAGCCTTGCCCGCTAGGCGAGAAACCCTTCTCCCAGCTACATCCAGCGCATACCAGAGCTGGGACCTGCACAGGAGCATATGCCCCTGTGTAAGTACAGTTCGACCCAAGAAGACTTTCTGTAAATTGTCTTTTCAGTACTAATTTGAATTTAATGTCTGCCAATACGTACTCATGGGGGAGACGCGTAGCGTAGTGGTTAGCGCGCTGGCTTCACATCTGAGTGGTCCTGGGTTCATTCCCCACTTGAGGGCGGTAGTGTTTTTTTTCAGACCACAATGGCTCCCGGGTCGACCCAGTCTTAAATGGGTACCGGTTCAGTCTGGGAAGTAAAAGCGGCGAGGGAGAGGAGATGGCTACCGCCCTCATATAGCCGAGCCTTTGAAATGTGAGATCGCTAACACCTCACACCCCTACGACAGTATTGCTATGGGTTACTTTACTTTACTTTTACAATATTCACTCATTATGGCAGGTTTTACAATCTGATGGTGGAAATTACTGTGCCAGTGTGAATGCCGCCACCCTTGCTCTCATAGATGCTGGGATCCCCATGAAGGACTATGTCATTGCTTGCTCTGGTAGCTACATTAAGGAAACGCCTGTGGTGGACATCAACCATCTAGAAGAGTCCAGCGGAGGAGCCGAAGTCATCATGGCTGTGTTGCCCAGATGTGATCAGGTAGGTACTTGAAGTTTTGTACAACAAATATTGATTTCCCTTTGGCATTCATTGAAGATAAATAGAAACTAATTTTTTAATGTTGAACGTGAAATTGTTCATTCGGCTCAAAGTGAAACCTTCTTCTCCATCAGACATGCACAGTCATTTTTGTGTCTTGTCTTTATTATTTTTTTTTTTTTGCGTTCAGCATATTTCTCTCTTCCCCAAGGGGGGTGTACGTTGCATTGTGTTTTTAATTTTGCGCTTGTCGGTGCATCCAACTTTGGCATGCATTTGCTAAGGGTTTGCTTTCCAGGGGTAATGGCCTGTGCTGTAATTGGGGAGCGAACCCAGCACCTTCAGGATGTGAGCTGTGTCACTAAACCACTAGCACACACCAGCCCAATGCTGAACATGAAGTTATTCACAGGGTTAAAACTGGAACTTTCTTCTTTGTTTGCCATCATACATCCACTTCAATGACACAGTCATGTTTGTGTCTTGTCTTTATTAGGTTGCTTGTAAAGCACTTTGTTTGGATGGATTGTCAAATGTGAAATTACCCCTCACCCTGAACCCTGGGAGCAAAAAATTGATACATGGCAGTAGTCTCGATCATATACAATATATTGCCACAGAAAAAAACCACCACAAGTGTTTTGACTCAGATTTGCCATTAGGGGACCAACACATTCAATAACCGCCCTATAAGGGAAAGGCCAATTGGTTTACGAGGAGGCGATGGGAGCGAAGAGTAACATCAGAGTCCTGGTGAAACATACTCAAGTTTCCCACCTCACTTCCTCATAGAATCACAGCAATCTGGCAACCATGCACAACCCTCCATAGTCTGACTTGATTTAGTCTTTCACCTTGGCCGTGGAGTGCAGAGGTCTTTTTTTTCTATTCATGTAGCTTACAGTTTCTTTAGGATAGGGCTCACTGCCCCTATGTCCAACCCTCCTTACAACACGCATGGCAGGTTACAATGTTGATATTCTTTGCTCCAATTTCGGACTCTGGTAACACATGATGATATTGTTCAATCAATCAATCAAAGATCGTCTCGGTACATAGGCCATTTACAACATTTCTCCAGCATGCACAGTTCTGGGCTGCTCTTTCTGCCTCTCCAGGTTTAATCAGTTAGTTAGTTAGTCTTCTTTCCATGTGTGTTGTTGATAGTCGTGGTCAGCTTAAGCCATCTATCCTGCGCCAAGTGCATTGCATCGGTTACTGTGAACCAGTGTTTCTGCACAATCACTAATCTTATCTATCCATCTGCCTTGCGGCCGTCCCATTGCCCTGTAGCTAGATCTATCAGCTTTGTAAGCCATCATTGGATGTTGGCGAGGGTACATTCTCATGAAATGACCAAACCAACGTATTTTCTGCCTGGAAATGCATTCGGCACAAGACGTAGTGCTGACAAAAATTGGAATATTGTTGTTCCGCATTCTGTCTCTCCTGGTAACACCGATGACCTTCCTTAAATATTTCATTTCCCACGTCAAAATTCTGCTCTCATGTGCCCTGGACAGAGGCCGTGTTTGGCACTGGTATCACAGAGTCTGCATAAATATTCTGTTTATCAGCTGTTGCTTTGTTGTCAAATTAATGCTCAGGTGGCTAAGCAGCGGTGACAGCTGATAAGTCACAGCAGATGCTTTCTGACACTTAGTGTCGATCCTACCGTCTGCTGAAAAAATACTGCCCAAATACTTGAACTCATGGGCCTGTTGAAGAGCAATATCATTTACACTTATATTGATTGGCCCAGGTGTTCTAGTGATCATCATAGTTTCTGTTTTGTTCTCGCTAATACGCATATTGTATTTAGCGCAGGTAGTCGCAACCACCTTCATATGGTGGTGCATTCTATTTTCATCGTTGTGGGTTTAATCATAGTTCCTTTTTGCGTTCTCTTCTTCGTGGATGTTTTAGTCTACCCCTCTTTCTCTTTTCCTGAGGATTCCACATAAGAGCCTGTCTGGCTGTGTTGAACGATGCCTTCCGCAGCACATTATTCTTCTGTTAAGGAAGAAGTCTTTATTGTATGACCTTGATCCGTCTCCATGTCTCTGCTCCACACAGCAGCACCGACTTGACACTGGTGTTGAATATTCTAACCTTTGTTGTGAATCTTTATTGATTGATGTTCAGTTATCCAAGACGAGGAAAGATTTTCATTCGAGCAATGTTAACAGTTCTGCTTTTGTTGCTCTGTGTCTGTTCTTCTTATTCATTACCAAGTAACCCGTATTGTTCAGAACTGATATGCTGTCTTCCATGCCTCTACATTTGTTTCCAAACAGATTGTGTTCCTGGAAATGAACTCAAGACTCCACGAGGATCATCTGCCATCAGTAATGGACCAGATCATGACCGGGTGTAGGGACATCTTCAATGTTCTGAATCAGAAGGTAAATTCCTATGTTGTTTCATGGTGATCCATCATGGAGATTATTATGTGTCCCCATATATGGGAAGGAAGAATAGAACCACTCCCACTCTACACTAAACTTGACTTCCATCTATCTCTCTAATTGTTGATGCATAGGTTCAGCATTTCATTTGTCTTGCCCTAACCAGCTTTTGGGGAAGTCTGATTCCAGTCAAATGTTGAAACAAATGTTAAAAATTGCATTTGTCTTGCCCTAACCAGCTTTTGGGGAAGTCCAGTCAATTTTTTTAAGGATAGATTCAATATTTAATTTAGTTTACCCTAACCAGCTATAGTGAAATTTGTTTTCCAATCATTTGTTGAAACAAAGGGGTAGCGGTTGGCGCTGTGATTTGGGAGCGTACCTAGCACCTTCGGATTGGGAGCCGTGTCACTTAACCACTAGCCCATGCCGTCCCCATATGTGATGTGTGGAGCCGCATACTAAAGATTTATATTTAAAAAATTTGTCATCAAAATTGGTCTCTGGATATTGTGAATGCATGGATACATTGCTGCCCTAGTGTAGTCTGGTCAAGGGATATGGATGGCAGTGTTCAGATAAACCCAGAACTAAAAAAGCTGGCTGACATTCAATGTGTTGGGCCGAAAAGCGCAGATATCACACCTTTGATGTAAACTGCGGCACATTGCCCTTTTCAGGACGAAATCAGAAAAAGAAAAATATCTGCGCCTTTCGGTTCAGCACATCTGATTTCAGCACAGCATTTTTTAGACCGGATTTGCATTCCCTCTTCAATACCCAATCACTTAGCCAGATGCGTGTTGCAATCAGCCAGCTTTATGCTGTCAGTTCATTCACTGCTGCATCTTCAGGTAGTTCATAGACCAACTTAACACATTAGCTACTATGATTGCTCAGAACATTAGATAAGATTGACTGTGGCATGGAACACAAGTCTAATGAAATAGTAAAACAAATTTAAAATGTACTGAAACAAATTCTGATCCAGTCCTTCTTCTACGTACGCTGTCAGGCGTCAACTTGAATTTGTTCGAAGAAAGCAGCTGTCATCCTGAGGCTGTCAACACTGCCATAGAGTTTGTCTAGTGTTGCCACTGGTGATGGCCACATGTGCTTTATCTGGTCCTCGTATGTCAGGCAATTTTGCAGCAGATGTTCAGCAGTCATTTTCCCTGTGCCACAGGTGCATTCGTCAGTGCCACCTATCTTTAATTTATTGAATAGATGGTACCTCAGTCTGTTGTGGCCTGTGCGGAGTCTGAAGACCACGACCTGCTCTCTTCTGTTCAGCTGGTAATAGGCATCATTTTGTGTGTAACCAGTATGTTCTGTTTCCCATTTGGCCATGTATCTGGCCCTAATAAACCTGTTAGACTCTCCGTAGGTCACACTAGAATCTGGTTATGGTAGTCTTGCACCTTCTTTTGCCAGTCTGTCTGCCTCCTCGTTGCCTTGGATGTTACAGTGGGATGGAACCCACTGTACCACTACTCTTTTTGGTGCAGACTGCTGGCATAGTTGACAGAGTACTGCTCTTAAATTATTGTTCAGTATTTTTCTGGCTTTTTAGTGCTGTAACCAGGACTATCTGGCTTTCATTGCTTTCGCCTGTGAGCATTGCTTCTACTGCAGCCTTCAGTGCCTCTGCCTCCGCTCTGAAATTGCTTGAGAATTTTCCAGTTGCCACTGACAGTGTTATTTTTCTACCATTTGGTAGGCTCAGGAATACCCCTCCCCCTCCATTCTATGTTGTGTTTGTTACAGAACCGTCAGTGTATGCATGGGTCCAGTCCATGTTTGGGTAGTTTTCTGCTATGTACCTCAGGGTTATGTCTCTCCTTTCTTGTTCAGTCTGGCTGTTCTTGTTTCCAATACCTGGTATATTTTTTACCATCTCCGGAATGAAATGCTGCTTCCATGTGGGTTGGCGTACAGTAGGGATGGGCTTTGGTTTTGTTATGGTGTTCATAGGGTCTTCGCTCATCTTTGCTTTGGCTATTTCTACAAAGTTTCTCCGCTTTAGTTTCCCTTTTCCAAATCTATTTAGTCTCTGTTGCATTGGATGGTCTGTCAGTCTTCTTAGTTTCTCTGCTTGCTGCTGGTCTCTTCTGTCGGTCATGGATTGCAGATTTCTAATCTTTTCAAGTTCTACAATTGGCGTTGACTTCATGCCTCCTGTTATAACTCTCATGGCTTGGTTTTGAAGTATGCTAATTTTATCAAAGTTCGCCTTTGCTGCTGTTGCCCATGCCACAATGCCATCCTCGAGAACTGGTCTCACTCTTCCAGTGTACAGTTTCCTGAGCATTCTTTCGTCTGCTCCCCAGCTTGTGCCAGCAAGTTTCTTCATGATTGATCCAGTCCAATATTGAAGCTTACAAATAGCTTAATTTGTAAACTCACTTCAGGATGAAAAAAGTAAACAAACATTTCTTGTTCTCAGATTCAGAAAGTTATTAATCACCAACAGCCCCTCGGATCTTAAATGAGTTTCTTGTTCACTATCATCATGTTCTTCTCCGGTATAGAATTTTAATATTCACTAAAAGTAAAGGTCAGTTCCAAAGCAACAATTGCCGTCAGGGATGAAGATAACTCTTCATGTACTAAGCCGCAGTGAGGTGGGGCTACCATTTCCATTTCTTGCTGTTTTTAATCTTCCTCAACTCATACGTCAGGTGCCCGTTTACAGATTGGTCGACTAGAGCAGTGGTCGTAGCAGGCACGAACGACGTCCTGGATTTGTTTCTGTTCGTCCGTGATTTCCAACCATGGCACGCTGTAATTACAGCCTTAACATGTCAGATCACTGTCAGCTAGGCTACACACTCCACTACATTATTCACTACGGCCTCTGTGATCTTATCTTAAATAAGATTCTTGTTCAGTATCGACTGTCATGGAAATTATGGTAGAATACCAGCAAACCAACAAAAGTAAAAAATTTGAGAACCTGTGTTTTTTTTTCCTGTTGCAGTATATGGCTGCGGAACATAGACAATTACCCAAACTTCAAGGAAGAAAATCGAGTCAAAATGTTATAGAAGAGTCCTCAGAATACCATGGACTGAAAATATGAAGAATGCAGACATTCGACAAGAGTTGGCCATAGAGAAGAACTGGTTTTTAAATTCCTTAATGAATAGAAAATTGAAATACTTTGCTGCTGAAGACGGATGTGTCGGACCGAAAGGTGCAAATATCACAGTCAAGCTGTAAACTAGTGGCATGGCGCATTTCGTTCTCCGGACTACATCCTGCTACTTGCAAAGCCCTGTTCGGGGCTTGTTAGCGGGAGATTGAGAACGAACGCAGAAGAAGGAGGAGGAATACTTTGACCACATTAAAAGACACAACGGTTATGGATGGTATAGTGCCAGACAAAAGAGACAGAGGCAGACCAAGAAGGTGATGGCACCAAGATATCAAGGAATGCTTGGGCATGACTCAGAAGCAGGTTGGAGGTTTTGGCAAGGGAGCAAGTTCTTTCAGATACGTTGTGATGGGAGCGGCACTTTGCGGAGGACATTCTATATGATGATGATATTTCTGTTACGTCAAAATAAATCATTTGAAAAATATATTGCTAACTCGCAGGCAACAAAACTGATGTGTGTATTGATTGTTCCTCGGCCCAACTATATCACATTAAAGATTTATCCATTTTTTTAAAAACTGCACATAGCATGTACATTTTTACAAAATAATGTCCATTTTGAAATGCATCTAATTGAAGTTTCTTGAATACTTTCTGTAAAGTACTTTTTACATAGTGATTATGTTGAGCATCAGCATGTTCTCCTTAGATTAATGATTTGATTATTCACTCTGATCAACTTAAATGGGTTTCTTGTTTACTATTATCATTTGATCGTCCACAGGTTCAGAATGAACTGTGCCAGAAGGCAGCACAAGACAAACTAGTTGATTCTGGATAAATTATTTGTATATATATATGCCATTTTTTAGTGCTATGAGTGTCCTGAATGTTTCGATGTAGAGTTTGCAAGCAGATAAGTGAGTGAGTGAGTTCATTATTTTTATAGACAGAGTAACACATGGGACCAGCCACTGTATTTCTTCTTTGATGTTCATCCAGACAAGGATGATGTGACATTGTGTTGTAGTTTCCCAGCGAGGCTGCGATATCTGCACCTTTTGACTTGACATGTTCAGCTGTCTTTTTTTTAGTACCAGATTCGCTGTAACGCTTATACTTTTTGACAGACTACACTAGTGCAGCCTGTATCCAAGGTCACCGCTTGGAGGTGGAATGGGGTCTTGGTCAGCCCTGGTTCGCTAATCCTGATGTATGCAGTTATGAGTTGCTGTCAGCTAATTCTCTTCAACCCCTCATTGAATTGACACCTTGTCTGGATGTGTTGACTTCTATCCTATTTTAACCAACTTCCCCATAACCTAGAGAGCTGACATTGTGTACACAGCCGCTACTAGTCTCTTTCGCCTTCTATCACCCAGGGTGCATATGCCATCAACCAAGCGGTTTTGTCCTGTGCAATCTTTTCCATTTCCTTCCAGCTTCTTCCTTTACTTCCACCTCCAGACCTCATCTTTATGTATTCCTTGGTCTGTCTATGCCTCTTTCCCTGAGGGGTTCCATGACAGAGATTGTCAGGTGATACTGGCCTGAGGCTTTCTTAATGTATGACCCATCCATCTCAATTTTCTTCCTATGATTTCATGTTCCAATTTAACTTGTCCAGCTCTCTCCCACAGTCTCTCATTTGTAACTTTGTCAAACCATTTTATACCAAGAATCTTTCTCTGGCATCTGTTGACAAAATGCCACTACTAGTGCGACCTGTTAATGTCAAATTTTGACAGGTCCTCGATTGACCTACCAAAAATGTCACAATATATTAAGCAACTTCCTAAATAACACTTGTTGGCACCATTTAGGATTCACCAGTGGGACATAACTGCTTATCCTACTTGAAAATAGATTTTTATGGTTTGTGTCCCTTCAAATGTTGAAGGTTCCTAGGATAATTACTCCTGTTGTCTCAAAACCAAAATTAAAAAACAGGTCCTATTTAAATAAAGGATTGTGCCAAAATATGTATTTTTTTATATTCACTTATTACAAGCTTTTATTTAACTTGACTTATTCCGTTTGGTGAACTTCTATTTCTCATATTTCAGCCAACTTCCCCATAACTTAACATCTTTATACTGGTTTAGAAGACTCTGGAGTCTGTTAACAACCAGTTTCTTGGGGGATGGTAACCAATGTGTGAGTCCATCTTAATAGACACTAGAGCAAAGTAGACCCACAGCCTGTTAGGCACTATCTATGCTGCTCTTAACAAACCACCTAACCATGGCCGGTGTCATGCCAAATCACAGTTAGTCCCCTCTTACAATATGCTCTCTGTGGGGCAGTGGTGTTATTCTTGTCATACACAAAGACCCCAGCAGACCACTTGGATAATCTGGGAGCTGAAATTTCATTCAGAGCCTCCTCTGTTAGTGCCACCTGGTAATCTATCAAATATTGGCCGATCTTGGACAGGTCATTGAAAAGCTTGTACTGAAATTTGTAGCTTTTTTTAAAATATTTCTATGAGTATCCAGAGTATCATACATCCAAGGGACAACATCCTTGAAAAGTATCTCAATGCCACCAATGTAGTGTATAATATGAACATTAATACAGCAAAAACGGAGATAATAAAAGTGAACAGAATAGAAAAATCCGTGTCATAAACACAGAACTTAAGTTATAGCATTCAGATTTCTGGGAAGGATGATCACAGACGATGACACAATGGCCAAGAAGGAACTGAAAAAGCAGATGTGGGGACATACCAGTTATCATCATTACTAAGACATCCAAACATTCCAATGGAGACAAATGATCAAAAGTATATTCATACCAACTCTGCTATCAGTGTCAGGCACAGACCTTGGTCAACCCACAAGAACGAAAGCACACATCATGTGAAATGAGATGCTTGTAAAAAGCAATCAATATCACTGAAAGAAACAGCGTGAGAAATGTATTACAGGAAGTTGGAATAACTACATGCATGAGTGATATTCTGCAAAGAATGTGATGTGACCCTGATTACTCTTCGCTCTACCTGAAAGATTTCCGCCAAGTTAATGTCAGTATTTGCTTATGAAAGAGACAAAGACATTTGTATTTACTGTAAAGTTACAGTAAATACTGTTTAGTGGCCAAATGTTCTTTTACATGACTAGCATTACACGAAACTTTCAAGTTTATCATCCATCTTCAATAGCACTAGGCACAGATCTCACTTCCCTAGAGACCGGAGATGCTTGAAACTAACAAAGTTCATCTTCTTCTGCATTCGTTCCCTTCTCTCGCTATCACGCCCTGCCCTCTGGCTTTGCAAGTAGCAGGATGTAGTCTGGAGAACGAAATGCGTTGTGCTGCTAGTTTACAGCTTGACTGGTATTTGCACCTCTTGGTCTGACACATCCATTTTCAGCAGTCGCTTATTTCCATTTCTTAAAAGGTAAGCCCCTTACGCACGTTAGCGGGGCGGTTCGCCAAGGAAAAAGGTCGACATTTGACTAACTGGCATAATGTGCATGCTGTGTCTCATTGAACGCAAGGATTATATTACCATACAGAAAACAATATTATGTGCGTCTAATGTAAGTACCACTGAGGCACAATTTATTGCGTTATGGGTAGTAATGTTTGTAGACACGTTCGTTCTTTTGAATGCCTACAATGAGTAGGTTGTCGTAGCTTTCCTCACATCCCAAGTGTGCAGATAAAGGTGGACCATGGTCGTCCAGGGGGTTGTGCTATGCTTCGCTTCATCTGCGTGTTGCTCACTACTATGCGGATGACGTCGATCCCTCACCTTGTTAGTCAGGCTGCCATGAAAACACCCCGTTTCCGGATAGGGCTACGAGGGAGCCAAGGTGAGGATCTTGGCCAGTGTTTTGCCTGGCCATGACTAACATGTCTGATTAGTTTGTTTTGCGAGACCAGATGTTAGTCTTCCTCCCCTTGTAGACATAATCTATCTTCTTTTCACCACAATTTCTTTATTAAGTATACACATCATCATGTAGCATGTCCTTTATAGAACGTCGCTCCTATCACAGTCTGTCTGAAAGAAACTCTTTCTCTTGCCAAAACTCCAGCCTCCGTCACAGGTATTCCTGGATATCCTGGTGCCATCGTCTTCTCGGTCTACCCCTGCCTCTTTTGCCTGGCACCATACCGTCCGTCACTGTTCTGTCAAGACCATTGAATCTCTCAATGTGACTAAAGTATTATAATTTCTGGCCATAATGGAATTGGTAAACCAGTTCTCCTCTGTATTCAACTCTTGCCGAATGTCTATATTTGTCTTTTTCTCCATCCATGGTATTCTGAATATCATTTTAAGTCTACACCTTAAGCCTAGTTACCTGGATAAAGATTGCTGCCGTGGATAGTTCTTCAAGGCTTCCAAACAGCTCTGTGTGGAAGTTCATCTCCACGGGCCAGTGCTCAACTGGTTAAGAATGTCTTTCAGGATATGTTCGGCTGTCTGTGCTGCTTGTCTGCATTTGGGTGATGGAGTCAATGTTAGCCTGTGTGTGTATGTGGTCATTCAATCTTGGATGTCCTGTTCTTATGCTCCGTTCAAGTGTGCATGTAGTTAGCAACCTGATCATGCAACAGAAATTACCACAGCATGAACACACAGGAGTGCTTTCGTGTAGGCTTCCTGTAAGGAGGGGCCAGTTGCAGTGGCGGTCTATTGTTCAGATGGAGCAAGAATGAGACAAGAGAAAGCATGTTTTAACTCTAAATAGAAAATGGCGCAATTTAGCTCCAAAAAAGGAAGCATTTTTTTTTTATTTAAAGAGAAACAGCGTATTTTAACTCAAAAAAGGGAAGCACGTTTTAAATCTAAAGAGAGGAGGGAATTTTAACTCCAAAGTGAGGAAGCATGTTTTAAATCTAAAGAGAGGAGGGAATTTTAACTCCAAAGTGAGGAAGCATGTTTTAAATCTAAAGGGAGGAGGGCATTTCAACTCAAAAGTGAGGAAGCATGTTTTAAATCTAAAGACACCACCAGCTGAGAATGTGGAGCACCCAACAAATACCAGAACTTATCCTGCAGGACTACCCTACTTATATATACCGTACAAAAAAAAGAGGCCGTCTGGTCCTGGGAAGCAACCATGTTCGAAAAGCTGTCGGAGACCCATGAAGACCTGAAATGCTCATTCCCCTTTGAGCACCTCACCGAGATAGAAGCATCAGTTAATGGGAGAAGAGGTTTCCGACAGGTAGACATTTTAAAAAGTTGTTTTAGAGTCTACACATTTATCGGGAGGAAAGTTGGATATCAAGGCATGAGAAATGATTTATTATTTTATCAAACCGATGTTCACGCATTTGAACAACTCTTGGACATTCAACACGTGTCCGATTCAGGCATTGACCAGGACACAAAATAAGAGTGGCATGTGTAAAGGAATTAACAGATATATCAGTGAAACAAACATGCTGAATAAAATGATGTGTCCTCTCCATTTCCGCCTCCTTATTCATATACCGGTTTATAAAAGTAAAGTACGTTCATGTCATATATAGTTTAATTATGTGTCTTACGATGTTTAGATCGTAATTTTAGCAGAATTTGTTCTGTATTATTTTATTTTGCATAAAACTTTGTGGTACGGAATTCCGGCACTTGGCCCGGACGGTAATACACAAATCTGCAAAATCAGCCTGTACAGGAAAGGGTTAAAACATAAGACTATCAAAGAAACAGAACTATTAAACACAGAAATGATAATCAGTAGAACACATGGGCCACCCAACATAAGTGTAAATGATATTGCTCTTTAACAGGCCATGAGTTCAAGTATTTGGACAGTATTTTTTCAGCATACGGCAGGATCAACAGAGAAATTGAGATTAGGTGTCAGAAAGCATCTGTTGTGGCTTATCAGATGTCACAACTGCTTAGGCACCTGAGCATTAGTTTGGCAGCAAAACAATGGCTGATAAACAGAATATGTATACCGATTCTGTACTCTGCATAGTCTTCTAAACCAGTATAGAGACATTAAGTTAGTATTAGTGTGTGTTTCTGGCCTTTTGTGTTTTCCTGGAAATATTGTGCGTTACAAGTTTCTAACATTAGTGTGTATTTCTAGCATTTTTGTGTTTTCCGGTGTTTTGGGTGCTACGAGTTTCTAACGCACGTGTGTGATTATCAAGGCACATGTTTGTGTTTCTGTTGACATTTGTGTGTATTTGTGGCATTTTTGTATTTCTGGGTTGTATGCGTTTCTAACATTTTTATGTTTTCTTGGCATTTCTGTACGTTATGAGTTTCTAACATTTGTGATTTTCTGGGCGGTATGACTTTCTGACATTTGCGTGTATTTCTGGCATATTTGTGTGTTACAAGTTTCTAATACTTGTGTGTGTTTCTGGAGGCACTTGTTTGTGTTCTTGTTGACACCTGTGTGTGTTTCTATTGTCATTTTTTATTTCTAGTATTGTCTGTTGTTAGTAAACAACAAAATAAAATCAATGAACACAAATTTGCATTCATTATGAGCTAAGTTTGAAACCAAATCATTTAAAATCATAAACACAAACCTGCATGCTTTAGGGGTGGCAATACAAAACCTAATAGGTACAGCAGAAGTACAGGCTTGCAACCAATGAGAGCAGCATTACAAAACACAAACAGTTTTATATCATGAATAGAAACTTGTGCACATTAGGAGCAGCAAAATGAAATCATTTAAAAGTTTTTGCATCACTGGCATGCATGTCTGCTTTGTTCAAAAATGAAATCAAACAGATGTATCATAAATACTGACATGTTATGAGTGTTACGAGTGCAGATATGAAATCAAATATTTTGTTTGTGTGTGCGCTTGTCTTATTTTTCTATCCCCGAAGGCAGTGTGCAT
The DNA here is from genome assembly GCA_036924085.1 of Ariolimax columbianus. Classification (NCBI taxonomy): domain Eukaryota; kingdom Metazoa; phylum Mollusca; class Gastropoda; order Stylommatophora; family Arionidae; genus Ariolimax; species Ariolimax columbianus. The sequence continues at coordinate 61,561,912 of JAVGWX010000016.1, read as the reverse complement.
TGCATTATGTTTTTGTTTTGCATCTGTCGACCCAAGTGTATCCAACTTCAGCATGCATATTATGTAAAGGTCTGAATCCTTCTGCATTTTCTAAGGGTTTGCTTCCCTGAGGTAACAGTCGGTGCTGTGATTGGGGAGCAAACTCAGCACCTTCAAGTTGTAACCTGTGTCACTTAGCCCACTCCGTCCCCTAAATCAAATATATGTTCATTGAATTCTGATTTTAGATCAGAAACCAAATAGGGATCAAGATGCTGAGCTGCAGTGGTCAGCGACTCATAGCTGACTGCTAGTGTCAGGGCCAGCGAACCAAAGCTGCCAAGACCCTTCTACACGGTGATCCTGGATAACAGGCTGCAGCAGGGCAGACTGGCTAAGGAGAAGGGATCGAAGAGGGAATGCTAACCTGTTACTCAAAAAATGCTTGCTGAAGTCGGATGTGTTGGACCAAAAGGTGCAAATATCGCAGTCAAGCTGTAAACTACAACGCATTCCGTTCTCTGGACTACATTCTGCTACTTAAGCCCTTTCAGTATTTGGTAGCGGGAGATTGAGAATGAACGAAGCCAAGTCAGAAACCACATAGTGAATATCATCTTTGTAGTGGGAGTACAGTACGATTAGAATCATTTTACAGTGAATCTCACCATTGACTCTGATGCAGGTGGTCAGTTATGGGTCACTGACTGATGCAGGCAGTCAGTTATGGGTCACTGACTCTGATGCAGGCAGTCAGTTATGGGCCACTGACTCTGATGCAGGTGGTCAGTTATGGGCCACTGACTCTGATGCAGGCAGCCTACTTTGGGTCACTGACTCTGATGCAGGCAGTCAGTTATGGGCCGCTGACTCTGATGTAGGCAGACAGTTATGGGCCACTGACTCTGATGCAGGCAGTCAATTATGGGCCACTGACTCTGATGCAGGCAGTCAGTTATGGGCCACTTATTCTGATGCAGGAAGTCAGTTATGCACCACTGACTCTGATGCAGGAAGTCAGTTATGACTCGCTGACTGCTGTCAGTTCATTAATTGATCCATCTTCGGCCACACACACTGATTAAGACCCCAGATGTTGCACTCCTAGAAACAAGCATTGTCACAGCAGTTTGGCTAATGAGGTGGGGATGTTGTTGTTGTTTGCGAATGCTCACAATGAGTAGGTTTACTCTTTTTGTGCACCGTGAAAAGGACATTTAGTGGCGGGTTGCAGTAGCTTTCCTTCCATCCTGATGAAAGTGTACCAGGGTTCTCCAGGCGGTTGTGCTTTGCTTGGCGTCATCTGCACGTCACTCACTACTATGGAGATCACGTTGAACGCCCACCTCGTTAGCCAGCCTGCCAAAAAGAACAGTCCGTTTCCAGGGAGGACTATGTGGAAGTGAGGTGGGTGTTTTAGCCAATATATTTTGCCTGACCATGACAAACATGTCTGATCAGTATGTATGTACCTGACCAGACGTTAATCTTCCTCCCCATGAGGTGGGGATGCAGTGCTATTCTTAATTACAAGGCATACTTGAGAAGGTGGACCTGGGTCCTCCTGGCTGTAGTGCAGTGCGAGGTTACTTAGTAAGCTCACCACTATGGTGATTACAGTATCGATCTTTGGCCATAGTCTTTTTTTTTTTTTTTTTTTTCGTTCGCCTCATTTCTCTATTCCCCAAGGCGGTGTGCGTTGCACTGTGGTTTTTATTTTGCGCCTGTCGGCCCAGTGCATCCGACATCAGCACGCATTTTATGTAAGGGTCTGCTTCCTCCTGCATTTTGTAAGGGTTTGCTTCCCCGGGGTAACGGCTGGTGCTGTGATGGGGATTGAACCCAGCACCTTCGGGTCGTGAGCCGTGCCACGCCGTCCCCCGGCCATAGTCTGTTTCCAGGGGCATTAATGAGGAAGTGGGATAGGATCTTGATCAGTATGTTTCGTCTGACCCTGATTACTCTTTGCTCCCACATTAACTTTTTTTTTTGTTGTTGTTGTAAAAAAAGTAAATTGAAAGTTATTCTCATAGCTGACACTGTTCCTGGAGATGAAGTGTTAGAGACTTCGATGTACTAGGTCTCACCTTTTGGTGAGGTGTGCATGATCAAAGGTAAGAGTATCCCATAGCAGATACTGTCATACAAGATGGTGTCTTGGCTTGTGCTATATCTCACCTTTTAGTGAGGTGAGGTGATCAAAGGTGAATGTCATCCTATAGCAGATACCTTAATAAGGAATGAAGTGTTGGCTTAAATGTGCTTTGCTATATATTTTGCAGAGTTTCTTTGTTCGGTCATGTTGTATGGCTGGACCAGGAAACCTCGGCCCACAAGATACTACACAAGTCGTTCCACGGCGCCAAAAGTCTTCCCCTGATTGGCTGGATGCACAGAAGAGTCCGTTCCCGCACAGTATGGCTCCAACAGATATCAACCTCCTCCTCCGCCCTGCACGAGGACTGGAACCACACCACAGCAGTTAGTCATGGATGTGGCCAACCGGTGCAACAGGCCTCAGACACCTAATCAAATATTATTATTAAATCTTTTAGTGAGGTGAGGGTCATCCCAAGACAGGTACTGCCATAAGAGATGAAGTGTTAATAGTTTAATTGTGCACGGTAAAGTGATCAGTTCTTTGTACCAATATGAAATCAAAACAAATGTGTCATGAAATACAAACTTGAAACATTTTCATTACAGAATTGAGACTAGATACAGTACAGTCTTTGTCTTAAAATGAGACCACAATTATAATCAAATTTATTTATGGTGGACTTTCAAAGTAGTTAAACAGCAAATATTACCATATGAAAATTCTGAGAAAAGGTTTGAAATCAAATTGTTTTGTGATAAACATATACACTTAAAACCAAATAGTATAACCCAAATAAATTAAAACCTGCATGTGTTTTCAGTTATGATTTGAAATCAAATAGTTTATCATGAATCATGTATTCTCCCATATGATTTGAAATCAAATAGTTATCATGAATTATATATTCTCCTATATGATTTGAAATCTAATAGTTTATCATGAATCATGTATTTTCAGTTCTGATTTCTTCTTCATTCGACTTCAGTGACTTTAATAAAGGCAGAAGTCAACTCACGGCTCTGTGCACTTCTCATACAGTCTTCCATGGAAGGACACTGGTTATTGCCACATGCCACTGCTTTCACTAGTGTATGATCAGTAGAGCTGCATCAGGTGTTGCACTGTCACAGTAGCCGTACCACAGGTACATAGGTCCGTTGCACCAATCTTCAATTCATTATAAACATTGAGGGGATCAAGATGCTGAACAGCGCATGAGCTGCAGCGGTCAGCGACCTGCAGCTGACTACTAGCTTCATGGCCAGCAAACCAGAGCTGCTAAGACCTTTCTACGCCTCCATGCGGGGTGATCCTGGATAACAGGCTGGACAGAGCAGACTGGTTAAGTAGAAGAGATCGAAGAGAGAAGACTATATCGGTACTATAAAATACCTGCTGAAATCGAATGTGTCGAACTGAACGGTGCAAATATAGCAGTCAAGCTGTAAACTACAATACAACACATTCCATTTTCTGGACTACATTATGCTATTTGGAAAGCCATTTTCAGGGCTTGGTAGCGGGAGATTGAGAACGAACAAAAAAGAAAATCATAAAGATGATATCTCAGTTTGTTGTCCACCAAGATGACCACCTGATCTTGCCTAGAGAGGTGATGGTAGGCGTCAATTTATATCTGGCCAATGTGGTCTCTCTTTCATTTTATATTTGGCCAATGTGGTCTCTTATTTTATATCTGGCCAATGTGGTCTCTCATTTGATATCTGGCCAATGTGGTCTCTCTTTTATTTTGATATCTGGCCAATGTGGTCTCTCTTTCATTTTATATCTGACCAATGTGGTCTCTCTTCCATTTTGATCTGAATGTAGCCTTGATATATTTCTTTTGTATTCTCAGTTATAATTTAAAATTAAATATTTGTATCACGAACAAACACAAACTTGCATATATCTCAGCAATGACTTGAAGTCAAATAATGAAAACAAAATTAACAAAAAGCTCTGAGTTTACGTTTAAAGCCAAATAGTAGTGTAATAATCACAAACATACATTTGAAACTAATAGTTGCATCATGTTTAAAGCTTGCACATATTCTGAATTTCTCAGTGCAGATCCCCAAAAACAAAACTTGCAAGAATTCTCAGTTCAAACACATAAACAGTCGCACCATTAACATGTGCTTGCAAGAATTCTAAGTTCAAAAACATAAACAGTTGTATCATTAACATAAGCTGACAAGAATTCTCACATAAACAGCTGCACCATTAACATGTGCTTGCAAGAATTCTAAGTTCAAATATATAAACAGTCGCACCATTAACATGTGCTTGCAAGAAATCTAAGTTCAAATATATAAACAGTCGCACCATTAACATGTGCTTGCAAGAATTCTAAGTTCAAAAACATAAACAGTTGTATCATTAACATAAGCTGACAAGAATTCTCACATAAACAGCTGCACCATTAACAGATGCTTGCAAGATTTCTCAGTTCAAACACATAAACAATTGCACCATAAACATATGCTTTCAAGAATTCACAGTTCAAACACATAAACAGTTGCACCATTAACAGATGCCTGCAAGAATCCTCCCATAAACAGTTGCACCATCAACAGATGCCTGCAAGAATCCTCCCATAAACAGTTGCACCACCAACAGATGCCTGCAAGAATCCTCCCATAAACAGTTGCACCACCAACAGATGCCTGCAAGAATCCTCCCATAAACAGTTGCACCATCAACAGATGCCTGCAAGAATCCTCCCATAAACAGTTGCACCACCAACAGATGCCTGCAAGAATCCTCCCATAAACAGTTGCACCATCAACAGATGCCTGCAAGAATTCTCAGTTCAAATTTGGAACTTCCCACGCCCAACAATTTATTTCAATGTCACAAGAAAGCTCACACAAACAATTTTGTAATGCACAATAATCTACATTTCTTATTTACAAGTTTGTGTCTACAAAATAACAGCCCAAATAAAGGAATTGTGGTTTGTTGTGAAGATTAATGTCCCAGAGAAAGCAGAAAAGGCTTTGCTGGACAGACGCACTGAGTTAAAATTGAGAAACTCCCATGCTCCTTTTGTTGAGTGAGGAGGATGGGAGGAAGTGGAACAACATGGATACTGTTGTGGAATGCCCTAATGCGTAGGTCTACTCGTTTGTGCGCCTTGAAAAGGACGTTAAGTGACGGGTTGCAGTAACTTTCCTCACATCCCGATGAAGGTGGACCGGGGGTCCTCTAGGCAGTTGTGCTGTGCTTGGCTTCATCTGCGTGTCGCTCACTACTGCAGGGATCACATCGATCCCTCAACCCGTTAGGCAGGCTGCCATGAAAACGGCCCGTTTTTAGGGAGGGCTACTAGGAAGCCGAGGTGAGGAAATTTGGCCGGTATATTTTGCCTGACCCTAACTAACATGTCTGATCAATATGGTGTGCCTGACCAGACGTTAGTCTTCCTCCCCTACATGAAGGGTTAAATGGCTCATTCACAACGAAACTTCCGCTTATAAAAACAGGCAATGGAAGGTTTCATTTTTGAGTAATGATTCATTTTAAATAAGAAAATACTAGAAACTTGTTAAATATAAAAATTTGAAGAAAAGATAGAAACGTTACTTATAAAACCTTACAATAATGACAATTTATTTAAAATAACCTTACATGTTATTATTTTTGACTGGTATGCAAATAGTTGTATCACAGGTAAATGCTTGCAAGTGTTATCATTTGAAATTTGTAACCAAACACATGTGTAACAAAATCTAGCATGCATCCTCACTTTAAATTTTATAAACAAAAAACTGTTGTATCATAAATAAACACTTGCAAGTATTTTTATTTCATATTTGACACCAAAGGGTTGTATCATTGCATGTATCCTCATCTCAAATTTGACACCAACCAATTGTATCATGAATAAAAACATGTAAGTATCCTCACCACAAATTTGACACCAACCAATTGTATCATGAATAAAAACATGTAAGTATCCTCACCACAAATTTGACACCAACCAATTGTATCATGAATCAACACTTGCAAGTATTCCTCACCTCAAATTTGACACCAACCAGTTGTATCATTGATAAACACTTACAAGTATGAGGGATGCAACAATGGTTCGATTGTTACAACCAGCAATGACCTTCAAGAAAGCTGAACACGCGGAACTGTGTGTCAATGATAGACACCCTGATTTAAATGAACTCAAATATAAATGATTCTCGGAATGTGATGGAAGATAACAGCTTAGGTCTGTAAATGTGACATTCACTTGTGAAGTGAAGGAATTTAACAACTTGACGGTCAACTTGGAAGGTAATATGAATTATCACGAATAATAAATGGCTTAACAATGCAATAATGAGTGGAAACGAGATAAAATGTACAATTCAGAAATTATTTTTACTCTATTCTGTCTACATTAAAAGAAATGTTATTGTTGACTCTTTACTTAACGTCTTTATACTGGTTTAGAAGACTATGCAGAGTCTGTATACAACCAGTTTCATTTACATTTATTGCCCTAAAAGCTATGCACATCCAATCTATTCTTGAATGCTTTAATTGTCCCTGCCTCTACTACTTCCTGTGGCAATGCATTCCAAGTACTCACCACTCTCTGACTAACAAAATATTTCCTAATATCTAATCTGAGCAAAACCTCAAAGAACCTCCACCCAGTCCATCCTGGAAGCACCTAATCTTCAAGTCCTTGAATTGCCAGACTAGCACTCAGGGATCAAGTAACTGCACCACAGTGAAGCAATATTACGATTCACTTTGTAGTGTAACTTTTTGAGTACTCAGCAATGTCGAGAGGTAAGGCAATGTGAGTGTTTCAAGTGACCCTTGGTCTCAAGGGTGGTGAGACCAGCGTTATTACATCCTGAGTTACCTCCAGCTGTCTTGACTTATGTCTTGCCACTGGTCAAAGGTAGCTCGGAACCAGAAAGTGAAGTTGATGACCAATGCATCATCAAGACAAAACCGCCTGATGATGTCGCTCTCATCGCTTGCGATGGGCAACTCTTGCGATGGGCAACTAACTAATTAACCCAGCAATGTACATTACATCTGAGTGAACAAGATGAGTCTGTCTTAAACTGCATTTCCCAATTCAGCTCAAGTGCCATATCCACAGTGATGGGCATCTGCAATAGATCTCCAATGTCCTCTATCTTTTGCCTTGATGGTATAAGCTGCCAGGCTTTTCCTTGTGCATCTTTTGATCTTATCCTCCAACTTATGATATTATTTACCTCTGGCATGTTTCCCCTCCTCTTTTCCTTCATTTGTTTCCACGAGATCTACCTTACTCTTCTATATATCAACATTTCAAAGGCGTCAATTCTCTTCTCTAACCATTTTATTCATTGTCTGCGTCTATGTCATACAGTAAGGATGAGTATAAATACTATCATATCACTTTCATTCTTTATTTGTGAGTTATTTGTTTGAATGTCACAATATGACTCTTCTTTTTCTTATTTCCATTTTGCATCTACGATCTTCCATTATTATATTTCCAAGATAGGAGAAGCTCTTGACCTGTTCCGATATTTCATCTTCTATTTTTATCCGTAGAGTAGATTCTGAGTCTACTTTGTTAAGTATCATATTTTTCGTTTCTCTGCTAATGCCCAATCCATCTACGTGAATTGTTCTTTATTTGAATCACCAAAACCTGTAATTCTTTTTTTTTTCATCCATATATCGTAGAATATTTATTGATAATCCACTGAAAAAGAGTTCTGATATCCTTGCCTCACTCCTCTTTTTACATCTATACATGGTGGGTCTGCCAGATCTTACAGTGGCAGTTTGCTCAAAGTACAGGTTTCTGAGATTCTTGTGTCTTTTCCATCCATACCTGTGCGTCCAGTTATGTAGTAGGTTTCTCATGTTAGACACTGTTAAAGGTCTTTTTGCAGTCTATAAAGCACATATTAATGATTTTGTTATACTTCCATATACTTTTCTGCTAGTGTTTTGTCTTTATTCAGAATATTGTATCTCTTCTCACGCTGTTCAGCCAAAATCCAAATTATTCATTCAAATCTTCGCTATATGCATAAAGTAGTAGTAGTCCCTTTCAGTCATGACTGACTATAGGATATGACTTGGAATGTTACCAAAAAAAATATATGCTCAGTTGTTTTTTTTCTTTCTCCTTGCGGCGTTGTCTTTTCATTACTCTGTGTTGCAAGAGCTTCTCTTCACCAAGTATTGCGCGGCCCGTTAAGGTACATCGCCATGTGGATCGGTCTGCATCTTCGTCTTTCCAGGATACCAGACATATCCAGAGCTTTCATATCACACATAAGAACTTCAACTGTGGTTGTCCAACTGCTCTTTTACCATCCGCCAGCTTTCCATAGAGGATATATATATATATATATATATATATATATATATATATATATATATATATGATGCAACAATCCCCCATGTGACGAACATGACCAAGGCATCATGATCTTCGCTGCCTAAGAAAAGTGTACATGCTTGGGAGACCAGTGCTGGAGTGCTGCTCTGCATTCAAAACTCTGTCCTTCCATGTAATTCCATATAATGGATCGCAGGCACTGTAGATGGCAGGTGTTTGGCATATGTTGGCCAATGCATAAAGACAGACACAGTAATGGCTGAATGTCTAGGGAGAAGAGATTGGAGGTAGCTCTGTGTACAATAAACATGCTAGGTGATGCTCTGTAAGTACGTTAAGTAGAGATAATTTGTTGCTGTCCTGAACGGCATCATCAAGCATGGCGACCCCTGACTTATATGTCAGTTAACAGTCAAGAAGAACGTTAAAATAATACTTCTCAAGCAAGGAAACAAACCAAGCTATGCTCTGTAAGTACTTACTAACATTGAAGATTGTGCTTTAACATAACAAAATATTTCAGGTAAAACAATAGAGATGTCTCATAACAGACACTGCCATCAAGGATCAAATGTTAGAGAGACTTTATTGTACTGGGTCTCATTTGATGTGCTTTTTTTAAAAAGTGGAGTAACTAGTTCCCTTCCTAGCTGCTTTACCTTCACTAGCAGTAAATCATACCCATTTGCAGCTGGATAGACTTGAGCATGCTGTAATGGGGGATTGGACCTGGAACCTTTGTCATGAGAAGTAAAAAGTAAAGACCCAGATTTCACGCTAGTGTGGCGTATTGGGGATATGGTGTTGGAACCAACAAATTTATTTGACCAACAACACGCCAGAAATGATGTGGTCAACATCACGTCGGCCATCCTTACTTTTCCAGATTATTCTGGCACCCAATATTTTTAGGCTGGGTGTAACCGGGAGCCATTTTGTGATCGGGATAAATCCCACACCAACTGGGGACTGATCCCAAATCGCTCAGCTGAGTTTCCAGTGCTACCTCAGCTCCCCATGAGAAGTAAGTACTCTAATAATTAAGGTACTTTCATAATTACAAACTATATATAATATATATACACACACATGAGAAACAAACTAATGTTAATTTGTCAATATTTTTGTAATAAAAACTTACTTTCTGACTCTCCTCGTGTGCATGCGTGTTTGTGTATGGGTATGTTAGCTACCAGGACATCTATACCGTAGAGGGTGCTGTGGGGATTCTAAGTTGCCTTCCTTGGGCCAAATGCGTAGGGTCTGAGATCATCATCCAGTTCGCTGGAAATCGCCTTTACGTCATGTATTCACATTCCGTTCGGAAGCCAGGTCATCGAGCATTGTAAGCCTACAGGGAAAACACTCTTTTTCCCATTTCTGAGATATGAGTCCAAGAGGATTTATAGACTTGAGGTATAAAGATCAATTTGTCATGGCAGTCACTACACGGTGTTCAGGGCAGGTTTTAATTTCAGCCACGATAGGTAAAAACCTGTCCTTACCAGGGTTTAAACCTCTTTCTTTCTGACTAGGAGACTGGTATTCTAACCATCCAACCACAAAATGACTGTACTTTGATAAGTGTAGACTGGGAGTACAGCATGACAGGGTTCGAGTTCACGAATGGACCGAAAAAAACGCGAGCTGTGGTTTGTGCCTGATTTGACCGATTCTCCAGTCGACCCAGCGATAAATGGGTACCTGACGTTTGAGTTGGGGAAGGTAAAAACAGCAAGGAAGGAAACTCACCACCCCACCTCACATAGGCTGCAGTTTATTACATGAAGAGTTATCTTCATCCCCATCTGCAATTGTTGTCACGGTACTGACCTTTACCTTGATAAATCTTTGTTATATAGTGTGATACTTCCACAGTAAACATACTTAAGTTACACGTAAGATAGGTAGACACAAAAATTAACTACTTACAGCAACAAAAATTATGTATAAGAAATACACATACTTTGGCCACATCAAGTGTCACATTGGCCTAGAAAAAACTGCTGGAACGTATGGTACCTGGCAAAAGAGGCAGACTGCTAAAAAGATTTGGACTCGGCCGCTAGGCCTAGTTGCTCCGATGGAAAACCATGGCAACCGCAACAACGTATCGATAATGTGTTTACAATATCGACACAACTGTTAGTTTCCAATTCAAACGTAGTTCTTTGATCTAAACAAACAAAATAAACAGTTCTACTCGATAAAGATCTTTCCCAACAACCTACTTAACTTTTTGCAAAAAGTCGGCTTGCTCCAAACGGCGTATACAAAATTAAAATTGTTCAAAAGCCATTTGTAATCTAACATACGATACTTTAAGCGGCAAAATATTGTGTATATATAGGTACGTATTCAGTATTTTTTTAAATGGCTGTCGGGAGTCTGTGTTTAAAAAAAAAAAAAATTTTACGAACACTGTTTTTGTAGGGCCGAGTTGGTCAGCTAGCTCTTGACCTTGGTATGTTGAAGGTTAACCTTTACCACTCTGAATTATAAAATTATGCAAATTTGCCCTGACTCTCCCGCTTTCAGCGTGCCCTTGGTAAGAAAAAAAGGAGAACGCAGACAACGGATTTCCGATTTTTACCGTAAAAGCCATATCTGTCACCTTCGACTATAAATGTAATTTTTGTATCTAAGGAGAGGAGCGCGTGGCCAAATGGTTTTGAGGATTGCTTGCCGACAAGGATGGCAGTGGTTCGAATCCGTGGTATGGCATATGTTGTTTTTCTGTTGGGGGTGAAATAAACAAACACTTCAAAACCCCTCGACTAACCCAGCAATGGGAAAAATGTTGTATGAGTTTGTTTTTTTTATCTAAAATCTAAATAGATCTACCTTAGAAAAATCTGTTGCAGAAACTTGACTCCCCCATTCTCAACAATGAGTGAATCTTCAAATCGAAGTGAAAAACATGAGAAATCATTTCCAACTAATTCCAAAATCACCATTGTTGGTATCTAACCGTACATTATGGAAGTCGGAACTCTCTACAATCAAAAGATCAGAATTGTTCTAACTATTCCTACGTAGCCGCTCGCTTTTACATTTGATAAGACCAGCCGTCGCTATGCAAGGATAACGTAAGTCACAAGGCGAACCACGCTCAGCGATTTCATGGTGTAAGTGGCATAGTGGCGACTCACAAGCCGTATAGGTTAACTTGACGATGTTCAACCCTCAAGCAAAAGATTTTTACACATTACTGATATACAGGCAAACTAAAATGATCATACCATGATACTGTTTCACACGGAGTATTCAAAAACATTCTATGAAGTATATTTACAACATGCAACGAATTCAAGAAATGAAATAAAAATTCAAACATGCACTGTACAATAGTTGTTAAAATGCCAATAAAATAAAACTTCTAGCTTACCATCATGATTTTATAATGTGACAAAATGAAACTTGTTATTTTATCATCACAATTTCAACATGTGACAAAATGAAACTTGTTATTTTATCATCACAATTTCAAAATGAGACTTGTTATTTTATCATCACAATTTCAAAATGAAACTTGTTATTTTATCATCACAATTTCAAAATGAGACTTGTTATTTTATCATCACAATTTCAAAATGTGACAAAATGAAACTTGTTATTTTATCATCAGAATTTCAAAATGAGGCAAAATTAAACTTCTAGCTAACCATTATGATTTTATAATGTAACAAAATGAAACTTGTTATTTTATCATCACAATTTCAAAATGTGACAAAATAAAACTTCTAGCATAATGATTTCAAAATGTGACAAAATAAATTTGTTATTTTATCATGATTTCAAAATGTGACAAAATAAAATTATTTTATAATAATTTTAAAATGTGACAAAATAAAACTTGTATTTCATCATGATTTTATAATGTGACAAAATAAAACTTATATTTTATCATCCTATCAGCTTTTTTTTAATCAGGTATGCATTATAGTCAACAACCTCAATGGAATGGCTAAAACAAGACTAAAAAAGTTAATGTGATAAATAAGTCATATTCCTTAACTGATTTACTCTGCGGAGACAAGAGACAATCTATTGGCTCACGAATCTTTTGATAAGAAAACAGGTTTCAAACATTCTAGAAAAAAAGTTTCACAAAATTTGAAATATGTATTCCAGTACCATATATTTGGCTTTGTATTTCTAAGAAATTGTTGGCTGAGAAAATGTTTTTCATTGAAAGATGATATTATTTTTCACAAATTTTCAGATTTTATATATCTTTAGAAAAACGTGGACATTACAGCAACTACTGCTACTGAATATATTAAACTGTTAGAAAATCGTCATACATGAAATAACTTCATTAAAAAGTCACCATTAATATATATTGTTTCAGATGCATAGTTAAATTTTAAAAATAGTTTTTGAACTTTTATGATTAAAAAAATGTATAAAATGCTGCATAAATGCCACCTTTGCATATATGTCAAATATCTATATTGCCTTGTATTCTCCTATCAGCTCTTTACAGTCTGGATATGATACTTCAGAGATACTTTACTGAAGATAAATATGTATTAGGTAACTTTACATTTACCCGAACATTACCGGCCCTGAAAGGGGAGTAAAGAATAGTAATACTGAAACCTTCCAGGGATGTTGTTAAGTAGGAACTGAAGAGGGTTGGTCATGGGGCTGGTTTCCCCATCCTGTAGAAACTTAAATCCAAAAAAACTTCAACAGATATAGGCAGGTCAATGTGTGTGTATGTTGAAGACCTATGCTCCAAAGGGAGCTAAAATTGTTTTGAATGGTTGCTTGAATGATTGATTAATCTTACATTGACAATGGACCAGTGTAGCGCCAAAATTAATGCGTTTATTGACTCACTTAAATTTAGCAAACCTGATTTGATTTTATTGCTGTTAAGTAGAGTTGTAATTCTATTTGGCTACAAGTTAAGGTATGCAAAATTATAATTAGCTGGTGGGGGTGGAATTGGCGGGGCTTCTGCTGGGATGGGCACTCCTTCAGTGTCTAGCATTCTCATCTTGATCTCCATAGAAAGAAGTGTCTCAAGATCCTTGCTGACCTGGCTGCTGGTCATCTGTAAAGATTTGTTGAAAAATGTTTAATTCATGCATACATTTACAACAGTTAGACATATATATATATATATATATATATATATATATATATATATATATATATATATATATATATATATATATATGTGTGTGTGTGTTGGATTCCGTGGCGAAGTGGTTAAGCTGTCAGCCTCGTGATCAGGTGGTGTGGGTTCGACTTCGGACTCCGCCGTCTTTTCACAGGTGCTTGATGCGGAGTCTCCTGCATCTCGTAGTCGCCCCCTAGTCGCCTTGTCCTTGACTTGCCACTGGGGTCGGGCGGCACGAGACGAGAGAGTGAGGATAAAAAGTAGCGTTAAGTAGTTAATCCTTACTATAAAATAGCGCTAGCAAACTAAATTATGCCATCACCGTCTACGAAGGACGGCAGCCTTTACCAATATATATATATATATATATATATATATATATATATATATATATATATATATATATATATATATATATATATATATGGGCGGGACTCAGTGTTCTCAAGGTAAAGTGTTCACCTTGGGTGCTGGAGGTTATGAGTTCAAATCACAGTCGAGACCAGGATTTTTTCACATGGATCATCCAGTAACAATTTTGTTTGATCTCTGAATAGTGAGATCAGATACCCATGCACGTTAAAATTCCCTTGGCAGTTGGAAATTCAAAAGAGTATGCCTAATAGCTGCTGATCGGGCAAAGTTCAAGTTAAAAATCTACTCAAATTATTCTAGGGATTCTTGCCCCACAGACAATATGTCCCAAAATGGGACTATGTGGCTATAGCATCAGGTCTTGGTTATGTGGTATTGGAGCAGCATAATAGCGCCAGACAGGCTTTTGGGTCTACCTTGCTCTAATTTACACTTCCACTATCACCAGTACCAAAAATAAAAAATTGGTGATCATATACTCCAGGGACTACCAACCTAACGGACGATAACAGATACTGGGATTGACCTGGCAAGTCACCAGCGGATTTTCGCCTGCCAAAAATATATGAAACAAAGGAGGTCACACAGCAAAGTAGACCCGCAGCCTGTTAGGCGCCATCAATGCTGACCCAAACAAACCACCTAACCATGGCCGGTGTTATGCCATGTCACACAGTTAGTCGTCTCTTACGACATGCTCTCTGTGGGATAGTGGTGCTATTCTTGTCTCTGTCATACACAAAGACCCCAGGGAAACACTCGAGACATGTGGATGACCTTGCTTCTTCTTAAGTAAGACAAGTGATTACATGTGGATGACTTTGCTTTTTCTTACATAAGAAAAGTGATTACATGTGGGTGACCTTGCTTCTTCTTAAGTAAGAAAAGTGATTATACGTGGGTGACCTTGCTTCTTCTTACATAAGAAAAGTGATTACATGTGTGTGACCTTGCTTCTTCTTACATAAGAAAAGTGATTACATGTGGGTGACCTTGCTTCTTCTTAAGTAAGAAAAGTGATTACACGTGGGTGACCTTGCTTCTTCTTACATAAGAAAAGTGATTACATGTGGGTGACCTTGCTTCTTCTTACATAAGAAAAGTGATTACATGTGGGTGACCTTCCATCTTTCTAAGGAAGACAAGTGATTACATGTCAATGACACTGATTCTTCCTAAGTAAGACTTAAGATCACATCGATTTATTCTTCGGCGTCCGTGATTTATTCTTCAGCATCTGTCCCAAAAAGGATGTTTGTGATTTCTTGTCATAGTTTACATCGAGGCTGTGATATCTGTGCCTTTTGACCCAACACATCCAATTTCAGCACGTCATTTTTGAGACTGTGTCTGCCTTCCTTCTTCGATCCCTAATCGCTTAGCCAGGCTGTATGGTTGCAGTCTGTTTCCAGGGCCGCCACTTGAAGATGTAATCAAGTATTGGTCAGTTATGAGTCACTGACCCTGATGTAAGCAGCCAACTATGAGACACTAGATGCTGTTAGCTTCCTCACTGCTGCCTCTTCAGCCCCACATCTGATCTCGTAACACTGTTTCTTCCTAAGTATGCCACAAGTGGATGAAACAATACATTTAATAATTTGGTTTATATTGGGAAGGAGAGAAAGGGGCGAAGCATGGCAAAGCAGTCGGTGGCCACAGCTCACAAACCAAACTTTGCTGGTGTTCAGATTTACCTTCATCTCGTTTACCATTGTTTTATGGGGCAAAGAGGCTAACGTTTGGTCAGGCAAAACACACTTATCAGAGAATGTTAGCCAGAGTCAGGAGAAATATACTGACCAAGACCCTCACCTGAGTTGGTCATCCTGGAAACGGGCTGTTGTCGAGGACAACAGTCTGGCTAACAAGGTGAGGTTCGACGTGATCTCCGGAGTAGTGAGCGACACGCAGATGAAGCCATGCATAGCACAACTGCCTGGAAGACCCCGGTCCACCTTCATCACTATGTTCAGGATGTTGTTTTTTGTTTTTTTTTGCGTTCGCCTTATTTATCTATTCACCAAGGCGTGTGTGCGTTACACTGTGGTTTTTATTTTGCGCCTGTCGGCCCAGTGCATCCGACTTCAGCATGCATTTTATGTAAGGGTCTGCTTCCTCCTGCATTTTCTAAGGGTTTGCTTCCCCGGGGTAACGGCCGGTGCTGTGATGGGGATCGAACCCAGCACCTTCGGGTCGTGAGCCGTGCCACTAGGCCACGCCGTCCCCTTGTTCAGGATGTGAGGAAAGCTACTGCAACCCGTCACTTAACGCCCTTTTGAGAGCGCACATAAGAGTTACCTACTCATTGTAGGCATTCAAAACAACAACCATTGTTTTATAATTGTCTTCCAAGCAAACACCAGAACATATCCTGCAGGCCTCAATTATGCAGACCAAATAGAGGCTATCTGGCCTAGGGTAGTGGCCATGCTAAAAAATGTGTGGGGTATCCGACAAAGACGTGAAACGCACAGTCCCCACAGTAAATCTGACCGGGCTAGCAGCATAGCATCAGTTAATCGAAGAAGAAAATGAAGATGTCTACATGTAGAAATCAGTTTTCTTGGTAAAGGTTGCTGTGATAATGAGTTCTTCAAAGCTTCCAATTAACTGTGTGAAGGTTCGTCTCCGTCGACCCGTGCTCAGTACACAGTTACCTTAATAAATAGCAGTCTTGTAGGTGATTTTCAGCTGTCTGTGCTGCTTTTCTGCACACACATGGGGGATTGGTTCAGTTTTAATCTGTCCAGCGGGATCAAGATGCTGAGCAGCACATGAGCTGCAGTGGTCAGCGACCCATAGCTGACTGCTAGCGTCAGGGCCAGCGAACTAGAGCTGCCAAGACCCTTCTACACCTCCATGCGGTGATCCTGGATAACAGGCTGCAGCAGAGCAGACTGGCTAAGGTGAAGGGATCAAAGAGGGAATGCTAACCCTGTACTAAAAAAATGCTTGCTGAAGTCGGATGTGTTAGACCGAAAGGTGCAAATATCGCAGTCAAGCTGTAAACTTCGACACAACGCATTCCGGTCTCTGGACTACATTCTGCTACTTAAGCCCTTTCAGGGTTTGGTAGCGGGAGATTGAGAACGAATGAAGAAGAAGAAGAAGAAGAAGAATCTGTCCAGCTATTCAATCTGTTATGTCCCGTTCTCATGTGGAACAGGAACAGCTTGACCAATGTAGTGATGGTTGTCCCTCGTTTGCTTGTCCCTCGTTTGACTGACCTTCCTTATGCCTTAAATACTAGTTTTATTTTCGTGTAAGGTGATCATTTCATGTTTCTTCCTGCAATCGCATCTTTGATGCTGACACCACCAGATGATTTCCTGCCATGAACTTGACCAATGTTTGAGTCCAGTGTTGCTGTATCGTTTGGTCAAGGTCTTGTCTTATGTATCAGTGTTATCATTCTTCAACCTTTACTACGCTTCTGGCATAATCGTGCCGCCGTACTTTACTTTCATTTTTTATTAATGAATGACCAAATTGAGCTATCGTAAAAATTGAAATTTTGTTAATGCTGAATACATCACGTCCATCTACACAGGTTTCCAGCCAGTTAAAATAATGTTTGATTACAAATGGATCTGAAACAATTTATCTTATTATTTACGCAGATTGGAGCTAGCTCATTTCTGAGAATGGCGAAGTTAGTTGTAAAAAGATCTTTGTGAGGTAGATGTTTATTTCATTTATTTAGATGTAATAAATACATTTGAAGTGGATACTTAACAGTTGTGATAATATGGCTTGGCTTGGCTTCATTCGTTCTCAATCTCCCACTACCAAACCCTGGCACGGGCCTAAGTAGCAAAATGTAGTCCAGAGAACGGAATGCTTTGTGTCATAGTTTACAGCTTGACTGCGATATTTGCACCTTTCCGTCCAACACATCCGACTTCAGCAATCATTTTTTGAGTACCGGGTTAGCATCCCCTCTTTGATCTCTTCTCCTTAGCTAGTCTGATCTGTTGCAGCCTGTTATCCAGGATCACCGATTGGAGGTGTAGAAGGGTCTTGGTAACTCTGGTTCGCTAGCAGTCAGCTATGGGTCGCTGACCACTGCAGCTCATGCAATGCTCAGCATCTTGATCCCGTGCTAATATTATAAACACAGTATCAATACTTTGTTGTGATTTTGATGGATTATATGAGGAGTCACAATCCCTAATCTGTGAGTTAAAATATTCTTGTATCTCAGAGACTAACAAACACACAACAGAAACAATAATGCCAACAATTTCTTTATTCATTTATGTCTCTACACACAACAAAATCATATTTATTTACCAACAAACAGAAAGGTTATAGGCTCTCAAAGCCAACAACCATAATAAAATGTGAAGTGCAGGAAATGTGTGCAGCATCATAAAGGTTAATTAACCATGCAGGACACAGCCCTGTAATACATGCTCAGCAGTTTGTTCAGTGAACCAGAGCTGACCAAGACTGTATACCACCTACAAATTTTGACCCTGGAAACAGGCTGCACTAGTGCAGTCTGGCTAAGAGAATAGAGATCGCAATCAGAAGGCAAACCCAGTTCCCAAAAAAGCCCAATGAAACTGGAAAAGGTGCAGAAAATGCAGGCTCAATGTAAACTACGACACAATGTACTTTTCAGGACGAAAGTCGAAGACGATTTAAGGAAATAGATCTTTCCTTTCTATATCTTTTTCTTTTGTGCTGCCCGCTGGAATGAGTGAAAGAATAACTTGCACAGTGTTGGTTCAAAGTGAAGAAAATGCAGACAGTGGGACTCAGTGGTCTCGAGGTAAGGTGTCCGCCTCATGTGCCGGAGGTCGTATGTTCGAGTCACGGTGAAGACTGGGATTTTTAATACGTGGATCTTCTGGTAAAAATCCCCCTCATCTGTGGGTAGTGATAATGGACTCCCATGTTCAGCGTCGAGCATGTTAAAAAATCCTTGGCAGTTGGAAATCGGAAAGAGTAGGCTTAACGGCCGCTGCCTTGACAAAATTACCTTTCCCCAGGTGGTTTGTTAAGAGCAGCATATAGATGGTGCCTAACTGTCTGCAGGTCTACTTAGCTCTAGTTTGAGTCTATTCAAATGGACTCACACATCGGTAAAAAACCACCCTTAAAGAAAATGGTTGTATACAGACTCTGTAGAGTCTTCTAAACCAGTATAAAGATGTTAAGTTAAGTAACGTTAAGTTAAACTCACAAACCTCATTTCCTAGCAAGTGATTCAGACCATCCGTCCACATGTCAAACTCATTTTCTGATGCTGCTGTGAAGCAGAAAGGGTCTGTCTCTTGCTCAAACTTGAATGAGAACGCCAACTTGGAACTGGAGTTCTGAAACTAAGTAGAGGGGTACTTGGCTTCAAATTCTTAAGTTTAGTGATGGAAGTTTTAAAAATATACTGGAGTTCTGAAACTAAGTAGAGGGGTACTTGGCTTCAAATTCTTAAGTTTAGTGATGGAAGTTTTAAAAATATACTGGAGTTCTGAAACTAAGTAGAGGGGTACTTGGCTTCAAATTCTTAAGTTTAGTGATGGAAGTTTTAAAAATATACTGGAGTTCTGAAACTAAGTTGAGGGGTACTTGGCTTCAAATTCTTAAGTTTAGTGATGGAAGTTTTAAAAATATACTGGAGTTCTGAAACTAAGTAGAGGGGTACTTGGCTTCAAATTCTTAAGTTTAGTGATGGAAGTTTTAAAAATATACTGGAGTTCTGAAACTAAGTAGAGGGGTACTTGGCTTCAAATTCTTAAGTTTAGTGATGGTAACTATTGACTCTGTTGACATGACTTGGACACTCTGACTCTGTTCACATAACAGGGCCATTCCTCTTCTACCAATTTGATAGATCAGAGGCGTTGGGGACCAGGTTGCTCATTGACTCTTGATATCGAGCAGCTGCTGGATTGTTAAGGTCGTTGTTATAGTGCTCACCATTATCTCTTTAATTGTGCAACATGGAATGCCATCAGATTTATTTATCTGTTCTGGGATACAGCTGGGTTAGGATAAGAAATCAGCCCGTAATGTTTTAATTGTATGAAACGCTAGTTACGAAACTGTTGTGGTAATGCTTCTGATCATTTTTTGCAGCAGCGTGAAACATATTCTAAAGATGTCTGCATGTTGCTCCATTATTTTTGCTCCTGGCTGCCGTTTTCTTTTCCAGAATAAATAATGTTTATGGAGTAAGCCAGGATTTCTACGTAGGTTCCCCATGAGGAGACGAATGACTTCTTTGGCAACTTCGTGTGTGATTGAGGCCACAGTGTTTCCCGCCAGTTCTACTCGATCTGACAAGGAGACTAAAGTTGCAAACCTGTTTTTGAGTTTCAATAGAATATTGCGTGACCAAGACTGGGCTCAATTGTCAGTGATGAAAGGATCAAAATGTGAGGTGATGGCCAGAATAGCACAGACAATAGCGGCGCTTGAACAGCTTAACAAAATCTGGCAAGACAAACGATTAGTCATATGCACAAAGATCAGATTAATGCATACATTGGTACTGTCAATATTTCTCTATACATGTGAGACATGGACAATTACAGCTGACCTGCAGCGGAGGATACAGGTCTTGGAGATGAGATGTTTCCAAAGACTTCTAAACGTTACATATAAAGACCAAGTTACAAATGAGGAAATATGAGAAAGAATTACAACAGCAATAGGGCCTTTTGAAGACCTCTTGACAACAGTCAAAAGAAGGAAACACGCTTGGTACGGTCACATATCGAGATCAAATGGTCTTTCAAATATGATCATGCACGAAAAGGGTCAAGGCGGATGAGATGTGAGGACAACATAAAAGAATAGACCAATCTCCGAACAGAGAAGGCACAGGCAGCAGCCGCTGACAGGGAGGGGTGGCGTGCGGTTGTCTTCATGCGTGCCCTAACGATCTCACCAGTTATGGATGACTTGACTTAAGGACAAGGTCAACAGGAAGTGATTCAGTGTTGTAGCCAGTTGTTGTTTCCTTTGGTATGGTAAGTAAAGTAAAGTATCCCATAGCATTACTACCGTAAGGGTGTGATGTGTTAGCGATCTTACATTTCAAAGGCTCGGCTAAATTAGGGCGGTAGCCATCTCCTCTCCCTCGCCGCTTTTACTTCCCGGACTGAACCGGTACCCATTTATGGCTGGGTCGACCCGGGAGCCATTGCGGTCTGAAAAAAACACTACCACCTCAACTGGGGAATGAACCCAGGACCACTCAGATGCAAAGCCAGAGCGCTAACCACTGCGCTAAGCTGGTATGGTATAAAATCCAATAACCATATGCACACAAACAGGATCAAACCAAGTGACTACTTGTAAAATTCTTCAACTGCAACAATACACTCACATTTCTCTTCCCCGTTTTGGCAGTGACATGTGGGCAGTCTTTACCGGCTTGCAATTTCTGTATGTCAGTTAAGAGTACTGTAGATTTACCAAGGAAAAAAACAACAACAAATCAGAAATTAATTACAAGCAAAAACAACTTAACAACTAAACCAGTCACATGGTGAGGAAGACTAACGTCTGGTCAGGCAAAATATACTGGCCAAGACCTCCACCTCGGCTTCCTAGCAACCCTCCCTGGAAATGGGCTGTTTTCATGGCAGCCTGGCTAGCAAAATGAGGGATCGACGTGATCCCCGTAGTAGTGATTGACACTCAGATGAAGCCAAGCATAGTACAACCGCCTGGAGGACTCTGGTCCACCTTCATCAGTACACTCGGGATGTGAGGAAAGCTACTGTAACCTGCCAATTAACGTCCTTTTCAGGGCGCACCAAAGAGTAACCTACTCATTGTGGACATTCGCAAACAATGACAAACCAGTCATAAAGATGGAGTTAATTATTGAGATAGGCTATAAAAACTGGTTAGCTATTACAGCTGTTACGAAACCTATTTAAAGGTAAGTGGGTAAGTAGGTTTCAAACTGATACAGAAATACTTGGAATCCTTGTATTCCAATAGGCAAGTTAATGCCAGTTAGCCGAAGGTTATCCGTAGTAGGTATTTTAAACTTCCTTCGGCTTACTAGACCTGGGAGAAGGAAGAAATAATTTGAGTAGATTTGTAACTAGAGTTTTGAATTTTAGAAATCGGCTGAAAATACTGCTCTTTTTCTTCTTCTTCTTCTTCTTCGTACGCAGTCAGACAGTAACCATTATTTTTTCGAAAAAAGTGGCGGTCATCCTGAGGCTCTCGCCACTGCCATAGAGCTTGTCTTGCAGTTCCACTGGTAATGGCCACATCTGCTCTCTCTGATCCTCGTATGTCGGGCAGTTCTGCAGCAGATGTTCAGCGGTCATTTTACCAGTACCGCACGGGCATTCGTCGGTACACCCTATCTTCAATTTGTTGAATAGGTGGTACCTCAGTCTGTTGTGGCCAGTGCAAAGTCTTAAGACAACGACCTGCTCTCTTCGGTTCAACTGGTAATAGGCATCGTTTTTGGTGTAACCAGTATGTTCGGTTTCCCATTTGTTCATGTATCTGGCTTTGATAAGCCGTTTTGACTCTTCGTACGTCATACTGGTATCTGTTTGTGGTAGTCTTGCACCTTCTTTTGCCAGTCTGTCTGCCTCCTCGTTGCCTTGGATGTTGCAGTGTGACGGGACCCACTGTACCACTACCCTTTTTGGTGCGGACTGCTGGCACAGTTTGCAGAGTGCTGCTCTTAAGTCATTAAGCTCAGTGTTTTTCTGGCTTTTTAGCGCTGTGACTACGGCGAGAGCATCTGTCAGCAGGACTATATGGCTCTCATTTTCACTGTGTGTCACCATTTCTTCCACTGCCGCCCTCAGTGCCTCTGCCTCCGCTCTGAAATTGCTTGTGTACTTACCAGTAGCGAGTGACAGTGTTATTTGTCTGCCATTTGGTAGGTTCAGGAATGCTCCTGCCCCTCCGTTCTGTGTAGTGTTTGTTACAGAACCGTCGGTGTGTGCATGGGTCCAGTCCATGCTTGGGTAGCTTTTCGTTATGAAGCTTAGGGTAGTAAGCTTAGGGTAGTATCTCTCCTTTCTTTTTCAGTCTGGCAGTTTTTGTTTGCAATACCTGGTATATTTTCTACCACTTCTGGAAATATATCCTGCCTCCAGGTAGGTTTTCGTACAGTAGTGATGGGTTTTGGTGTTGTTAGTGCGTTTATGGGATCTTCGTGCATCTTTGCTTTGGCTATTTCTGCAAAGTTTCTCCGCTTTAGTATCCCATTTCCCAAATTGTTTAGTCTCTGGTGCATTGGATGGTCAGTCAGTCTTCGGAGTTTCTCTGACTGCAGCTGGGCTCTGCAGTCTCTTCTATCGGTCATGGATTGCAGTTTTGTAATCTTTTCAAGTTCTACAATTGGCGTTGACTTCATGCCACCTGTTATAATTCTCATGGCTTGGTTTTGAAGTTTGTTAACTTTATCAAAGTTCGCCTTTGCTGCTGTTGTCCATGCCGCAATGCCATACTCGAGAACTGGTCTCACTCTTCCAGTATACAGTTTCTTTAGTATGCCTTCGTCTGCTCCCCAGCTTGTGCCAGCAAGTTTCCTCATGATTGCCATTCTTTCTCTGGCTTTCATTCGGTTTCTCTCAATCTGACTTTTCCATGTCATGCGCCGATCAAATGTGACTCCCAGATAGGTTGGGTTGTCGTTTGGCTGCAGGAATTTGCCATTTAGACTTAATTTGGTACTTTGGAGTTTTAATGAAAGCGAGAATATTGTGCATGTGGTTTTCTCCTCGTTTATTTTAACCAGCCATGAGTTCGCCCACTCTTCCAGCGATGTTAGGGCCGTCTGCATCCGATTTCTTGCTATGGTGAGATTCTTTTCAGAGGTCCACATAGCCAGATCGTCTGCAAACATTGAGCTATGGACTCTTCTTGGTATATTCTCTGTAATATCGTTTATATATACCAGGAAGAGTGTGGGTGACAATACTCCCCCTTGGGGTACTCCCTGCTCGAGTGTCACCTTTTTGCTCATCTGCCCTTGTACTTGGACTCTGGCCGTTCTTTGTTTGAGGTAGTGGTTGATCCACTTGTACATCTTCCCACCGACATCACTTCTTCTTAGCTTGACTCTAAGTCCATCCTTCCAGACTTTGTCAAATGCCTTTTCCAGCTACTGTGTGTTTCTGTGCCTGGTAGGCATCTTCTATCTCCTGGGCTATGAGGATGACCTGGTCCTCAGTGGATCTGTGCTGTCTGAAGCCGGCTTGCTGTGGAATTAGTATTCGTTTTTCTTCCAGATGCCACATCAGTCTGGTGTTTATCATCCGTTCCATCAGCTTGCCGACACAGCTCAGTAGGCTGATGGGCCTGTATCCATTTGGATCTGTTTTATCCTTTCCTGTTTTTGGTACTGGTACCAGTATTGCGTCTTTCCATGCCTGGGGTACAATACCCCTTTTCCAGCTTTGGTTCAGGACTGATAGTAATTTCCTCTTCGCTGTTTGGCCCAGCCCCATCAGCATTTCGTTTGTGATCCCGTCTTTTCCGGGAGATTTCCTTTTCTTTAGTGTTCTCATAGCCTCTTCCATTTCGCGCATTGTTAGTTTGGCCATCATGTGCTCTTCAGGAGCCGTATTTATGTTTTCGTGTCCCTTTAGCTCTTCGCTAATGTCTGTATGCTTATCTGCAGGGACCTCGATGTGGTTTGCTCTGGCATAGTGATCGACAAAGGCGTTAGCGGCTTTCTTACCTGTGATCAAGTTCTCGCCCTGCTTGATAGTAATTTGTTTATTTGACGGGGTTTCGTCGTTCATGGCTCTGACTAGCTTCCATAGCTTGTTCCCGTCTTTGTCCAGGTTTAGACTTTCCGTTTTATTTTTCCAGCTTTCTCTTGCTGTTTGCCTGAGAGTGTGTTTGTACTTCGCCGCGGCGGCTTTGAGGGCGATGTTTGCCTCCATGGATTTTTCTCGCTCTGCCATGTTCCTAGCATTTGTTACTGCATCTTCCACTTTCTGAAACTCATCATTCCAGTAGGGCTTATAGTTTTTCCTAGCTCCTCTTGGGATGGTTTCAGTGGCGGCTTGCATTATTGCCTTGCTTAGGCTCTCTACCATGGGCTTCATTTTTGAGTGTCGTGTGTTTACTGCTCTTTTGATTGTAGAGAGTTCCACTTCCATCCTGTCCAGTTGAACTCAATGGTGACTTTGAAATTTGTTTTGGTCATTTGAAAATGATTTCTTCTGGTTTTCACTTGAATTTGAAAATTCCTCTATTATTAAGATTATGGAGAAATTCAGTTTTTGCAACAGATCTGTTGTTTATGTATACATAATAAAAACGTTTAAAGTGGAAATTAACAGAAATTGCCATCTTGTATACATTAATTATTCTTCATTTGTAGAACTTTAATTATAATGAATTATTTTTTTTTTAAAGCAAGGGATACAGGAAACGGGTGAGTTAATAATGTTTGTGCTGTTTTTCAACATTATCACCTTCATCTTCTTGTATCTCAGAAACAAACACACGCTCAACAAAAACAATAACGCCAACAAACTCTTTATTAATTTATGTCTCTACACACAACAAAATCATATCTATAGTTCGAGGGGATGGCGTGGCCTAGTGGTTAAGTGGCACGGCTCACAAGCCGAAGGTGCTGGGTTCGATCCCCATCACAGCACCGGCCGTTACCCGGGGGAAGCAAACCTTTAGAAAATGCAGGAGGAAGCAGACCCTTACATAAAAATGCATGCTGAAGTCGGATGCACTGGGCCGACAGGCGCAAAATAAAAACCACAGTGCAACGCACACCGCCTTGGGGATTAGAGAAATAAGGCGAACGTAAAATTTTAAAAAAAATTAAAAAATATATATAGTTCTTTTTCTTAGTTCTTAGTCAACCTGTACTTCTACAGGGGCAGATACCCTTGTGCAGGCCCCAGCTCTGGTATGACTGGATGTAGCCGGGAGAAGGGTTTCCTGCTTACCGGGCTAGGCTCGAGCAGCTTAACACTCTGCTGCATTGGGACAAGCGCTTACGGAGGGTGGTTAACCGATGTGCGAGTCCATCTTAATAGACTCAAACACTAGAGTAAGGTAGACCCGCAGCCTGTTAGACGCGATCTATGCTGCTCAAAACAAACCACCTAACCATGGCTAGTGTTATGCCATGTCCCACAGTTAGTCGCCTTTTCCGACATGCTTTCTGCGAGGCAGTGGTGCTATTCTTTTCCTTGTCATACACAAAGACCCCGGCAGACCACTCGGCCAAATTAAGAAATTAAACGGGTAAATTACGAGAGAGACTATGATTCTCATAAGGCAGAGAATGTCTCGAGTATCCAGACAGAACATGTGATGAGCTGTTTGACGCCGTGGTGAGACATGTTCAAACTATGAGACAGAAATAACAACACTGGAAGTAAGTCTGTACCACTTGACGACTGTATTTGATGTCTTCCCCTCAAAAGCATCATAATCTATACAGACTCATTATCTGCCCTTCAAGCTTTGGATAATGGTGGTCATTGTAAGCCTGAACTTACCCAATTATCCGTAGATGCCAATCAACTTCTCCCATCCCATGAAGTCACAATAGTTAAACAGTGGATCCCTGATCACTCAAACACACTTGACAATGACAAGGTAGACAGACTGTCTAAGAAGTGATCAAGTCAAGAACAACGATACACAGCAACAGACAGTCAAATACCGACTGAAGAATGCAAACAAAGAGGCTTTGTATATATCCCAACCAGTCTTTATGAACATCAGCGCAGACGAAAGATAAAATGTTTCCGCTAACAAATCTATAGACGAACAAATAAAAAGATTACATTACATACTCTCAAAGTCAACAACCAAAGTAAAATGTGAAAAATGTGGCAACATAAAGGTTAACATGGGGTTAAAAACACAACACAGTAGTTAGTGACTCATGGCTGGCTGTTTGCATCAGGGACCAAGACCCTATTCCGCCTCCAAGTGGCGGCCCTGGAAACAGACTGCACTAGTGCAGATTAGTTAAGAGAATAGGGATCACTGTGGGAAGGTAAACTCAGCACTCCATAAAGCCAATTGAAACTGGATGTGTTGGGCAGAAAGACACAGATATTGCAGTCTCGCTGTAAACTACAACACAGCATCCTTTTCAGGTTGAACACCAAAGAAGATGTATGAATATCTTACCTTTGTTCGGTAGTTGCTCCAAGGCCAAATTGTCTGATTCACCACAGTCACCATAGTGAAGAGCCTTATGGTTAGGGGAAAGGCGCCAATACCAGAACTTATCTGAGAATAATCAGATCAACAACTAGTCAAATTATGCTCTATAACACAACATATCACAATTACCATTCATCTCATATGTCCACTTATGTTATGGGGAGACGCAATCTTCTTTCGTGTGTCACTTGTGTAGTCATCTTTATTTTCAATTCATGAATCTGTAGAGTTTCTTAAACTGATTCACTCCACAAAGTCAAAATATTGGCTTGCAAACTTTCTTAACAATGTTTCAGAGCCAATATTACTACCATACGAAATATTAAATAATTTCTCAATAAGAGCTTTTCTAAAATTTATAAGTTTACATATACTTTCTGGTGCAGCATGGTTGTGGCAGGGACTGTGTGTGTGACATCTAATAGGTTGTGAAAGTAGCATGACCAGGACCAAATCTCTATGTTCGTACCAACTAGCACAGAAATAATGTT
Source organism: Ariolimax columbianus (assembly GCA_036924085.1). NCBI lineage: Eukaryota > Metazoa > Mollusca > Gastropoda > Stylommatophora > Arionidae > Ariolimax > Ariolimax columbianus. Next base: position 61,534,313 of record JAVGWX010000016.1, on the reverse strand, counting down.
CCAGATATTCACAAAGTGTTGTCACAAGGTGGGAGTCAAATCCACCCACATAGTGATAAAGGCAATATGTTTAATCTGGTTTGCCTGTAACCACAGAAGGTAGCGGAGATACTGGCAAACTATTTCACACACAGCAAGGTGTGCAATGCCAATTGCTGGAGGAGACTGAAGATGCAGCAGTGAATGAGCTGACAGTAGCCAGCGACTCATAGCTGACTGTTTGTATCGGGGTCAGTGACTCAAAATGACCAAAACCCTATTCTGTCTCCAAGTGATGGCATGGAAACAGACTGCAACCATGCAGCATGGCTAAGAGATTAGGGATCTCCTTGCTTTTCTTTGATCAACTGATTCTATGCTTCTAGCCCTGTGAGGTTCATGAAGGAGACTGCATTTCAGGTCAACGCCAGTACCCCACAGCTTTCCGAGCATGTTCGCCTCTCCCAGACCAGACTGCTTCTCTTTGGTCTACATAAGTGGGACAGTCCTGCAGAATATATTCTGAAGTTTGCTTGTGTGCTCCGCAACTGCATGTGGCAGTGTCCCCAAGACCCACTCTGTGGAGGTGGACCTTGAGTCTGCAATGTCTCATTCTGAGTCTGAAGATCTGTGTCTGTCCAACTCTGCCAAGATTTCTTTGCGCTGGTCTCTCCATTTTGTTCTCATGAATTGTTTTATGAGTGTCTTTGCTTCTTTATAGCTCTGTGGATGGTAAGTCTGCGTGCCACTAGTTCCGGATTTTGCGAGCTCATCTGCATTCTCGTTTTCAAGAATCCCACAGTGGGTTGAAATCCACTGTAGGATTAGATGTTTTTTTTTGAGACAGCAACCCGATGTTATATTTTATTCCATGTGAGGGTTTATCTTGTTTGGGGCTTGAGATGGCTTGGAGTAAGCTCGTGAAGTCTGTTAGAACGGCCGAGTTTGTTTGTAGTTGTCTTTTGGCTGATAAGATTCTTCTTCTGCGTTCGTTCTCAATCTCTCGCTACCAAGCCCTAAACAGTGCTTTACAGTACAGGATGAAGTACAGAGAACGGAATGCGTTATGTCGTTAGTTTACAGTTTGACTGCGATATTTGCATCTTTCGGTCCAAAACATCCATCTTCGGCAGAGCTGATAAGATGATTATGGATCAAAACAGGAAGGCAAACCTGATTCCCAAAAATGCCTTGCTGAAATCGAATATGTCAAGTCAAAAGTCACATATCACAGCCTCGCTGTAAACTATGACAAGTTACAAATGTCCTTTTCAGGATGAACGCTGAAGAAGAAGTTGGAGAATTGCCTGAGAAAAGTCTACTCTTGAGGAATTTTAGTAAGTGATAGAAGCATACGGTTCATACCTCTAATTCGCCCATTCCGAGCACTGTACTTGGCGAACCTGGTGCCAGCCATGAGATAATTGAGTCTCTGCTGCCTGATCAAATCCAGAATCTCCGGCTTTATCTGCTCCCTGAGTTCTCTGTGTGACAGAGGAAAGACTACACTTCAAATGCAATCATGCTTAGTTGTGGCTTGGTGCATAGAATAGGCATCACTACATTCTAGGTAGACACAAAGGTGTGGCAATTGGGACTTGCAATGTCAATAATGGTACATCCCAAAAACTTAAAAGCATATTTGCTTACTGTGACAATTGTCTGACTTTATTTGACATGTTACATGTCCCCCAAATATGAAAAAAATGTCTTTATTCATAAATTTTGCAAAAAATGCAAAAATTTTGCTGATTTTATGCCATTTTTTCTAGTATTTCTAGCTTTATCGACCCTGTTTTGAGTTGGCAACACTGGCCAAGAGTGGGAATTGACTTTATGTATATAAACTTATTTTATTTTTCTTCTTTTCGCTTGTGTCCTGTTTGTGCCTTTCAGCATCAGGTTATGAAGAGGTTTCTTGACCGAGCTCTAGTATGTGCTATGTAAAACGGGTAGCTTTACTGTTTCTGTTATTTCTGATACCCATCTTTTGCGTTGACTGCCCTTGGCTTTGTATCCATTTTATCTGTATAGCATTTCTTAGGAATACTATCTGGTGTACTATCGCATCATGTGGCCCTATTTAAACGGATAAGTATATAAAAATACAATGGGATTCGCTAAATCTGTTTTTACATATTAAAATTACTATGTGCACCAAAAGAATATATATTTAATTGTGGCGGACATTTTTCTTCCTAAACCTTAATCTGGAAGCATGTCTTCATTTGGATTTAGTTGCGTTTTTCAAATAAATATTTTATCAAAGTTGACTGGTTTTAGAGGCCAAAGATGCAGCACAATGGATGAACTGACAGCAGCCAGCAACCCACCTAAAGCTGGCAGTTTACATCAGGGTCAGCAAACCAGAACTGACAAAGACCCAACTCCGGTAATGTATTCTTCGGCGTTCGATCTGAAAAGGACGTTGTATTGTAGTTTACAGTGAGGCTGCGATATCTGCGGCTTGCAACCGACACGTCAGATTTCAGCTGGCTTTTTTGTGTACCTAGTTTGTCTTCACTCTACGATCTCTATCCCTTAGCCAGACTACACTAATGCTGTGTCTGCTTCCGTCACTTGGAGATGAAATAGGGTCTTGGGCAGCTGTGATTCGTTGGCACTGAGGTAAACAGTCAGCTATGAGTCGCTGACGGTTCTGAGCTCATTATCTGCTGCATTTTCAGCCCCAGAAATAAAACCATTCTGCCCCCAAGTGGGCCCTTGAGACAGGCTGCGCTAATGCAGTTTGGTTAAGAGAACAGAGATTGCAATGGGAAGGTTGTTGTTGTTTCAAATACCCATAATGAGTAGGTTTCTCTTTTGTGCACCTTGAAAAGTACGTTAAGTGGCAGGTTGCAGTAGCTTTCCTCACATCCTGAGCGTGCTGAAGAAGGTGGACAGCGTTCCTCCAGGCAGTTGTGCTATACTTGGCTTCATCTGCATGTCACTCTCTACTATGGGGATCACGTCAATCCCTCATCTCATTAGCCAGGCTCCCATGAAAACAGCCCATTTCCAGGGAGGACTACGAGGAAGTCAATGTGAGGGTCTTGACCAGCATATTTTGCCTGACCCAGACTAACATGTCTAATCAGTATATTTTGCCTGACCCAGACTAACATGTCTGATCAGTATATTTTGCCTGACCCTGACTAACATGTCTGATCAGTATATTTTCAATTTTCATATCAATTTGCATTATCCTTTGCCCAAGCAAGGGCAAGAACACAATAAGCACCTATAAACAGTCTCTTCAAAACTATATCAAATTTTCGGTCCTAATTGGAATCCTGGTGTTCAAACAAGCATGTGGGGACGGCATGGGCTAGTGGTTAAATGACATGGCTCACAATCCGAAGGTGCTGGGTTCAATCGCCATCACTGCACCGGCCGTTACCTTAGGGAAGCAAACCATTAGAAAATGCAGGAGGAAGCAGACTCTTACATAAAATTCCTGCCGAAATTGGATGGACTGGGCCGACAGGCACAAAATAAAAACATTGTGCACCCAACACACATCGCCCCTGGGACTGGAGAAATAAGGTGAACGGGGAAATAAAAAGACCAGTTTAAACTTGAGACCCTTTCCTTGCTCTAGACCAGTAGTATGCAACCCTCGTAGGGTCCCGATAAGTTTTAAAAAAGACATATTTTATATCTTTTATTTTATGTTGAACTTTTTAAAATCTCATTTGAAGGCATTGATGGCGCAAAAACATTAGTTGCAATCCAATTCAGTGAAAATCGGCATCTAACACCAGTGTTTCACCATTCAGCTTAGAACGTGAGCATATTGACTGATCTAAAGTGCACGGTAGAATAACTAGCGCATGCACAGCTCTCGTCTAATGTGCAATTTATTTAAATTAGATCCATATTTACAAATATGGCTAATTACTTAATCTTTACTGTACCGATGCAGCAAAAAGGCGACGAAACAGATTTACGTCTGTTTCCAATGTCGAGGTACAGCGTTAGCTCCAGGGTCATCGATATATCGTATAGATGCTGCCAGATTAATGCCGTAGAAACGGAGGAATATACTGCTCATTTCATTGTAGAGAGTTCCGACTTCTATCATGTACGTTCAATAAAAACATTGGCGATTTTCAAATTTATTTTAGACTTTTGGGAAGATTTCTTCTGCTCTTCGTTTGGATTTGAAGATTCACCCATAATTAAGAATGGGGAAGTTTTTACAACATATCTTTCTGAGGTAGATCTATTTAGTTTGTTTATATATATACAATAATTACATTTATAGTTGAAAGTGACAGATATGGTCATTATGGTACACATCAATAGTTCGTTTTCAGGAATTTTTTTTATTTTATCCTAAGGGACACTGATAGTGGGTGAGTCTATATGTTTGTGCTATTTTTCAACACTATCCCTTCATCTTCTTGTATCTCAGAGGGATCAAGATGCTGAGCAGCACATGAGCTGCAGTGGTCAGCGACCCATAGCTGACTGCTAGCAGCAGGGCCAGCAAACCATAGCTGTCAAGACCCTTCTGCACCTCCACGCGGTGATTCTGGATAACAGACTGCAGCAGGCCAGACTAGATAAGGAGAAGGGATCAAAGAGGGAATGCTAACCCAGTACTCAAAAAATGCTTGCTGAAGTCGGATGTGTTGGACCGAAAGGTGCAAATATCGCAGCCAAGCTGTAAACTATGACACAATGCATTCCGTTCTCTAGACTACATTCTGCTACTTAAGCCCTTTCAGGGTTTGGTAGCGGGAGATTGAGAACGAACGAAGACGAAGAAGAAGAAGTATCTCAGAAACTAAGATTCGCACAATAACACCAACAAGTTTTTTAAATAATATATGTCTCTAGACACACACACCCACACAAATACAATAGTCTTTCAAAGTCAACAACTGTGATGTGATGTACTGAAAAATAATGCAGCTACAGGTAAAAGACGTCACTTTGTTTTGTGGTATGATAAAGGTTAATCTTTACTGCATCAGCGTCACTGTTCCGCGACTGACAAAAATTAATTGCATTAATTTTGTATGTGGTGTGGTAAGGGTTAAATTTGCCGGGACTGGAAGGGTTAATTGTATTTGCACTGTGACATGCTTACAAATAACATAATACTCCAGTGCGGTCACATGCATAAAAAGTTGAACATAGCAGTTCTAGAAGAGAAAAGAATGTACATAAAAGTACTTACATTATAGGTTTGAGTTGAGCTCCTTGTCCTTCTTTGACCAGACGCTCGTTTTCCCAGAGTCTGTTGATCTCTGAGTAGGTCAGGGAATTAATCTTCGACCGGAAGGCCTCAAAGGATGTTGGTAACTGGTCTAAGACTCGGACTATCTGCTCACGCACCACATCCAACACCTGGAAAATTATTAATTAAAACACAACTTAAAGTACAATATTGAACGTCATTTCTTCCTGTTTTACAATATTGAATGTCATTTCTTCCTATTTTTCTTATGAATGCGAAGGCTAACGTCATCATTATCCTTTATCCGTCTGGGAACGGCGTGGACTAGTGGTTAAGTGACACGGCTCACAACACGAAGGTGTTGGGTTTGCTCTCCAATCACAGCACAGGTCGTTACCCCGGGGAAGCAAACTTAGAAAAATGCAGGAGAAAACAGACCCTTACATAAAATACATGACCAAGTCGGATGCACTGGGCCAACAAGCGCGAAAATAAAAAACAAGCAATGCACACCACCTTGGGGAATAGAGAAATAATGTGAACGAACACACACACACAAAAATGAATCCGTCTGCTTCCTACATTTTTGGTCGCAACATATGTTCTTCATCTGTTCCTTTTCTGTGCCATCTTTTTCAGTTCAGCAGATGAGACCTCCAATTGAGACGACTTACTCTTCAAAGGTTCACTACCAGGTGTTTCTTGTCTTGCCACTCATCTCTTTGTCTGTGTGTTAACCTGTCAGACTTCTTTCAGAGAGTGTGTCCTATCCATCATCACATTAATTTCCTATATGGTTGTTGGCGTACTCTTTCTTACAAATCTGTATTTGCTATCACCGATGGTCATCTGACATAAGGTTTGCAATGAAGACACATGTTAATGAAAGTCTGCTCTCTGAACGTGATACTCTTGGTCAGATGCTTTGTATATGACAAGGTCAAGAATAACACCACTGCCCCACAGAGAGCATGTTGTAAGAGGCGACTGTGTGACATGGAATAACACCGGCTATGGTTAGGTGGTTTGTTTAGTGCAGTATAGATGGCGCCTAACAGGGTGCAGGTCTACTTTGCTTCAGTGTTTGAGTCTTCTTCTTCTGTGTTTGTTCTCAATCTCCCACTACCAAGCCCTGAACAGGACTTTGCAAGTAGCAGGATGTAGTCCGGAGAACGGAATGCGTTGTGTCGCTAGTTTACAGCTTGACTGCGATATTTGCACCTTTCGGTCCGACACATTCGCCTTTTACAGGATTTGAGTCTATTAAGATGAACTCTCACATCGGTTAACCACCCTTTGTGGTACTTGTCCCAACGCAGCGGAGTAATAAGTTGCACGAGCTTAGCCCGCTAAGCAGAAAATCCTCCTGCCAGTTACATCCAGCTCATGCCCAAACTGGGACCTGCACAGGGACATTTTCCCCTTTAGAAGTACAGGTCGACTAAGAACACTAATCTTATTCTCCAGGGAGAATGATATTGAGCTCCATAACAGACGAAGAGTTAAAAGAAAATCTGGCCTTGCTAATTCTGGCTAAAATATCTTTCTCTATTTTTAGAAGACTAATGTCAGTGTCAGGTGAAACATACTGAGCATGACAACCAACTCACGTCCACGTCATGCACATGACAGTGTTACAGCAGCCTGGCCAACAAGGTTTGCATCAACAATGGGATTCCTGTAGTAGTGAGTCTGCTGAGATGTCTTGCATTGCACTACAGCCAGGAGGACTCAAGTCCATCTCTCTTCGGCATGTCCTAGGATGTAAGAAGAGCCCCAGCAAACCACTACCAGAGAAAACTAATCTAGTGTGAAGAACAGAGATACGAGTCACTATGAGTCCCCAAGTCACTACAAGAACAATCACTTTCTCACCCACAGAGAAAATGAATTATTCCATCTTCTATTCTCATATAATTTACAGGGAACTGTTTCCAGAACTGTTTTTCAAACACTACCATTAGAGTGGTGAATGCTTGGAATGCATTGCTACAGGAAGTAGTGGAAGCAGGGTCAATTAATGCATTAAATTAACCACAGCTGAGAGGTTTCGTCATTCACGAAACGAATGACCGAACGCAAGAAATGGTAATCGCTTCAATCCTGAAAGTTTCAAGCGTTCACTGATTTCAAGTGAGGTGAGATTAATGTTTAGTCTTATCGGTGATGGACAAAACAACTTAGAGGTCCCATGTACACACTGTGTACATTAAAATATCATTGACTGTTCAAAATAAAAAACAGCAGGCTGTTACCACTTTCCGGCCAAAAATTCTAAGGATAACTAAATATTCCTACCTAATAGTGGCCGGCATGGAGTTTAAAAGGAGGCAGCCCTTCATCATACAAAACACAACAGGCTGATCATCAATTTGTTTGCACATTCGATTGCAAGTATAAGAAAGACCTTTACACCCCCACAGTGGCAGAAGGAGTGACTAAGTAAAGTGCCATCTAGTCGAAGTTTCATAAAACAAAATGTACATACCTTCTGGAAGTCTTGAGCTGTTGCCTTCATCTCCCGCCATGTTTTATTGAGTAGCTGAATACATATGCAGAAAAACTCCTCAAACGGTTTTTCATGGGAGAAAAACATTGTGTAGAAGGTATTGCCATCTTCAGATGCTGTCAGAGAAACATAGATTCATTTTATGAAGCCAAGCATTGTACAACAGCATGGCGGACCCCGGTCTACCTTCAAATAGCACACTCGGATTGTGAGGAAAGCTACTGTAACTTAATGCCCTTTTCAGGGCGCACAAAAGACTAAACTTACTCATTATGGGCATTCAAGAATAACATATATTAACAACCTGGACTTACGTGGTTCCCCAATTTTAAGAACATCACACAAGATCTTCGTCAGCATTTTACTGGCCTGAACAAAAGGGCAGTCATGCTCATCTGCTCTTGTTGAATTCTCCAAGACAACCTAGAAAGAGCATGTTCAAGGTATGTAGGTATTTATTCTATGATATACATCAGGTGCATTACATTTTTTGAAGACGTGGGTAATATTGTCAATTTTTGTATTCCCTATGGAGTATGTAATGCACGCACATTTAATGTCCGCATGAAAATGTGTTTAACCTTTACTGCCACTTTGGTGAAAAAATGTGCCTGGTAGATTGGCTGTGTATATTCAGCAGGTTATTCATTAACACTGGTTATTCCTATAGAAACGGCTGAATTGAAAACAAGACCACTTTCTTCCATCTCAAAAACAATAAATTGGCTGGTTTGACTTTAGACAATTTTAACACAATTTGTTTCTGTTTCACAGATTTGGAAAGTTATCCCATTATTGGGGGTAATGAAGTTAAGTTGATGAAAACCAATTTTTCTGAGGTAGATCTGTTAAGTTTGTCTATGTAGATGTGATAAATACGTTTGTGGTGGAAAAATAACAGATATGCTGATCTGGTTAAGAACATTATCAGTGCTTTGTGGCAATTTCATGGATTTACAAGTCAACAGATGTACCAAAAAATTGATAAGTCTAAGTGTTTGTGACGTGCTGTAAATAATATGGAAACTAAAAGGATATATCGATAGTTATTGTATCTGTGAAAATTTGACATTAGTTAAGCAAATAATCCTCTGTGGAGAAATGGTTGTAATTCCATATTTTTGCTCAGAGCAAACACCAAGGGCTTTACATGGCTAAGAAAACTTCATATTCACAGCCCGGTTGTTCTCAGTTTCAAAACTGATCACATCTTAACTTTTACATAACCATTGGCGAAAAATTTCAGCCAGTCCATTGTCTGACGTTTTTATTCGACTGAATTTACGTTTTACGACTGTTTTTTCAAAGCATTGTAATCATAGACAGACAACCAGGTTACCGTAGAAATCGGCTGAAAATTCTGCTCTTTTGATTGTAGAGAGTTCCACTTCCGTCCAGTCAGGTTAAAAACAATGACGATTTTGAAATTTATTTTAGACATTTGAAAATGGTTTCTTCTGTGTTTCACTTGGATTTGAAGATTCACCCATTATTGAAAATGGGGGAAGTTGAGTTTTTGCAACTGATTTTTCTGAGGTAGATCTATATAGTATGTTTATGTAGATGCAATAAATTAGTTTTTAGTGGAAACTAACAGATATGCTGATTATTTTAAACATTGATCATCCGTCCCTACACACCAGGGGCGCCGAAAACGGGCAAGTCTATATGTTTGTGCTGTTTTTCAACACTATCAACTATCATCTTCTTGTTATCTCAGAAACTAACACACACACAACAAAAGCAATAACATTAACAAATTTTTGATTAATCTATGTCTGTACAAACAACAAAATCATATCTATAGATGGGATCAATACGCTGAACAGCGCAATGAGCTGCAGTGGTCAGCGACCCATAGCTGACTGCTAGAGTCAGGGCCAGCGAACCAAAGCTGCCAAGACCCTTCTACACCTCCACGCAGTGATCCTGGATAACAGGCTGCAGCACGGCAGACTGGCTAAGGAGAAGGGATCGAAGAGGGAATGCTCACCGGTACTCAAAAAATGCTTGCTGAAGTCGGATGTGTTGGACCGAAAGGTGCAAATATCGTAGTCAAGCTGTAAACTATGACACAACGCATTCCGTTCTCTGGACTACATTCTGTTACTTAAGCCCTTTCAGGGTTTGGTAGCGGGAGATTGAGAACGAACAAAGCCAAGCCAAGCCATCTCTATAGACCAAAAAATAAAAATGTTACAGGCTCTCAGTCAACAACCATAGTAAAATATGACGTGCTGAAAAATCATGTGGCAGCATAAAGGTGAATCTACGTCTGAAAATTTTAAGTTTTGAAACTGAGAACAATATTTTATAAGATAATACAGACATCAACGGCTTGACAAGCGGTATAGAAGAACCGAGCTGTGAATATGAAGATGACTGATTTTTATTCAGAAGGAACTGAATGATAACGTGCTATCTAAATAATTAATATTGTCCTAAAACTCCAGAGATCCTCAATAATAGCGCTCCAATGGCTGCCCTCCCACTGCGGAATCACAGGAAAGGAGAGAGCTGACGTTCTAGCAAAAGATGGCAGTAAAAAGGAACAATTTAATCATCGAGTACAATACAGAGAGATCAAGAACTTCATAAAAAATCAGTATATACACCAATGGAGAGAAGACAGAAACATAAACAGTAAACCAGATCCAATTCACCAACTAAAAAGAAACTAACAAATGACCTTATTTTGTCTGAGAACTGGTCACTGCAGACTACTAGAACATCTATACCGACTAAAGATCGCACACACAGATGAATGCCCATGTGGAACAGGAGGCCAGAATCTTGAACACATTCTACAGGAATGCCTACAAACTTCATAACGGTGACTGGCCTGCAGATATAGCATGACCTAAGATCCTGAATGCAAAGAAGAAGAAGAATATTATCCTAAGTAAATTTTTTGATGTTATCAATTTAATATTCTGGATGGTAATTTTGTTTGTTCATGATATTGAAATGAAGCGATACATCTTAAAAACGATGGCATCAGAGGCTTTATAAAATATAGTAATTATGAAAAGTCTCGTAATATTTAGATTAGATAAGGAGCGCATACTACATATTATACATTAATAAAAGAGTGAACAACTATTTTTTTCAAACGGGGAGGAGGAGAAAAGGTTAGAAGATGTGGTGGAAGAGGAGGGGGTGTAGGGGGAGGAGGAGGAGAAGAAGATGTGGAGGTGAAGGGGGAGGAGAAGAAGAGGTGGAAGTGAAGGGGGTGAAGTTGGAGGAGGTTAGAAGATGTGGAGGAGTAGGTGTTGGGGGGGAGGGGGAGGAGGAGAAGAAGAGGTGGAGGTGAAGTTGGAGGAGGTTTGAAGATGTGGAGGAGTAGGTGTTGGGGGGGAGGGGGAGGAGGAGAAGAAGAGGTGGAGGTGAAGTTGGAGGAGGTTTGAAGATGTGGAGGAGTAGGTGTTGGGGGGAAGGGGGAGGAGGAGAAGAAGAGGTGGAGGTGAAGTTGGAGGAGGTTAGAAGATGTGGAGGAGTAGGTGTTGGGGTGAAGGTGGAGGAGGAGAAGAAGAGGTGGAGGTGAAGGGGGTGAAGTTGGAGGAGGTTAGAAGATGTGGAGGAGTAGGTGTTGGGGTGGAGGGGGAGGAGGAGAAGAAGAGGTGGAGGTGAAGGGGGTGAAGTTGGAGGAGGTTAGAAGATGTGGAGGAGTAGGTGTTGGGGGGGAGGGGGAGGAGGAGAAGAAGAGGTGGAGGTGAAGTTGGAGGAGGTTAGAAGATGTGGAGGAGTAGGTGTTGGGGGGGAGGGGAAGGAGGAGAAGAATAGGTGGAGGTGAAGTTGGAGGAGGTTAGAAGATGTGGAGGAGTAGGTGTTGGGGGGGAGGGGGAGGAGGAGAAGAAGAGGTGGAGGTGAAGTTGGAGGAGGTTTGAAGATGTGGAGGAGTAGGTGTTGGGGGGGAGGGGGAGGAGGAGAAGAAGAAGTGGAGGTGAAGTTGGAGGAGGTTTGAAGATGTGGAGGAGTAGGTGTTGGGGGGAGGGGGAGGAGGAGAAGAAGAGGTGGAGGTGAAGTTGGAGGAGGTTAGAAGATGTGGAGGAGTAGGTGTTGGGGTGAAGGTGGAGGAGGAGAAGAAGAGGTGGAGGTGAAGGGGGTGAAGTTGGAGGAGGTTAGAAGATGTGGAGGAGTAGGTGTTGGGGTGGAGGGGGAGGAGGAGAAGAAGAGGTGGAGGTGAAGGGGGTGAAGTTGGAGGAGGTTAGAAGATGTGGAGGAGTAGGTGTTGGGGGGGAGGGGGAGGAGGAGAAGAAGAGGTGGAGGTGAAGTTGGAGGAGGTTAGAAGATGTGGAGGAGTAGGTGTTGGGGTGAAGGTGGAGGAGGAGAAGAAGAGGTGGAGGTGAAGGGGGTGAAGTTGGAGGAGGTTAGAAGATGTGGAGGAGTAGGTGTTGGGGTGGGGGGGAGGAGGAGAAGAAGAGGTGGAGGTGAAGGGGGTGAAGTTGGAGGAGGTTAGAAGATGTGGAGGAGTAGGTGTTGGGGGGGGGGAGGGGGAGGAGGAGAAGAAGAGGTGGAGGTGAAGTTGGAGGAGGTTTGAAGATGTGGAGGAGTAGGTGTTGGGGGGGAGGGGGAGGAGGAGAAGAAGAGGTGGAGGTGAAGTTGGAGGAGGTTTGAAGATGTGGAGGAGTAGGTGTTGGGGGGGAGGGGGAGGAGGAGAAGAAGAGGTGGAGGTGAAGTTGGAGGAGGTTAGAAGATGTGGAGGAGTAGGTGTTGGGGTGAAGGTGGAGGAGGAGAAGAAGAGGTGGAGGTGAAGGGGGTGAAGTTGGAGGAGGTTAGAAGATGTGGAGGAGTAGGTGTTGGGGTGGAGGGGGAGGAGGAGAAGAAGAGGTGGAGGTGAAGGGGGTGAAGTTGGAGGAGGTTAGAAGATGTGGAGGAGTAGGTGTTGGGGGGGAGGGGGAGGAGGAGAAGAAGAGGTGGAGGTGAAGGGGGTGAAGTTGGAGGAGGTTAGAAGATGTGGAGGAGTAGGTGTTGGGGTGGAGGGGGAGGAGGAGAAGAAGAGGTGGAGGTGAAGGGGGTGAAGTTGGAGGAGGTTAGAAGATGTGGAGGAGTAGGTGTTGGGGTGAAGGTGGAGGAGGAGAAGAAGAGGTGGAGGTGAAGGGGGTGATGTTGGAGGAGGTTAGAAGATGTGGAGGAGTAGGTGTTGGGGTGGAGGGGGAGGAGGAGAAGAAGAGGTGGAGGTGAAGGGGGTGAAGTTGGAGGAGGTTAGAAGATGTGGAGGAGTAGGTGTTGGGGGGGAGGGGGAGGAGGAGAAGAAGAGGTGGAGGTGAAGTTGGAGGAGGTTAGAAGATGTGGAGGAGTAGGTGTTGGGGGGGAGGGGAAGGAGGAGAAGAAGAGGTGGAGGTGAAGTTGGAGGAGGTTAGAAGATGTGGAGGAGTAGGTGTTGGGGTGGAGGTGGAGGAGGAGAAGAAGAGGTGGAGGTGAAGGGGGTGAAGTTGGAGGAGGTTAGAAGATGTGGAGGAGTAGGTGTTGGGGGGAGGGGGAGGAGGAGAAGAAGAGGTGGAGGTGAAGGGGGTGAAGTTGGAGGAGGTTAGAAGATGTGGAGGAGTAGGTGTTGGGGGGGGAGGGGGAGGAGGAGAAGAAGAGGTGGAGGTGAAGGGGGTGAAGTTGGAGGAGGTTAGAAGATGTGGAGGAGTAGGTGTTGGGGTGGAGGAGTAGGTGTTGGGGGGGGGGGAGGAGGAGAAGAAGAGGTGGAGGTGAAGGGGGTGAAGTTGGAGGAAGTTAGAAGATGTGGAGGAGTAGGTGTTGGGGAGGAGGAGGAGAAGAAGAGGTGGAGGTGAAGGGGGTGAAGTTGGAGGAGGTTAGAAGATGTGGAGGAGTAGGTGTTGGGGGAGGAGAAGAAGAGGTGAAGAAGACAAGGAGGAAGAGGAGAAGAAGAATAAGATAGAAGGAGAAGCTGAAAGAGACAACTAAGCACCTATAAATTTATTCACAGTGCCACGATGTTTGCTCTGTTTAACCCAACATAATATAAATTAACTATGGGCGCCAAGGGCATACTGTGTATACGTTTACTTTAAAAGTAACGTTTATAACTCTAAAATAATGTCAAAAACTGTAAAAGTAATGTAAGAACACTTAAAGTAATGTTGGAACTCTAAAGGTAATGTTAAAAACTCCTCTAAAGGTAATGTTAAAAACTCTAAAGGTAATGTTAAAAACTCTAAATGTAATGTTAAAAACTCTAAAAGTCATTAAAAATCATGTTAACCATTGCGACACGCACGTCAAGTCTGTCCGACTGACATCTTGGTAATCGAGACGAGCACGTCGAGTCTCTCCAACTTACGTTGCTGTTGCATTTTTTTTTTGCGTTCGCCTTATTTCTCTAATCCCCAAGGCGGTGTGCATTGCACTGCGTTTTTATTTTGCACCTGTCGGCCCAGTGCATCCAACTTCAGCATGCATTTTATGTAAGGGTCTGCTTCCTCCTGCATTTTCTAAGGGTTTGCTTCCCCGGGGTAACGGCCGGTGCTGAGATGGGGATCGAACCCAGCACCTTATGGTTGTGAGCCGTGTCACATAACCACTAGGCCACGCCGTCCCCTTAATCAAACTTAAAACGAATGGCTATGTAGCAATAGCCTGAACAATACTGCTCTTTAATTGTAGAGAATTCCGACTTCCTATTAGTATGGTTAGATACCAACAATGGCGACCATAGAATTAGTTTTAGCCATTTGGAAATGATTTCTTATGTTTTTCGCTTAGATTTGAAGATTCACACTTAGTTGAGAATTGGAGAGCCAAGTCTGTGCAACAGATTTTTCTGAGGTAGATCTATTTAAATTGTTTATTTAGATACAATAATTACGTTTATAGTCGAAGTGACTGACATTGTCATTATTTCAAACATCGGAAAACCGTTGTCAGAGATTGAAAACACATTTTTGTTCAACCAACGGAAGCTGAAAGCGGGAAAGTCTAAGTGTGTTGTTTTTTTTCAACACTATCACCTTTATTATTGTTTATCTCAGAAACTAACACAAACACGACAAAAACAATAACACCAACACATTCTTTATTCATTTATTTCTGTACTCACAAACAAATCATATAAATAGACCATCAAAAACAAATGTTACAGGCTATCGAAGTAGCAACCATAGTTAAATGATGTGACGTCATGAACAATAATGCAGCAGCAGGGAAATTGTGCCCATTTTGTATGCAGAGTGGTAAAGGTTCAAATAAAAAGAAATTGTTAAAACTACAAAAAATGTATGAAACTAAAAGTAATATTAAAAACTGTAACAGTAATGTGTGCAATGGTGTGTTTTGCGCTCAGCATCGGGGTCGGCTAGTCCTTCTTTTGAGGAGCAAAAAGTGAAATAAGTAGCCTGCCGATAAAGCGAACACACAAGTCAACCTCACCTCCAAGTGGTGCACACTGGGCAACTATGGCCCCGAGGCTGTAGGCAAACGAGGCAATGGCTCGCGTGGGGAGATGGGCTCCTCCAGGTCAGATGCAGATGTTGGGCCGCACCGGCTTGGAGAGGAGATGGGCTCCGCCAAGAGAAGACCGCCCAAGATTCACACATGAGGGAAGACAACATAAAAGAATGGACCAGTCTCCGACCAGAAGAGTCACAGGCAGCGGCTTCTGACAGAGAGGGATGGCGTGGGGTTGTGAGGATGTCTTCATGTGTGCCCCAACGATCTTACCGGTTACGGGATGACCTGACCTGACCTGAATGTTAGAACTCTAAAAGAAATGTTTAAAACTCTAAAAGTAGTGTTAAAAATATATTTGGTTTACCAGCTAAGTATAACAAAAACAACTGCATACCTTCACATAGTTTTCACCATGGTGACGAGCAAAATACAACATCAATTCTAGAGCCAATACTCCTGGCGGTGCTACAGTAAAATCTTCAATCGGAGAATTAGCATTCTGAAATGACACAAATTACACAAAATTATAAAAGTAAACCATTTTGATATACCATAGATGGGGTTTCTCTGCTATAGTGTGAGGCAGGGTCATTGCTGAGAAGAGCAGTAAAAACTTGGCAACAATGTCCAGTATTAGTATTTAGAATGTCCCACTGCTGAGGTCCATCGCATGGATTATAGGTCTGAGGAATTAAAGCCCCTTGCACTTCCCCTCCGATTAAAAAAAACTTAGTGCTTACTGGCGTATCCCAAAAGTCAAGACACCAGTTTCACAACTGCTCGTCCATATTATCACCACTATCTATCTATCTACCTATCTATCTTCAGTCCACTTGTGTCGTTAGACATCGTTGGAAGGTCTGACCTCCTTTGTTTCGTTTTTTTTTTCATGTGAAAATTCGCTGGTGACTTGTCAGGTCAATACCAGTATCTGTTACCAACCATTATGCTGGTAGCCCCTGGAATTTGCGATCACCTATTTTTGGGACTGGTAGAAGCGTAGATTAGAGCAACGTAGACTGGCAGCTTGTCAGGCGCCACCTATGGCACTCTGCTAACCACATAACCAAGACCTGATGTTAAAGTCACACATTCAGTTTTTGTGACATATTCTCTGGGGGGTGAGAATTCCTAGAATAATTTTAATAGATTTTAAACTTGAATTTTGCCAGAGCAGCGGCCGTTTGGCCTACTCTTTTCAATTTCCAACTGCCAAGGGATTTTTAACGTGCTTGTCACTGCTCACAGGGGTCTGATCTCATTACTCAAAGATCAGGGGAAATTTGTACTGGATATTCAACATGAAAAAATCCTGGTCTCCACCATAATTTGAACCCGCGACCTCGAGCACATAAGGAGAACACCTTACCTCGAGGCCACTGGGTCCCACTACCACTGTTAAAACTGTCTGACCAATCACACATGAGTCTGTCTCTTACACAAAAAGAAAAAACATTTCTCACCTCAAATCCAAGTTTTTTGTAATCTTTTGGTGCATTCTGGGACTTGCGCACAGTATTAATATTTGGGTCCCCATCAACATCAAAGGCAATGCGTCGAAGTTCATCAATTTCTCTCACAACAGCCTGATGTATAGACAACAAATATTCAAAACACAAATGCCAAGTTAATAATCAACTTACATAATTCTTGCCATTTGTCCATTTGACAACAATCGTCTAAAAATTAACGTCATTAATAAAGGATTATTGCTAGTACATTAATAAGTACGAGGTGATTCTATATAGAGGCATTCTCTCCGTACGTAAGCCTTCCTTACAGAGGTTGGAGAGCTTGCACGTCCCAATATTCCAAGGAGATATGCCAGCAGAAGTTTTACTCCTGGCAGGGTCATCCAAATCGGACAGGTCTTTGTAGAGGGGTCAGATAAAAGGGCTGAGTAGCAGGTGGAGCCCTTTGGGTGTAGTTGCAGAATGCATCGGCGAGTGGTACATGCTTTGTACTGCACCGATCCATTCCCACTTCATGGATGAAATGCATTCTTGTCTCGTTCTTTACTTTTTGTCCTCTATCATTTATCCCCATGGATGACGAAGAGATGCAGACCAGCCCCTTTGTGACGATCTTCCAGGTGGCGGGGAATGCCACACATACCATCACTACAGATGGGCTGACAAAACTGATGGAAGAATGATTATATAGCCGACCCAAATGAATATGATATGTCCATGGCAGGATGTGATGATCCTGGGACACCGACACACTGGACTGCCTGCCTTCGGGGATACTCGAAAGATGCGTTCCTAACCTCCCCCTTTACAATCATGATGTCTCTAAGACAACAGACTTTATACGAGATTGGAAGTCAACTCAACAATTGAGGAGGACGTGTGCTTTTATCTGGGAGCTGCCAGCTCTCAGCTAAAGAGATTATATCATCATCATGTAGAGGCAGTTGTTATTCTAAGCTACTCATGCTAGATTAATGATTGACAGTATTTCTTGGGTGTGGGTTACAGTGGCTCTTCTTACATCCTGAGGCATACTTGAGATGTTGAACCTGGGTACTCCTGACTGTAGCGCAATATGGGGCTCCTCTGTAAGATGACCGCTATGTGGATCGAGTCATTGTATACAAAGTAGGAATAAATAAGACGACTGTCATAAATGGAGCTGCAGTAGAGTTGTGAATGGAGCTGGAAATTTCGTCATGTAAAATAAAATGCTACAGAAATTACCTCAACAACAGAACATAAAGATTACAGAAAGGAGGGTAAAGAAAACTTGGTGATAATGGGAAAGATCAATAGCAGAAGAAGCAGAAAAAATATCATAGATGCCGTTACAAGCTGACAGGGAAAACAGAACATCTGACGTACTGATGTGCTCAACAAGGACAGACAACTTTGAGGGAAATTGCATGTCATGGCATATGTGAAGGAAGTCCTTCAGCAGAATTGACCACTGGTCAGGAATGAAGCATTAGAGACTTCTGTATACTAAGCCCTAACCGTAAGGCAGGTACCCATTTACAGTTGGGTTAACTAGAGCTGCCGGTAGTGGGAGTTGAACCCCATACCTCTGCCACGAAAAGTGAGTGCTCTACCACTGTGCTAATAAGCTTCTGTTGCCTTTATTTATCACTCTTTTGATGCATGAGGGCAAAAAGCTAAAAAAATTAAATTTAGTAAAACACTAAGTACAGCTTAACTGCAGGTTCATTTGTATTCATGATTGGGCGAGGGTTTCATGTAGAAACCCTTAAACTTGCAATAGAAATTTGAAACACTGTGCCATTGTTATGTATGTTCACAGTATCATTGCTAAGCTTCAAGAGTGTCCTGCAGGTGGTGTAATGGTGCATATGAGACACATGATGTAATTGCATTTAACCTTTACGACGCACACGTCGAGTCTGCCGACTGACGTCATGAAAATTGAGGCACGTAGGTCGCTGGTGTTCAACTTACACTGCTGTTGAACAGCGACGGCTGTTCTAATCAAACTTAAAAACAAACGACTATGTAATAATAGTCTGAACAATACTGATCTTTTGATTGTAGAGAGTTCCAACTTCCGAAATGTACGGTTAGATACCAACAATGGCGATCATGGAATTTGTTCTAGGCGTTTGGAAATGATTTCTTATATTTTTTATTAATTGTTTATTTAGATACAATAATTGCATTTATAATCAAAGTGACAGACATAGCCATTATGGTAACAAAGTGACAGACATAGCCATTATGGTAACAAAATGACAGACATAGCCATTATGGTAACAAAGTGACAGACAGCCATTATGGTAACAAAGTGACAGACATAGCCATTATGGTAACAAAGTGACAGACATAGCCATTATGGTAACAAAGTGACAGACATAGCCATTATGGTAACAAAGTGACAGACATAGCCATTATGGTAAACATTGATAATCTGTAGTCAGCGATTTTAAAAAAAAATTGTTTCAACCAAGGGACACTAAAAGCTGGAGAGTCTTAGTGTGCTGTTTTTTCAACATTATCACCTTAATTTTTCTTTATCTCAAAAACTAACAAACACACAACAAAAACAATAACACCAACAAATTCTTTATTCTTTTATTTCTGTACTCACAAACAAATCATATCAATAGGCCATCTAATAAAATTGTTACAGGATCTGAAAGTACCAACAATGGTTAAACGACATGACGTTCTGAAAAATAATTAAGTGACAGGAGAATTGTGTCAATTTTGTATGTAGAGTGGTAAAGGTTAAAGAAAGCCGCCCCACTATTGACATACATCAAAGAGAAGCAGCATTCTGTTATTCATAAAGGTTCAGTACAGTGATTCTTGAACCTCCCCCCAGCAAGTGTACAAGTGGAGTAGGAAGTTTCAAAATGGTGTGAGCTCTATAACCAGTTCTAAATGCCCTAATGATCTCTTGTGTTATGGGGAAAGAAAAAAACAGATCAACTTCAGACTTACAGGGTCGTGTACGTCAACTCCCTTTCTCATCCGTTCATCGTTTAGGTTCATCAGCAGTGTCTGGAGCACGTACAGCTCATGAGCCATGCCTGCCCCAACATTCTGGCCACGTATAACATTCTGGAATTGAAGTAATGGTACAAACTTATTACACCACCAGTATAGAACTCACAGGAAAATTTATTCCAACTCTGTGCTTCCAGTCTGTATCCAACCAAATTGTTAAAGGTCTCTATTAATATCAGTATCCTGCCATATAGTTAAAGGTCTCTATTAATATCTGTATCCAGCCATATCGTTAAAGGTCTCTATTAATATCTGCATCCAGCCATGTAG
The DNA here is from genome assembly GCA_036924085.1 of Ariolimax columbianus. Taxonomy (NCBI): domain Eukaryota; kingdom Metazoa; phylum Mollusca; class Gastropoda; order Stylommatophora; family Arionidae; genus Ariolimax; species Ariolimax columbianus. The sequence continues at coordinate 61,514,473 of JAVGWX010000016.1, read as the reverse complement.
TTAAAGATCTCTATTAATATTCGTGTTCAGCCATGTAGTCATAAGATATCTATTAATACCCGTGCCTAGCCATGTAGTTAAAGGTCTCTATTACTATCCGCATCCAGCCATATAGTTAAAGGTATCTATTAATATCCGTATCCAGTCATGTAGTTAAAGGTCTCTATTAATACCCGTGTCCAGTCATGTAGTTAAAGGTCTCTATTAATATCCGTATCCAGCTATATAGTTAAAGGTCTCTATTCACACCCATATCCAGCCAAATAGTTAAAGACCTCTTTTCACATCTGTATCCAGCCAAATAATTAAAGACTTCTTTTCACATCCGCATCCAGCCAAATAGTTAAATACCTCTTTTTACATCCATATCCAGCCAAATAGTAAAAGGCATCTATTTATATCCACATCCGTATTTTGCCAAATAGTTAAATGTCTCTATTCACATCTGTATCCAGCCAAATAGATTTTTGGGGTTGTTGTTTTTTTGCGATCACATTAATTCTCTATTCTTCAAGGCATTACACTATGTTTTTATTGTGCGCTTGTCTGCCCAGTGCATCTGACTTTGACATGCATTTTATGTAAGGGACTGCTTTCTCCTACATTTTTTAAGGGCTTTCTTCCCTGGGGTAATGGGCAGTGCTGTGATAGGGGAGCAAACTCAGCACCTTTGGATTGTGATTCCTGTCACTTAACCACTAGCCCACGCCGTCCCCCAGCCAAATAGTTTAAGATCTCTAATCCCATTCGCATCCAGCCAAATAGTTAAATCTCTCTACTCATATTCAGCCAGGGGGGACGGCGTGGTTAAGTGACATGGCTCACAACCAGAAGGTGCTGGGTTTGATCCCCATCACAGCACCGTCCGTTACTCCGGGGAAGCAAACCCTTAGAAAATGCAGGAGGAAGCAGACTCTTACATAAAATGCATGCTGAAGTCGGTTGCACTGGGTCGACAGGCGCAAAAATAAAAACGCAGTGCAACGCACACCGCCTTCAGGATTTGAGAAATAAGGCGAACGCAAAGAAATTTTTAAAAAAATATTCAGCCGAACAATAAAAACCCATATTCGTTGCACCCTTACAAAATAACGATAAAATCTATCAATATTGTGGTCCTGATAAAATTATTTCTAAACATCTGCTGTAAAATTGGCAGATATCTGAGGAACAGAGAATGCAGACACAGCCATCACTAGTATGACTCCTGAACAAACTCTATGGAAACAATAATGGTCTCAGGCTAACTAAAGATTTCTTAACTTAACTTAACGTCTTTATACTGGTTTATAAGAATCTGCAGAGTCTATACAACGAGTTTCATTTACATCACCTTGCTCTAAAAGCTATGCGCATCCAATTTATTCTTAAATGCATTAACTGTCGCTGCCTCCACTACCTCCTGTGACAATGCATTCCAAGCATTCACCACTCTCTGACTAAAACATATTTCCTAATATCTTCTTCTTCTTCTTCGTACGCAGTCAGACAGTAACCATTATTTTTTCGAAAAAAGGAGCGGTCATCCTGAAGCTGTCGACACTGCCATAGAGCTTGTCTAGTGTTGCCACTGGTGATGGCCACATCAGCTCTCTTTGATCCTCGTATGTCGGGCAGTTTTGCAGCAAATGCTCAGCGGTCATTTTCCCGGTACCACACGGGCATTCGTCGGTGCCACCTATCTTCAATTTGTTGAATAGATGGTACCTCAGTCTATTGTGGCCAGTGCGAAGTCTGAAGACCACGACCTGCTCTCTTCTGTTCAACTGGTAATAGGCATCGTTTTTGGTGTAGCCAGTATGTTCGGTTTCCCATTTGGTCATGTATCTAGCTCTAATAAGCCGTTTTGACTCTTCGTATGTCATACTAGTATCTGGCTGTGGTAGTTTTGCACCTTCTTTTGCCAGTCTGTCTGCCTCCTCGTTGCCTTGGATGTTGCAGTGAGATGGAACCCACTGCACCACTACCCTTTTTGGTGCGGACTGCTGGCATAGTTAACAGAGTACTGCTCTTAAATCATTAACTGGTTACCTACGACAAGCCGCTCCCAGCGCCAGAACACTTATTTAGCCGCGGCCATAAGCCGCTGTGAGCGCCAATGTTTGTTTCATAGTAAAACAAGTTATAAATTTATAGTTTTCCTTTCCGTTTCGTTACGAGATTTTAATTTACCGAAAGGAAGTTGATTTTTGAATCACATGTGGACCAAATCGGATGTTAAAAATTGTATTCTTGTCATAATTATCATATTTTCAAGCTAGTTACCGAACTGTAAAAAATTGTTTACCATGGCAACAAGCGATAAGGTCCCAAAAGCACTTGTACGGCTCGTCTAACTATTGAACAGGCTAGAAACTTGTTTCAACAGATAAATAATACATCTAGTGAAGACGAGGTAAGTGAAACAGATGTCGATAATAATTATTCAATTGATTTTGATGAATACGAAAGAAATAGTAGTGACAGCGCAAGTAGTGATAGCGAAGATGGTGCACGTCCTGGACCATCAAAAGTCCCTAAAAAGGCTAAGATGGCTGCTAGATTTACAAATAGTTCAGTAAAAAATGGAGCTCAAGAAAGAGAACAGTGGCACCAAGTAACTGAAGGTGAAACAACAGGCAGTATTTCCTTTGTTCCAACTCGTGAACCAGGTATGCATGCAAAACTAGATGCATCTTCCTCTGAACTAGATTGTTGGTTTGCCTTGATAACACCAGATGTGTTAGATTCATTGGTATCAATGATTAATGAATATGCAGAATTGAAGAAATCCAAACAAGTTTCTTGACAAAAGTCTACACTTGCAAGTTGGAAGCCTGTCACTGAATATGCAGAATTGAAGAAATCCAAACAAGTTTCTTGACAAAAGTCTACACTTGCAAGTTGGAAGCATATCACTGAATATGCAGAATTGAAGAAATCCAAACAAGTTTCTTGACAAAAGTCTACACTTGCAAGTTGGAAGCCTATCACTGAATATGCAGAATTGAAGAAATCCAAACAAGTTTCTTGACAAAAGTCTACACTTGCAAGTTGGAAGCCTATCACTGAATATGCAGAATTGAAGAAATCCAAACAAGTTTCTTGACAAAAGTCTACACTTGCAAGTTGGAAGCCTATCACTGAATATGCAGAATTGAAGAAATCCAAACAAGTTTCTTGACAAAAGTCTACACTTGCCAGTTGGAAGCCTATCACTGAATATGCAGAATTGAAGAAATCCAAACAAGTTTCTTGACAAAAGTCTACACTTGCAAGTTGGAAGCCTATCACTGAATATGCAGAATTGAAGAAATCCAAACAAGTTTCTTGACAAAAGTCTACACTTGCCAGTTGGAAGCCTATCACTGAATATGCAGAATTGAAGAAATCCAAACAAGTTTCTTGACAAAAGTCTACACTTGCAAGTTGGAAGCCTATCACTGAATATGCAGAATTGAAGAAATCCAAACAAGTTTCTTGACAAAAGTCTACACTTGCAAGTTGGAAGCCTATCACTGAATATGCAGAATTGAAGAAATCCAAACAAGTTTCTTGACAAAAGTCTACACTTGCCAGTTGGAAGCCTATCACTGAATATGCAGAATTGAAGAAATCCAAACAAGTTTCTTGACAAAAGTCTACACTTGCAAGTTGGAAGCCTATCACTGAATATGCAGAATTGAAGAAATCCAAACAAGTTTCTTGACAAAAGTCTACACTTGCAAGTTGGAAGCCTATCACTGAATATGCAGAATTGAAGAAATCCAAACAAGTTTCTTGACAAAAGTCTACACTTGCAAGTTGGAAGCCTATCACTGAATATGCAGAATTGAAGAAATCCAAACAAGTTTCGTTACAAAAGTCTACACTTGCAAGTTGGAAGCCTATCACTGAATATGCAGAATTGAAGAAATCCAAACAAGTTTCGTTACAAAAGTCTACACTTGCAAGTTGGAAGCCTATCACTGAATATGCAGAATTGAAGAAATCCAAACAAGTTTCGTTACAAAAGTCTACACTTGCAAGTTGGAAGCCTATCACTGAATATGCAGAATTGAAGAAATCCAAACAAGTTTCGTTACAAAAGTCTACACTTGCAAGTTGGAAGCCTATCACTGAATATGCAGAATTGAAGAAATCCAAACAAGTTTCGTTACAAAAGTCTACACTTGCCAGTTGGAAGCCTATCACTGAATATGCAGAATTGAAGAAATCCAAACAAGTTTCGTTACAAAAGTCTACACTTGCCAGTTGGAAGCCTATCACTGAATATGAGCTGTTAACATTTTTGGCCTTGATTATCACAATAGGTTTAGGTAAAAAAGCATCGGTGAAGGATTATTGGGCACACAAACCGCACAACTGCAACCCATGGTACAGTCAGATGTTTCCCAGATTGAGATTTGAAATCATTTACCACACCATGATGCATGTTGGAGATGCTGAATCTGTAGGCAAAGACAAAATAGAGCCATTCTTGAATTCACTTATAGCAAAGTTCCAGGATGCATTTTATCCATTTCAGGATCTGGCCATTGATGAAATGGTAATAGGCTATAACGGACGCTGGAAGCACAAGCAGTACAATGCCTCCAAGCCAAGCAAGTATCACATCAAGACTTTTGGCTTGTGTGATTCTACTACAGGGTATGTCTACTCTGTATTGACATACTTCGGAAAAAACACATCATATCTCCTTGCCAATGACCGTATAAGTCAGGCCGTGAAGGTGTTTGATTACCTGCTGTAAGGAATTGGAAAAGGCCACCATGTATTTGCGGATAGGTACTACACTGTAGACACCGTGATTACATATCTGTTGAGTAGGGGTATTGATTATACTGGCACACTCAACATCAACAGAAAAAATTTTCCGCTTCATTTGAAGACCATTTCTCTACAGCTACGAGAAGCTAGGTGGTACAGAAATAATGATGGATCCCAGATATGTGTTGCTTGGCGAGATAAGAAAGCCAAAAAGCCGTGTATTGTTGTCTCCACCAAGACTACAGTTCAGATGGAGCAGGTTATAACTAGACGAGGCAACACAGTTGAAAAACCCAAAGTAGTGCAGCGATACAACATGTGTATGAATGGATGTGACCATAGCGACCAGATGGTATCATACTATGGCAGTTTCCAAACAAAAACAAGAAAATGGTGGAAAAAAATATTTTATTGGATCATTGAGGTTTCACAGGTAAATGCTCATATATTATACACGCTCTGTCATGCTGATGAGAAGCCTATGCCCTTGAAAGTCTTCAAAGAAAATTTGATCCATCAGCTGACTGAGAAGGCTGCATCCATCATTCCGCAAGAGGTAGTAACCACAAACAGCAATAAAGTTGGGAGAAAATTCAAAGAAGGAAACAAAATTAAAAGATATGAGGGTGCTGTGCATCTTGTGGATCACTCAGACAAAGACAGGAACTGCATTGTATGCTCAACTCCTGCAAAGAGAGCCAGCACAAATTTGTATTGCACTGGTTGCCCAGAAAAGCCACATCTCCATCCGAAGAACTGTTTTAGAGTGTACCATACACATGATCCTGCAGATGGTGCTCACTAAAGACATTGTTGTACTGTAAATAAATTGGAGATATATATATGTTTTTTTAATGTTTATTTTTCAAAAAATGTTTAATTTTTTCTGATCTGGCCTACATGTGGTTACATTAGCTATTAGAAGTGTAAATAGTATCCAATTTCTGTGTTCTTGGATTTGTTTTTCTTATTGTTGGATATACTTTGTGATAACCACCAAGTAAAAGACATTAAATGTTTTGGACATTCAAAAATTTAAGGTGAGTTGGCACTTTTTTTATAATTTTGTAATGCTTTTCTGTTGTAAATAATAATTTACCATTTACAAATTTCCTACTAAAAAATAACACACAATTGTTTTAGATCTATCTTAGAGAACATTCATTTACCTACAAAATGGTATATCATTCATAAAAATATGTTAATAATTAAGAAAACTGCAGCTAAATTTGTACATACACCTGCAAATGGGAAAATGGGACCTAAATTTAATTCTGCCACAGCCTGTTTTTCAATTCAGTAGCTAATCAGTTAAGTTCAGTATTTTTCTCGCTTTTTAGTGATGTGACTACGGCCAGAGCATCTGTAAGCAGGACTATGTGGCTTTCATTCCTTTTACCTGTCACCATTTCTTCCACTGCCGCCCTCAGTGCCTCTGCCTCCGCTCTAAAATTGCTTGTGTATTTTCCAGTAGCGAATGACAGTGTTATTTTTATTTCCTAATATCTAATTTGGACCTCTCTTTAGTTAATTTATAGCAATGCCCTCTTGTTATTGTGGGTGGCTGTATTTTAAAAAACATGTTATAGTCTCATTTATCTATTCCTCTGATCATCCTATAAACCTGTATTAAGTCACCCCTAATTATTTTTTCTTCTAGACACTGTGGGCTGGTTTTTCAGAGTCTTTCCTCATTACTGTAATTCTGGAATCCCACTCAGCTTTGTCGTTCTTTATTGTATTCTTTCCAGCATGTTTATATCCCCTCTATGATAAGGACTCCACGCCTGTACACAGTACTCCAATCTAGGTCTAACTAATGCTTTATACAGTTTGACTATCACTTTCTTGCTCCTATGTTTTATATTTCTTTTTATTATACCTAACATTGCATTTGCCTTTTTCACTGCTACCTGAGCTTGCTCACTCACCTTACCTGTATGATCTATTATAACCCCCAGGTCTATTTCCTTATCTATCTTTCTAATATTGTTCTCTTCCCCTTGTCTTCCCATTGATATCTAAAAGCTTATGAAGAAATAAGATGGTTTATAAACTTTCATACAAACACACAATAATATGTGCCCTCAGTGTGAGGCCCTTCCATTGCACTTTGGTTGGGTTTGACCACTGACATTGCCTTAACTATCATAGTTACATACAGACGCACACATGCATCCAAGCACTGGTTAATACGTCCTGATATCGCTTAAAAAGACTACGGTCTAGGGTGGAATGGTACGTGCCTCCGCCAGTAGAATACAGATAGACAAACCTCCAACAAAAACTTATGAAAAAGAAGAAATTAGAACGGTTTGAATAAAACAATCATGCTAAATTACTGCTAATAAAAACAAGAGAGGACAGAACATTTGGGGGCAAGTCAGTAAATAGCCATTTAAAAATAAAATAAAACTTAATGAGATACGGACTTGAAAACCATTTATTATTGCACTTACATTGGCCCTTATTTCTCAACATAATTTCCGCCAACATTGATTTACTTATCCCATCGCTTTATTAGTGCAACAAAACAGACAGCATCAAAGTCTTTGGTATGCTATCTCAGCCACATTTGCACATCACGTTCAATGTCTTCATCATGCGTGAAACATCTGCCACATAGTTGGGATCATGCATTATGTTGCAGGGTAAACCATGTGAACACCCTATTGTAGTTGTTACACTGTCTACTGTTACTCGCCTGTAAGCTCGAATCATCTCTTCTCCCCCCCCCCCCCCCCCACGTTCCTGGCCCATGATGACACCTAAAGAACTACCTACTACATTTTTCAGCTATCCAATATCAGTTTGTGACTTACTTACCCTCATACATATATATATATATATATATATATATATATACACACACACCATATTGGCAACAACTACTTACACTTAGAATAACATTTCTCCTGCTCTTTGACTGCAAGCTTTCAGCAATTTTCTAAAACAGAATAGAAGGGCATTCAAGCTGTTTATTTTGCTTTCTTCAACTCAACTATGAGGGATAGTCATTAAGTAACATCAAATTTATTATAAAGTGCATGGGAGAGTATGTACAACGGACAATCTTATTTCAGGACACGAAATGGGTCTTTAGCAATACTCCATGTAGTGATTACGATGATCGAGCAGTATACGCATGCATAATATTGCGTACAAGATGGCCGCAGACTGTCGACTTGCACCGTGGAAGAAAATGAGCCATTATTCATTCTTTGTGGTCAGAGCGTGTGAAACCTTCTGAAATCTACAGTTGGCGGTCAGAGCGTGTGAAACCTTCTGAAATCTACAGTTGGCGGTCAGAGCGTGTGAAACCTTCTGAAATCTACATAACAATGAAGGTTCAGTATGGAGACAGTTGTTTGAGTCAGAGAAGAGTGTTTGAATGGGTAGACAGATTTCAAAACGAAAGACAAAACGTCTGTCATGAACCGCAGCGTGGGAGACCTGCAAGTGTGGCAACTGACACTGTGAAACAGCGGATTGGCCAGCTAGTCTGTAGGCGAGTCACTATTAATGAAATAGCCCTAGATTTCAGCATGTTACACAGCGTTGCACACAAAATTGTCCATGATGACCTTGATTTATATGAAAGTGTGTAGCAGATAGGTCCCAAGGCAGCTGACAAGGAAATGGAGACAGTGCAAAATTGGTTAAAGATCACACCAAAAGACTGTTTTCTAGAAGACATCCACAAGCTAGTGGACAAAGTGTTGTCAGGTACAGGCACTATGTTGAAAAATAAGTCACTAAAAAAAGGGATGGTTCACTCTCTTGTAAAAAACTATATTAATAAAATTGCTGTTACTTAATGACTGTCCCTCGTATAATTTTTCTCCATCTCTAAGAGTCACGTCAGTCTCCGTCAATCAACAAGTAAATAAAAAGTTATAAATATAGAAACAGCAAGATAACATCCTTATTAATAAAGCTTCATATACAAAGGACAATAAAGCTCCAAAAGGCATCAGCATCATGTCTCGTGATATTGGCGAATCAAGCCTATCCTGAGCTATCTGTTCTTTGCACATTTAAATCATTCAGATGTTCTCCATTTTTCCATTCATCTTGTTGGCATATTTCCTTCCAGAATTTTGCACAATCCTACAAGGAACTTTTCATCCAGCGCTATGCCTGTCTTCTACATTTTTTACCTGGCATTGAGATCCTAAACAAATATGTCACTTATTGCCAAATGTCATGCATAACATTGTTCCCACTTTTTGTAGGATTTCCTCATTCTGTCACTTCTAGTTATCTGAACATTTTTCGTAAGCTTCATACTACGAGACTAACCACATCATTTCTTCTTTTTCTTATAAATTATTTCTCAATCTCCCGCTACCAAGCCCTGAACAGGACATTACAAGTAGTAGGATTTGTTCAGAGAACACAATGTGCTGTATCGCTAGTTTACAGCTTGACTGCGATATTTGCCCTTTTCGGTCCGACACATCTTCAGCAGCCCATCATTTCTTATAGCAGTGTACAGTAAACTTATTGATCCCCTGATTAACATCACAGCATAAACACCAAACTTAGAATATAGAAGCTTTCTGTGCTTTTGTATGGTGTGGAGTGCTAAAAATTAATGAAAAAGAAACATCAAAATTGTCATCTTTTCATGCCTAAGAGGGATTCATATATATTTTTTTGACCAAACGCCATTACCAACCGAGAGCTACTTGCCAGGAGCAATGAAGATGACATGAACACTATCATAATCGGTCGAAGCTTGAATTGGATAGGCCATGTCCCAAGAAGAGATCCAGACACCATTACCAGAACTGCCTTTGTATTGATCCCAGAGGGAAACAAAAGAAAGGCTGACCTAAGACAACTTGGCCAAGAACTGCTGGCTGATCTTAAAGACGCATCAGCATGATGTTCACGGACAGCTTTGTCAATCACTGACCAAGGAACTAAGAAGTGGAGGGAGTTTGTGGCTGCCCATAAACGGGCTATCAGGCATGATGATCACCAACCAAGGCATGTTCAAATGAATACGGACCTAACTGCATCAAGTGAACATACGTATGATGATGTCACTTCTGGTGTATACAGCACATATCAACCATCAAGTTTGAAAAATGTCATTATCTTCCGACTCATAGTTTCTTCAGCAGACTGTTGAGAACATCACGGGTGTGATATAGAATCCGTCCAGAGTTGATCAGCGAGAGGTGATTCAGTTTCTAACAGCTGAAGGATGTTGACCAGTTGAGATTCATCACAGAATACAGACAGTGTATGGTGGCAAAAGTGTGTCGAAGATAACAGAGAAGAACTGGACAACGATGTTTAAAAAAGGACGTGAGTTAACGAAAAATCTTCCGAGATCAGGTCAGGAGCATTTTGTTGCGTCAGAAGATGCCCTCGTCAAAATTGATGCAGCAATTCGGGTGGACCGTCGTCGTCGAGGAATTTACTGTGCCGCTAGGGACAGTTCAAATGGTGGTTAGCAAGAAACTGAAGTATCGGAAGGCGTGTTCACAATGGGTACCTCGGTTGCTGACCAGCCACCATAAGGAAGGACACATGGGAGGGAGTTTGAACCACTCAATCAACTCTGGACGGATTCCGTATTACACCCGCCATGTTTTCCATGGACTGCTGAGGAAACTATGAATCGGAGGGTAATGAAATTTTGCAAACTTGACGGTTGGTATGTGCTGTATACATCAGAAGTGACGTCATCATGCGTATTGTACGTATGTTCACTTGGTGCAGTTAAGTCCAGTTTCATTTAAACATGCCTCGTAAGAAGTGGAGGGAGTTTTTGCTGTCCTTAACGACGCCATCAGGCATGATGGTCACTGACCACTTGGCAGCCACTGAAAAGGGAACTCAAGAAGAAGACTGACATCCCAAAATCCACACATCAACTGTGTCTATGAAAGGATTCACTTCAACCTCTTTATCTCCACTTTGGCAGTAAAGATGAGCTCAAATGATGGAATGTGTTGACATATTACCCACCTTTCTTTTGGTGTCATCAGCTTTTGTACATAAGGCATTGATTAGAGCTATAGCATTTTTTTGCACGTCCGGGCTTGAACTGTTGAAATAAACAACTTGTAATGACAGAAACAATAAATGCATGATCTTAATCACAACAAATAAATTTACCAAAATGTTGCACTTCACATTATCAATCAATCAATCAATCAATCAATCAATCAATCAATCAATCAATCAATAGCTTTCCAGCTTCTTGTGGAGCATAGGCCTTCAGAAGTTCATACAAAGCCAACAAACAATGACCTATCTAATACAAAGCCAACAAACAATGACCTATCTAATACAAAGCCAACAAACAATGACCTATCTAATACAAAGCCAACAAACAATGACCTATCTAATACAAAGCCAACAAACAATGACCTATCTAATACAAAGCCAACAAACAATGACCTATCTAATACAAAGCCAACAAACAATGACCTATCTAATACAAAGCCAACAAACAATGACCTATCTATACCTGTTTAAGTTTTTGTGACTTTCTACAGTAGCCAATCCCATGCCTAAGCCTTCTCAGTCCCCTCTTATTACATGCTTGGCAGGTTACAGTGTTATTTATTCATTGCTGCCCTTTTGGGCTTGAATTAACATTTTACAATAATAATTTTTTGTTAAACTCTCCTGCGGCTTTTTCCTATTGCTGGGGTAGACAATGGGGTTTTAAGCTTCACCATGTCGTGGGCTGGCTATGTTTGTTTATTTCACTCCTAACAGAAAAAAAACATCCCCGTACCGGGGATTAGAACCGCTGACCTCCTTGTCGGCAGGCAGGGATCTAAATCATCCGACCACGTGCTCCTCTATAATTTAATATACCTTGTAATATGGGTAGTTAAAACAGAGAAGCGTGGTGACCAAGCAGTTTGGACACGTGTCTTCTGTCCAAGGAGGCATTGATTCAAAACTGACAACATATCATGGTTTTTTTTGTTTTATTGAGGATGAAATAGAAACCTAAAGGGGACGGCGAGGGCTAGTGGTTAAGTGGCATAGCTCACTACCCAAAGGTACTTGGTTCACTCCCCATCACAGCACCGGCCGTTGTCCCGGGGGACACAAACCCTTAGAAAATGCAGGAGGAAACAGACCCTTACATAAAATGTATGCCAAAGTTGGATGCACTGGGTTGACAGGCGCAAAATAAAAACATTGTGTAAGCCTTGGGTAATAGAGAAATAATGCCAACGCAAAAAAACAGCCTAGCAGGCCGTGGTCTTCAGACTCTGCACAAGCCAAAACAGACTGAGATACCATCTATTCAATAAACTGAAGATAGGTGCTACTGATGAATGCATCTGTGGTACTGGGAAAATTACCCCTGAACAACTGCTGCACGATTGTCCAACATGTGAGGACCAGAGAAACCATATGTGTCCATCACTTCTTCTTCTGCGTTCATTCTCAATCTCCCTCTACCAAGCCATGAACAGGGCTTTGCAAGTAGCAGGATGCAGTCCAGAGAACAGAATGCGCTGTGTCACTAGTTTACAGCTTGACTGAGATATTTGCACCTTTTGGTCCGACACATCTGTCTTTGGCAGAGAAGTGGCCATCATTAGTGCAACACTAGACAAGCTCTGTAGTAGAGTTGACAGCTGCTTAAGATGACATAAGATCAGAAATAGAGTGGAAAAGACTTGACAGGGGCATAAATACTGGCAACAGACAGTCAGACAAAAATACTGATAACAGACAGGCCTAAATACTGGCAACAGACAGACCTAAATACTGGCAACAGACAGACTTAAATACTGACAACAGACAGACCTAAATACTGACAACAGACAGTCCTAAATACTGGTGACAGATGGACAAAAGTACTGACAACAGACATACCTAAATACTGACAACAGACAGACAAGAATACTGGCTACAGACAGACTTAATATACTGACAACAGACATACCTAAATACTGACAAAAGACAGACCTAAATACTGACAACAGACACAAACACTCACAACAGAGAGACAAAAATACTGACAACAGACAGACAAAAATACTGACCTTTCTAAATGTTGAATGACACTCTCAGCTGTAACCACCTGTTCAACAACAGTCTGCCTATGTGTGCTGAAAATATACAGTTTGTGACAAGTTTTAACATTTCTCCTACAATTTATAACTTCACTTGTGAGCCCAGAGCAATAAATGTTCTGATTATATAGTCAAAGGAAGACCAAGACACAAATATATATATGACTGAAAGAGGCTATAATACCATATATATATTTATGGTATTATAACCTCTTTCAGTCATGGCTGACTATAGGATGATATGACTTGGAGTGGTAAACAAAAAAAATATACTTAGATTTTTTGTTTTATTTGTCCTTGTGGTAATGTCTTTTCACTTCTCTGTATTGCAAGAGCTTCTCTTCACCAAGTGTGAAGTGGCCCTTTAGAAAATAACCCCACTTGGATTGATCTACAGCTTCATCTTTCAAGGATGTCAGAATCATGTCCATTGTCTTGATATCAGGCACTTGATAACAGCCATTCATCGCAAGCAATGATGACAACAGCAGTCAGACGTGTTGTTTTGCAGCGAAGGCGGATGTTTAGCCTAACTCTGGCATGTAAACCCCCCCCCCCCCCCCATATGTAGCATTTAAGATCAGAATTGAACATGTGAGTGTCAGTTGTTTAGTCTTTTCGCAAAGTGTGTTTTATCTGTGCCTTGAACGCCCTGCGTTCCTCAACAATGGAGGTGCGCCTGATGGTGGTTCTACGCCATACCTTATGGTCCTGTGCTAGGCACTCCCATGAGTTTGCATCAATGTTGAAGCCTGACAGAGACACTTTGAAGAAGTCTTTGAAACACTTCTTTTGGCCACTGACCAGACATACGCCCTCTTTCAGCTCACTGTACATTAGTTGCTTACACTTACACATCTTTTTTTTACATCTACTGTGGTCGGACAACTGTTCTTTTGCCATCTACCAACTGTCCATAGAGGATATCTTTGGGAATGCAGACCATCTTCCAAGCAACAAACATAACCAAGCCATCGCAATCTTCTCTGTCTTAGCACCTTTGTCAATGCAACTGTCTAGTTCTGGTTCTAGGGAGAGCTTGTCATTGACGAGGAATCCCAGGTATGTGAATTGGTGCACAGTTATCAGTTCCAAATTATCAATCCTAAGAGTTGGCGTGGCATCCACTTCCTTTTCCAGAACAGTATTGTAAGATACATTAGTTAAATTTTTGCAATTGATTTTTCTGAGGTAGATCTATTTAGTTTGTTTATGTAGATGCAATAAATACATTTTCAGAGGAAACTTACAGATCTGATTTTGCAAACATTGATTATCTGTCTTCTGTATCACTTTGAAAAAAATATTTTCAAAACAGGGGTGCTGAAAACATTGTCTATATGTATGTGCTGTTTTTAAACACTTTCATTGCCATCTTCTTCAATCTCAGAAACTAACAGACACACACAACAAACATGATAACAGCAACAAGTTCTTTATTAATTTATGTCTATACACACAAACAAATTGCATCTATAGACCAACAAATAAAAAGGTTACAGGCTCTCAAAGTCAACAACCATTGTAAAATATGACGCGCTGAAAACATAATGTGGCAAAGTATAGGTTATTAGCCCTTCTATATTTTTCTTCATCGTTTATCCTCAGCTCAAGGTCCCAGTTTCTCTAATTAAGGAAACACCGTTGTTTGTAAGGCTGTTTTATCTCCATACAGCTTATGTCTTACATCTGTCTCTGACTTCATTCTCAATCTCTCATTTTCTGCGTGAGCATGCAGCTTTGTAGGATGTGTTCCACAGTCATGGTATGCTCCCCATATGAGCACTTGTCATCTGTCCCAATCCTCATTTTGTTGTAAAGGTAGGCCTTGAGTCTGTTATGCCCAGTTCTCAGTCTAAAGATGATGACTTGCTCTTCCTTAATTAAATGAAAGTAGCTGTCTTCTTTTCGGAAGTTGAGGCGTTGATCAGCCCATTTTCCCCGTAAGTTGGCTTTAATTATGATCTTGGCTTCATTATATGTAATGCTCACGTCTTCTCTATTTGAGAATAATAAGCCAATTTAACATTATAATAAAACAGTATTATAATATAAATTCACCTACCAATGTAAAACTACAGATTCTAGAATATCAAGTCCAGACTGAAGACAGGATGTGTCCAAGTTGTTAGCAGAGACGTTGACACAATCTGCCACCTGCAAGTTCAGAATTTGGAAAGCGTACATTAAAACAACACTGTTAAATTAATACTCACTGCAGCTATACTATGAAATATATATTCCCTCGAGCCACATTTGTGGGTTTTTTTTAGTTCTTATATTTCTCTATTCCCCAAGGCGGTGTGCATTGCACTTTGTTTTTATTGTGTGCCTGTCGGCCCAGTGCATCGGACTTCTGTTTCCTCCTGCATATTCTAAGGGTTTGCTTCCCTGGGGTAACAGTTGGTGCTGTGATGGGGAGCGAACCGAGCACCTTCGGATTGTGAACAATGTCACTTAACCACTAGCCCAAGCCGTCCCCATGGCCTAGATTTACTTTGGCTGAAGTGCAAAGTTCAGATGGACTTTAGCTAAGCTGTATTCTAATACAATGATTAACACGAAAGAAGCCTCCACGTTTGGCGTCCTCTAGAAACAACTATCAGTTGGCTAATTCTTTCAGCACCAAACCACCATGAATCACAAACCAATTCATAAATTCACGAATTCAATCAACATCGAGGGGCTAACCAGCGAAAAGGAAGCAATATTATCGGAGATATGTAAACAGCGTAATTGCGATGTCCTAATGGTCCAAGAGACCCATCGTGCAATCGCTGGTCAAAGACCAAATATACAGGGAATGAAACTTGTTGCGGAGACACCCCATGAGAAATTCGGAAGCGCTATGTTCGCCTCAACATACGTAGACAAGGAATCAGTATATCAGTCTCATTGAGGAAAGATAGAGACTAATACAATTCAAACCAAGGCTTGCACAGTGACGTTAATATACAAGCCTCCCAATGACGATTTTGAGTTTCAAGAACCTGTCAATTTCAGAACCCGGAAAACCCAAATAATCATGGGTGATTTCAACTGCCATAGGGGATACAATGAGACAGACGTCAATGGTGAAAAATTAGAGAGCTGGGCTGAGAACACCGGCCTACTACTCTTACATGACCCAAAACTACCAGCATCTTTTCACAGTGGCAGATGGAAAAGGGGATATAATCCTGACAATATTTTTGTCAGTACTCAAATATTTAATCATGTGACAAAAGACATGGAAGAACCTATTCTAAGAACGCAACATAGACCCATTATATGTAGTGTTAAAGCAATGGTCGAACCAGAGAACGTGGCCTTCAAAAGACGGTTTAATTTCAAACGCGCCAACTGGTCCCATTTGCATGTGATCTAGACACAGAGGTGGCCAAGTTAGAACCTAAGCCTGCAAACTATGACGATTTTATAGAATTAACCAAATCAATCTCCAGAAGACATATCCCACGAGGATGCCGATCACAGTACATACCTGGATTATCCATATGCCATATCCATTGCACAGTCATCATTTCATCGTGTTTGAACTTCCGGGTTATCGCTTTAGAAACGGTTGAACACAGTTATGTGAATAAATATAGACTTCACTTCCGTCCACTTGGGTTTCAACCGTGAAAATAGCTTGTTGAATTTTAAAGTGAATTTCAAAATAATTTGTTCTCTTTTTCATGCAGATTTGATGATCTTTCCATTATTGTGGGGGATGAAGTTAGGGTGGCTGCAACAGATTTTTCTGAGGTAGATCTGTTTAGTTTGTTTATGTAGAGGTATAAATACATTTGTAGTGGAAACTAACAGATATGTTGATCTTGTAAAAAAAACACTATCAGTGCTCTGTGGTAATTTCTAGTAGTGATTGGATACCTGCCATACCCAGAAATAGGTAAGTCTAAATGTTTCTGCTGTTTTTCATCATTTTCATCTTCTTGTATCTCAGAAACTAGCACACACACAACAAACAATAATAATAACACTCAACAAGTTCTTTATCACATCTATAGACCTAGAAATAAAAAAGGTTACAGGCTCTCAAAGTCAACAACCATAGTCAAATGTGATGTGCTGAAAAATAGTGCAGCTGCAGGGGAAATTGAGTCCATTTTTAATGTGGTGTTGTAAAGGTTAATATATACTTAGTTGCTCCTCGACCCTTGGGGTGTAGAGTCTTCCACCTTACCTACTTAGTTACTCCTCTTTTATAATATGTACAAGTTAGCCAGAAAGAGCACAAGACTATTCCATCCCATATCTTCCTCTTGGCCTGGTTCCAGCCTAGTCCTTGGTCCCTTATAGAATGTCTTATATTATCATCTGAGTGCCCTTTGGGTCATCTTGGGGATTTGGATCCTTGGCTCTTTGTTTCCTATTTCTCTTCTTTTATTCTGCAGATATGGCCAATGCTTCACTTGAGTCTGCAAAACCTGGGTTTTCAGATAGTGTCATATTATCTGAATGTAGCTCAACAAACATCTGAATAGATTAGACCCAATATGTGAACCAAGCTGTGCTATGCTTGGCTTCATCTGCGCATTGCTCACTACTATGGCGATCACATCAATCCCTCACCTCATTAGCCAGGCTGCCATGAAAACAGCCAGTTTCCAGGTAGGGTTATGTGGAAGTCGAGATAAAGGGTCTTGGCCAGTGTGTTTTTCCTGAACCTGACTAACATGTCAGATCAATATGTTTTGCTGGACCAGATGTGTGTGTTTCTCCCCCTCCCCCTCTTTCTAGACCTGAAGGATGGTCTGGAGATGTGCCTCTTATTTGGTAATTAGGGCCTCGTCGTTAGCGGTCACCAGCTCAAATATATAGACTGGTCTGATCTTCCATAACATCACTGAGTATTTTTTAGTCCTGTCCTTACTGGCTTTGATGACTTCTTGCATGAACAGTATGAAAAGATTTGGCAATAAAATGAGGTCTTGTCTCCTGAGACTTGGTTTACTGTCCTAATGTAGTCTATATATGATGGTAACAAACTTGATGGACCTGAGCCATTTCATACAGTGACAGAGTAAAGTGAGCCATCTCAAACATGAGTGAATCATCTCAAACATGAGTGAGCCATCTCAAGCAGGAGTGAGCCATCTCAAACAGGAGTGAGCCATCTCAAACAGGAGTGAGCCATCTCAAACAGGAGTGAGTCATCTCAAACAGGAGTGAATCATCTCAAACAGACCTGATCCATCTCAAACAGGAGTGAGTCATCTCAAACAGGAGTGAGTCATCTCATACAGGTGTGAGCCATCTCATACATGAGTGAGCCATCTCATACAGGAGTGAGCCATCTCAAACAGGAGTGAGTCATCTCAAATAGGAGTGAGCCATCTCAGACAGTGACAGAATAAAGTGAGCCATTTCAAACAGGAGTGAGCCATCTCATACAGGAGTGAGCCATCTCATACAGGAGTGAGCCATCTCAAACGGGAGTGAGCCATCTCAAACGGGAGTGAGCCATTTCAAACAGGAGTGAGCCATCTCAGACAGTGACAGACTAATGTGAGCCATTTCGAACAGGAGTGAACCATCTCAAACAGGAGTGAGCCATCTCAAACAGACCTGAGCCATCTGAAACATGAGTGAGCCATCTCAAACAGGAGTGAGCCATCTCAAACAGGAATGAGCCATCTCAAACAGACCTGGGCCATCTCAGACAGTGACAGACTAAAGTGAGCCATTTCAAACAGGAGAGCCATCTCAAACAGACCTGAGCCATCTCAAACAGGAGTGAGCCATCTCAAACAGGTGTGAACCATCTCAAACAGACCTGAGCCATCTCAGACAGGAGTGAGCCATCTCAAACAGACCTGAGCCATCTCAGACAGTGACAGACTAAAGTGAGCCATTTCAAACAGGAGTGAGCCATCTCAAACAGACCTGAGCCATCTCAAACAGGAGTGAGCCATCTCAAACAGGTGTGAACCATCGCAAACAGACCTGAGCCATCTCAGACAGGAGTGAGCCATCTCAAACAGACCTGAGCCATCTCAGACAGTGACAGACTAAAGTGAGCCATTTCAAACAGGAGTGAGCCATCTCAGATAGATGGACAAACCCGACCCATCTCAAACATGCCTGACCCACCAAACCTAACACATTTTGCTTACTCGTTTAATAAAATCTGCATCCAAAATGTCCCATTCAACAATCCCATGCTCCATCAGGCAAACAAAAGATTTCAGGGTGTAGCCAAGTGGGTCTCCTTTGCTGAAAGTCAGTAAAAAGTTGAAATAAGAGTATGGTAACAAAGTAATGGTACTCCTTTAAAAAAAAAGAAATAAATTTAAGCAAGGGTTCGACTTCATCGCCTCGGGCTTTCCCCATTTAGCTCGGTCTCTTTCAGCAGATGGGTACCCCATCTGTCGAGAACATTGCACAAAGCACAAACTCTGTAGCTCCAGCGATGAACCCAGGGATCTCCGGAAAAAATTTACATCATGGACTGACCGTCGCGGCTCGAATTCAAACCCCGACCGTCTGAACACGAGGCAAACGGCTTAACCACTTCGCCACAGAGACCCCCAATGGTACTCCTATGTCTGCTAACCTTATTTTATCAATAAGAATACAAAATGCAAGAAAGAACAACAAATATTTGTCCATCACAAGACAAGTATTTATCTGCTCTCGAGTCAGTGCTTCTAAATTATGTAACCACTACAGTAATACATAAACAACCAATTTTTCAAACTTACTTATTTTCCGTCTCCGATATCACATAGTTTTTACCTCAAAACCAGCCACTGTTTGTGCTCTTTCATTTGCTACCAGCATGTCCTCCACTGTACAGTATTAGTGCATGCTGGGACATACAATCAGGTGTTCCGTGTCCTGAATGACCCCACATTCGCAATATTTATCGTTTGCATACCCCCAATTTTTGAGGTTAGACCCACATCTGGATACATTTATTCTTAACCTGTTCAGAGATCTCCATGTATTATCTGGCAAATCATGTCCTGGTGCAAATTTGTCTTTAATATTCATCCAACCGTCACCGTTCTTTTAGCGCCACTTTTCTATGCCGTTTCTATCTGGGTTGTACAGTTCACAGAAAACTTGTCCTCGATTTCAGTCGTATTCTATCTGGCGCAAATCCAAAAAGAGGGTGTCTCTGATCACATGACTGCTTTTGTCACTCAACTTCAGATATCTGGAGGTGGGATACCAGCGATTGCGTAGATCTTTTCCCTTTTCCATTGGTGGCTGTTTAAGACACCCTGTCACGGTCCGGCATGTCTCGTTAACTGCTACATGGACATGTTTCATGTGTGTAGATGCATTCCATACTGGCGCCGAAACATTTTTCCAACGAGAAAGAATAATGCACGGGCTGATGTGAGGAACACCATTGGTGATGCTTCCCCATGCAGTGTTTATCAGCTTACACAGACATTATGTTTGACCCCATTGCAGTGTCCCTTTATAAGATAATGTGTGGTCCATTCAAAAACGGCAAAGGGAGCCGCCCATCGTAGACGATGATGGCATAATTTATTTTGCTAGCGCTATTTTTAGTAAAGATTAACTGCTCTACTTTTTATCCTCACTCTCTTGTCTCGTGCCGCCCGATTCCAGTGGCAAGTCAAGGACAAGACGACTAGGGTGTGACTACGACATGCAGGGAACTCCACATCGAGCACCCGTGAAAAAGACGGCGGAGTCCGGAGTCGAACCCACACCATCTGATCACGAGGCCGACAGCTTAACCACTTTGCCACAGAATCCCCAATTACAATGCCTAAATACGCAGGTGTATCACTATGTTCAAGTAACTGTCCATCCATTTAATATGTAGTTGTTTCCAACTTAAGACTGATAACATTACAGAGGCATGGATTGAAAATATCATCCACATAAACACTTACCTTCCATGTCCAAGCACCACATTATCCAGTATGCATCCAGTATCCAGCGACATGGATTGAAAATATCATCCACATAAACACTTACCTTCCGTGTCCAAGCACCACATTATACAGTATGCATCCAGTATCCAGCGACATGGATTGAAAATATCATCCACATAAACACTTACCTTCCGTGTCCAAGCACCACATTATACAGTATGCATCCAGTATCCAGCGACATGGATTGAAAATATCATCCACATAAACACTTACCTTCCGTGTCCAAGCACCACATTATACAGTATGCATCCAGTATCCAGCGACATGGATTGAAAATATCATCCACATAAACACTTACCCTCCGTGTCCAAGCACCACATTATACAGTATGCATCCAGTATCCAGCGACATGGATTGAAAATATCATCCACATAAACACTTACCTTCCGTGTCCAAGCACCACATTATACAGTATGCATCCAGTATCCAGCGACATGGATTGAAAATATCATCCACATAAACACTTACCTTCCATGTCCAAGCACCACATTATCCAGTATGCATCCAGTATCCAGCGACATGGATTGCCTTGTCATTTGCCTTCTGTGTGTCCCACCTGTTGTATGTTTCCTGGAGGTTGGGGCAGGTCATCAGGTGGTCTAGGTCCTGTATTGCGCACAATCACATGTGTCATCATCTGTGCCTCCCCATCATGTCATATTACTCTTGCACCGTGATACACCAGTTTGGAGTCTGTTCAGCGACTTCCATGTTGTGTATGGTAGATGATGTCCGAGGGCAGGTTCCTCCCAAAGTTCCATCTCTGGGGCCTGCATCTATTCGTGCCATCTCTTGATACAGTGACTTTCAGGGTTTATCTGTTTGGGCTGTGTTGATTTTAGGAAGCTATGTCTGGATTTGAGTCTTGTGCTCTGTACCTGATGTCCAAACATTGAGTGTCTTGGGTCGTGCTCCTGTTTGCTCGTTCGATTTCTGCTGCGACTGCGACGCTTCATCGGATCTCAGGATGTGCTATGCCAATTATGAGGTATATTTTATCATTGGAGGTGGGTTTTAGGCACCCTGATACTATCCGATCCACCTTATTTATTGCTGTATCAACTAGTTTCGCATGAGCAGAGTTTTTTCAGACTGACGCAACATATTCAGCTACAGAAAAACACAAGGTAAGTGCAGATGTCCGAAGGACTGACGGTTGTGCCCTCCCATGTTGTGCAGGTCAGTTTGCGGATGATATTATCTCTTTAGTGTAACTTTCGCTTAGTTTCCTGGCAGTGCGTTATGTAGGACAATGTGCGGTCTAACTTTAAGTCTAGATATTTTGGAGCCATGCAGGGTTCAAGCTCCTGCCCTTACCACCTAATCTGAAGTTTTCTTTTTGCCTCTCTGTTTCCGAGGTAGTAGGCACATACCTGGGTTGTCCATCCACATAGATAACATACCCAAACAAAATTTACCCCACAGTCTAATAACTGGCTGGCTTCGCATCTGAGTGGTTCTGGGTTCATTCCCCAGTTGAGGTGGTAATGTTTTTTTCAGACCGCAATGGCTCCCGGGTCGACCCAGCATTAAATGGGTACCGGTTCAGTCCGGGAAGTAAAAGAGGCGAGGGAGAGGAGATAGCTACTGCCCTCATATAGCCGAGCCTTTGAAATGTGAGATCGCTAACACCTCACACCCCTACGGCACTAATGCTATGGGATACTTTAATAACTAATGACATATGAGGACAGATGCGATAATAATGATCAAATGTGCACTTACAAATTTCCTGCTGTGATAATATCAATAACAATCTGGTGCCCCTTGATCTTAATGAAGTCTTCTGCAAATGTAATGTCAGATGACAGAAATGATAACTGGCGGAGAGCGATGTTCTTGTCCTCCAATCTGGACCCAGTAAGAGATTTTTTTATGGCTTGTGCTGTTTGTGACTGGAAAATAGCGCTAGAATTACATCTCAAGTTACACAAATGATATTGATGTGCATACATAAAAAACAGCTGTTCGATTACCAATAAAGACCACTGATAACACATACATGAACAATAAATACCCACACATGACAAATGATAACCCACACATGACAAATAATTACCCATACAAGACCAACCATAACGCATACATGACCAACGATAACCCATACAAGACCAACGATAACCCATACATGACCAACAATAATCCACAAAAGGTATGTGAAAAAACATTTGTACATAAAGAAATGCTTGCAAATTAGAATTATTTTTCAATATGCTTATTTTTTTTAAATTTAATAAAAAGCAGTGGGGAAACCGTAAAGCGGGTTTGGGGGTTCCAGTACCTTGGAAGTGTCTTCACTGAAGATGCCACAGTGGACAGAAAAGCTGGAAAATAGAATTCCCAAGGCAAACAGTGTTAATACCAGCTTGCACTTAACCTAAATCACCCTAGTCTTCTTCATCTTGTTCGCCAGGAGACAGCGTGGGCTAGTGGTTAAGGAACACGGCTCACAACTCGAAGGTGCTGAGTTCGATCCCCATCACAGCAACGGCTGTTACCCAGGGGAAGCAAACCCTTAGAAAATGCAGGAGGAAGCAGACCCTTACATAAAATGCATGCCGAAACCGGATGCACTGGGCCGACAGGCGAAAAATAAAAACAGTAGTGCAACGCACACTGCATTGGGGAATCTAAAAATAAGGTGAGTGCACACACACACAAAAAATCTTGTTCGTTGCGTGGTCCAGTTCTCTGAATAAAGGTTGCTGCAGTGGAGAGTTCTTCAAGGCTTCCAACCAGCTTTGTGTGAAGATCCTTTTCCATGGGCCAGTGTTCAGTACACAATTGACAAAGCATATTACAGTCTTGCAAGATATTTTCAGCTGTCTGTGTTGCTTGTCTGCACGTACACATGGGTTATAGAGCCAATTTCAGCTTGTGTAAATGTTCATTCAATCTGGTATGTCCCGTTCTCGCATAGAACAGGATCACTTGCTCCGCTCGATCAAGGTAGTGATAGTTGTTTCTTGTTTGGTCGACTTTCCTTATAGCTCAGATAAAGGCCAAATATCCAAGTGTCTCTACGCTAACCAAAAAAAAGGCTGATAAAAAAGCTGTTTATCCTTATGATGTGTTACCATTAAATAAGGCTGATTTGCTTCACTCCTGAATCATGTATATTGTTCTGTGATCTTTGGATCTGCAATTGCAGTTTTACAAATTGGTCTTGGATAATATTGTGCAGCAACATGTGTTGTGTGCGTATGTGATGTGTTTTAATCTACATCATATTATACGTTACAGTCGATGATAAAATACACAGAAGTGATTAAAAGCAAACAGCCAAGATGAAAACAAGGCAGGAAAAAGAATAAGGAAAGGCATAACCATCAGATTGAACCTGTATGCCATGGTTGAGTAGACAGGGAAATCATAGATAAATTCAAAATTTGGAGGGACAAGTTGCCTGGAGAGGGATAAGCTCTACTAGGCGCAAAACGCAAAACTAGGCCCAAGATACACTCGGCCCAAGACACACTGATATTGCAGAAAACATTGAGAAAAATCATACCACTGAGGTTAACTCGTCCAGACGAAAGATTCGATATCCTGGCACATAAACCAAGTGGAGTGGCGGGAACTGGTTCAACAATCTGCAGTATTGGTGCTCCAATGACCTTTCAGGTTAAGGGACTGATGATGATATGTTATCAGTGTCAAACATGGATACTATTAGAAAGCCACAAATGAACGATCGAGACCCTGAGATGCTGCGGGGCAGTGCAGTAGAAAAACAGTCTGTGGAGAATATGGTTTCAGGTCCACAACCAAGAGGCCGACCCCGATCTATTGAGGGGATCTAAGAAACACTCCAAAAAGTCATGTCAGAAGCGCAAACCAGAAATCTAAGCATACTTTTTCTCTGCGACGTCACAAACAAAAGCAGTAAAACAAAAGAAGAAGTAGTACGGTGTTGTTTCGACTAGTTACTATCGGTATATTGATTTTTGATCTAATTATTATCTGTGGATTGATGTTTGATCTAATTATTATCTGTAGATTGATGTTTGATCTAATTATTATCTGTGGATTGATGTTTGATCTAATTATTTTCAGTAGATTGATGTTTGATCTAGGTATTGACTAGTAATTATGAGCAAATTGACGTTTGGTCTAACTACTATCAGTACATTAATGCTTGGTCTAGTTACTATCAGCTAATTGATGTTTGGTCTAGCTACTATTAGTACATTGATGTTTGGTCTAGTTACTATCAGTACATTGATGTTTGGTCTAGTTACTCTCAGTACATTGATGTTTGGTCTAGTTACTATCAGTACATTGATGTTTGGTCTAGTTACTCTCAGTACATTGATGTTTGGTCTAGTTACTCTCATTGAATTGATGTTTGGTTTAGTTACTATCAGTAAATTGATGTTTGGTTTAGTTACTATTAGTACATTGATGTTTAGTCTAGTTACTCTCATTAAATTGATGTTTGGTTTTGTTACTATCAGTAAATCGATGTTTGGTCTAGTCACTATCAGTACATTGATGTTTCTTCTAGTTACTATCAGCAAATTGATGTTTGGTCTAGTTACTATCAGTAAATTGATGTTTGGTCTAGTTACTATCAGTAAATTGATGTTCGGTCTAGCTACTATCAGTACATTGATGTTTGATCTAGTTATTATCAGTACATTGATGTTTGGTCTAGTTACTATCAGTAAATTGATATTTGGTCTAGTTACTCTCAGTACATTGATGTTTCATCTAGTTACTATCAGTATATTATTGATGTTTGGTCCAGTTACTTTCAATAAATTCATAATTTGTCCAATTTTTTTAAAGCACATTTATATTTGATCTAGCTAATGCTATCGCATAAGGGTTAACTTACAGAAAAGCTAAGATTAATTATTATTTTGTTTTTCTGGAGACAAAACAACTTACTGCTGAGGGTGTCAAATTAAGAACCTGACCATCACGAATATCTTTACGGTTCTGAAAATAAAAACAGTTTGACCTCATTTAAATGACAAAACTGATAAATTGTCATGTCATGTGACATATTCTTTCCAGAACAAAGTCTCCTTTACAGCAGCCCTTGACACATCTCAATTTCTATCAAGACGACTCACTTCACACACAGACATCTTGAAACTATCAGTAATGTCCTGATACTATATTCTTCAAGCGCGACCTCTTCCCCTTTTCTCAGGCCCCGTGCCTTCCACTATCTGCCTCTCCAAGTCATTGTGTCTTTTCATGTGACCAAAATAACCTAACTTCTTCCCTGTGATGTTATTTATAAACCATTTTTCTTCTATACTTAATTGTTGCAAAATATCCCCATTTGATTTCTTGATAGATTGAGTGAGGCCTTTTATATAAAAGCGTTAACAAAGATGGACACCTTTGTAGCAGATGTTCTGCAATCATTGTTTCATTGCTGTAGACAAATTCATATATATTACCTATCTTTGCTTATAATCCCAACATACCAGGTTCAAATTATATTGTGTCTAGCCTGTGCATGTTGGTGATTACTACATTTTTTCACGGTATGACCATGTCTCTCAGCTGCAAATGGGTACCAGATTCTTCTTCTTCTTCAATTAACTGATACTATGCTTCTAGTCTGGTGAGGTTCACGAAGGTGACTGCATTTCAGGTCTTCGCCGGTCCCGCAACGCTTGTCGAGCATGGTCGCTCCCGCAGTAGGGTAGTTTTGCGGGATATGTCTGGTGTTTGCTTGGGAGCTCCCCAATTGCAATTGGCGGTGTCTCTGAGACCCATTTTGTGGAGATGGGCCTTGAGTCTACAATGTCCCGTTCTGAGTCTGAAGATCTTTGTCTGCCAAGTTTGTCAATGCTGTCATTTTCTGGCTTGTATTCTTTGTGCTGGTCTCTCTATATCGTCCTCATGGATCGGTTGATGAGTGTCTTTGCTTCTTTATAGCTCTGTGGATGTTGAGTCTGCATGCCACCACATCCGGCTTTTGCGAGCTCATCTGCTTTCTCGTTTCCAAGGATCCCACAGTGGGCAGAAATCCACTGTAAGACTAGATCTGTTTTTTGAGACAGCAATCCAATGTTGTATTTTATTTCGTGTAAGAGTCTATTTTTGTTTGGGGCTTGGAGTACGCTCCTGGAGTCTGTTAGAATGACCATTTTCCTTAGTACCAAATGAATTTTAGCACAAATTTTTGAGCGGCCAGTGTTTGTGCTGTAGTCTGCACTTTCAGCAATGAAATGGACTAAACAAATACTGGGCCACCCAGGAGCAATGAAGTCAGTTCTACGATACATTTACCATTTCATTTTCTAACTTGAGTTGGTTGAATAGATGGTATCTCAATCTGTTTGGACCTTTGTGGAGTCCAAAAATTACCACCTGTTCACCTCTGTTTACATGTGTGCTCTGCTTCCCACCTGCTCACCTCTGTTGACATGTGTGCTCTGCTTCCATCCTGTTTCTTATCTACACCTGGTAAACTCCTTGACTTCTTTATAAGTTATAGCTATATCAGGTTGAGGTGGTAGCCCTTAGTTCTTAGTCGACATGTACTTCTACAGGGACAGATGTCCCTGTGCAGGTCCCAGCTCTGGTATAAGTTGGATATAGCCAGGAGGAAGATTTCCTGCTTAGCAGGCTAGACTTCAGCAGCTTATTACTCCGCTGCATTGGGACAAATGCAGCGGAGTGTGTTTAACCGATGCTCGAGTCCATCTTAAATAAACTCAAACACTAGAGCAAAGTAGACCCTTAGTCTGTTAGGCGCCATCTATGCCGCTCTTAACAAACCAATTAACCATGTCTGGTGTTATGCCATGTCACATAGTTAGTCACCTCTTACGACATGCTTTCTGTGGGGCAGTGGTGCTATTCTTGTCCTTGTCATACACAAAGACCCCAGCGGACCACATGAGTCTAGGTAGTCTTCAACCTTTTCCTAATAGTCCGCTGGCCTCTTCATTGCCAAGAATGTTATAATGAAATGGAATCCACCGTATCACAAGTCTCTTGAACATGTGATAAAGTGTATCCTTTACGTCGCGTGCGTCGCCCCAAAGCGGCGGACACTAAGAAAATCGCACAGCACTGGTCGCACGTATGTGACTTAATAGCCACAACCGTTCTAATCAAATTAAAAATGTACGGTTACGTATAAATAGTCTGAATTATACTACTCTTTAAATTACAGAGAGTTCCGACTTCCGTAATGTATAGTTAGATACCAACAATGGGGACTTTGAAATTAGATTTAGGCATTTGGAAACGATTTCTTCTGTTTTTCACTTCAATTTGAAGATTCACCCATTGTTGAGAATGTGGGAGTCAGGTTTCTGCAACAGATTTGTCTGAGATAGATCTGTTCAGATTGTTTATTTAGATACAATAATTTAATTTATAGTTGAATAGGACAGATACGGCCATTATGGTAAAAATTGGTAATCCGTTGTCAACGATTTTTTTTTCAACCAAGGGACCCCGAAGGCGAGTAAGTTTATGTTTGTACGGATTTTTAAAACTTTCATCTTCATCTTCTTGTAGCTCAGAAACTAACACACACACAACAAAAAACAATAGCCCAACAAATTCTTTATTTCTCTACTCACAAACAAATCATATCAATAGACCGTCAAGTAAAAAGGTTACAGTCTCTTAAAGCTCCAAGTCACTACAACCCTTGTTATATATCCATGTTGAAAAATAATGGTGCGGCAGGGGAAATTGTGCCAATATTGTATGTAGAGTGATAAAGGATATAGTGTAACTCAAAATCAATATAATATCTACAATATATGTGCAAGTTTTGCATTTAAAGCAATATTATTTGCACAAAATTAACTTTTAATTCATTCTTCTTCATTGGCGATTGTCCAGAAAAAGACACTGTGATGCTGTGTCGTATTTTACAGCGAGGCTACGATAGTTGTGCCTATCGGCGCCCCACATTCAATTTTGGCTTACTTTTTCGGGTACTGGGTCTTCTTCCCACTGTGATCCCCATTCTCTTAGCCAGAATACACTAGTACAGTCTGGTTCCAGGGTCGCCACTTGGAGGCAAAAGAGGATCTTGATCAACTCTGTTTCCCTGACCTGATGCAAGTAGCAAGTTATGAAGTCACTGGCTACTGTCAGATCATTCACTGTACTGCATCTTCTGCCCCAAATTAGTTCAATATGACTACATTGTTAAAAACATTTGCATAACAAAACTGCCTCTTTCAAGGTCAATAAACAGGCCAACACCTCAAGTTCATACCAAGCATCTGTAGCCTGTGTTACAGCAGCCTGGCCAACAAGGTGTGAATTGACACTGCAATCCCTACAGTGGTGAGCTACTGAGAAGTTGTTGTTTGTGAATACCCACAATGAGTAAGTTACTCTTTTGTGCGCCCTGAAAAGGACGTTTAAGTGGCGGGTTGCAGTAGCTTTCCTCACATCTCTAGCGTGCTGATGAAGGTGGACCGGGGTTCTCCAGGCGATTGTTCTATGTTTGGCTTCATCTGTGTGTCACTTACTACTACATAGATCACGTAGATTCCTCACTACATTAGCTAGGCTGCCATGAAAACAGTCCGTTTCCAAGAAGGGCTACTAGGAAGACGAGGTGAGAGTCTTGGCCAGTATGTTTTGCCTGATCCTGACGATCATGTCTGATTAGTATATTTTGCATGACCAGATGTTAGTCTTCCTCCCCAGAGCTACTGAGATGCACTGCATTGCACTACAGCTAGGAGAACCCAGGTTTCTCCTTCTTCAGTACACACCAGGAAGTAAAAAGAGCCCCAGTACACCCAAGGTTGTGAAAAGAGCCCCTGTCAGCCAGTTACCAAAATTCATCAAGAGCAAATAAGAGCAAAAAACAACTAGCTTCAAGAACAAACAAACACAATGTGATTGAAGCAGACTTACTTTATCTGTGATGTACATTTTCTGATTATTTTCATTAAATCGAAGTGCATAGTTTTTCGCATCTGAAATGCCCCATCTAAAAACAGAAATAAAATGAAAACTGGATTTAACAGAAATATGCAGCAAATTACATTAGTGTTAACAGATGGAACAGACAATGACAGAGATTCTCAGCCTGCAGTCACTAAGATAAATAGGAGCTGGAGAAGAATACTGTGAGAGTTAACAGGTGGAACAGACAAGGGCAGTGGTTCTCAGCCTGTGAGAGTTAACAGGTGGAACATACAATGACAGAGGTTCTCAGCCTGTGGTCACTAAGAAACATTGAAGCGAAAGAAGAATACTGTAAGAGTTAACAGGTGGAACATACAATGACAGAGGTTCTCAGCCTGTGGTCACTAAGACACATTGAAGTGAAAGAAAAATACTGTGAGAGTTAACAGGTGGAACAGACAAGGGCAGTGGTTCTCAGCCTGTGAGAGTTAACAGGTGGAACATACAATGACAGAGGTTCTCAGTCTGTGGTCACTAAGATACATTGAAGTGAAAGAAGAATACTGTGAGAGTTAACAGGTGGAACAGACAAGGGCAGTGGTTCTCAGCCTGTGGTCACTTAGATACCTAGGAGCTGGAGAAGAATCCTGTGATGGGAGCATAGGTGCACGTCACAACAAATTATCATTGGCTTCAGAGGGTCAGCAATCTGAAAATAGTTGGAGGCCACTGGCGCAGCAAAAATGAACCCGAAGACCAAATATTTGGAATCAATGGAAAATTCAAAGCAAGGGCCAATTTTAGCTGAACACAAATAACAAAAAATACCCAAGTAACAGGGACCAGAAAGATAGAGCAAAGAATAGTAACACTATAACCTGCCAGTTATGTCATAAGAAATGACTGAGGAAGGTTGTGAGTGTGTCATGCTGCCCAATTCTGAAAACACTATATGCCACAAGAAAAAGAAAAGAAGACTTCAGGTAGAAGAGGAGTGACTAAGTCAAGTCAATTCACAAATCTCACAATTTAAATTAAAAAGGTCACAGATATGTAGCTATAAGGAAATCCTTTCCCGTTGAACTCCTGATCAGATGTCTAGGAAGTGAAGACCCACCCCAACTTCCTCATTCGTGATCCTGGAAACAGGATGTGTCAGAGCAGCCTGGCCATCTAGGTCAGGACCAATGCAGTGATCCCCATTGTGGTGAGAGCACTGAGAAACCTAACATTGTACTACAGCCAGAAGGACCCAGGCCCATCTTCTCGAGTATGCTTGGGGATAT
Organism: Ariolimax columbianus; assembly: GCA_036924085.1. Classification (NCBI taxonomy): domain Eukaryota; kingdom Metazoa; phylum Mollusca; class Gastropoda; order Stylommatophora; family Arionidae; genus Ariolimax; species Ariolimax columbianus. The sequence continues at coordinate 61,483,591 of JAVGWX010000016.1, read as the reverse complement.
AAGAAGAACCACTATGATGCTCTGATCTTTGTATACCAATTACCACGTGTACCAGACCATACTTAGATGATCTTACAAGACGAATCAACGTAAACACATCCTTTCTCAAGTAAAATATTAAACATACCAATGCAACATTACTAGCAAAGAATACCAAAAAGTGAATCATTAAACTCTTTGAACCCGCGACACCGATATATCGGGGTGTGTGTAAATACGCCTTTACCCGAGCCACCAGTTTGTGGCGGGTGGACCATTATTTTAAGGCGTAATTTGGCTGTACCACTTGGATTTTGGCCATTTTATAGTGACATCTATACAGTACACACATTTCCAGAAATAACAAATATGGTGGCACATATATCGAAGCATGCCTTCTGGATGATTTTCGTGATGAAAAATGGTTTTTTTAATTTTTAAAATTGGCCATTCTAAAAGGCTAACAACAGAACAAGTCGTTGAAAGTAATTCCAAATATATTGAGGCTGATAAATTGAATTTTGGTGGTGATTATTTTTAAAAGAATCAGTTGTTATTTGGACAACAACATTTATGTGATTTGGATTATCATTTCGTTCATTGATCAGGATCAAGCTAGATCTGTTCCTCGGAGGATCAGATTGCGGTCCTAGGATGGTGTCCCACTTAATATATCAAGTAAATTTGATGAATATATTCCACACTCTACTGAAGTAAGAATTTTAGATAGAATAAATAAATTAGAGCACATAGTTTTGTCATAGTAAATAGCTTTACTCAAATGTCTAAATTGTGCATATTTACTCAGGAGCACAAGGGAATGGGATTTTACGAACTGGGTAGCCAGGGTTAAATATTAACATACAAACATAAAACACACTCACCCTTGGCATATTTCTTGAATTATGTTTTCTAGTTGTAACGTCTGATAAGGAATATAAATGAACAAGGTAACATTAGAGAAATATTCTTTCTAAAAACACTACAATGAGAAAAACCTTCATCATCATCATCAAGTGTCCTGCTGGATGGCGTTGGTGATCATGAACCTTTATTTCCTCTTATCATGTGTGGCGGTTATGAGTTCCGCTTCTCTGCAGTCAATGAAACTTTCAAACTTCTGTAAAACCACAATTCTATTGCCTCCAATGATTCATGTATGTCCTTGCTGGTTGTCCAGGATGGGCTGCCTTATATCAGTACTGTTTCCACGTATCATCCAAGAATTCTCTACCTCAAATCCAGTTATAAGCTTTTGTTGTATAAGATTCTCCTCATACTCTGTAGGACTGATTTTTGCCTTGGCTATTCTGTTCTTTATTTCATAAGTGCATCTCCCATCAGAACTGATGAGGGTGACCAAATATTGAAATGTGAGAACTTGACATAGCTCCGTCTCGCTCACCTTTATACAGCAATTTGGAGATTTGTGCTTCTTAGATACTACCATTACTTCTGACTTAATTTGAGGGACAAAAAAAAAACACTCTAAAGACCCACTTAAAACATCTCTACAGGCTTTGAGCATAAACCATAAGACATGGGTAGATGCTGCGCAAGACCGTAACACCTGGCACACAGCTCTCCTCATAAGAGAAAGATCATGCGAGGCAACCAAAAAGGCTGCAGCAGAAAAACAGAGAAAGACTAGAAAAGCCAGTGAACTATCACATTCTCATGAAGCGAACATTCCCTGCCTGCAAGTATTCAGATCCCATATTGAACTCATCGGCCATCTTTTCACACATCCACAACCTCAACTCACAGAATACTCAACGGAAAGAGAAAAGGACTTCACCATCCGTAATGGATGAACAACAACAATAAATGATATCTCTTTTTTTTATTTCACCTTTTACTCTGGTCATATCGTTCTTGCCCAATTGTTATCTGACTTTGTTTTGTGCTTCTTTGATGACAAAAAAGATAACAATTTCAGCATTATTATACATCTGAATTTTAAATTTCTGTTTTTCATACATTTTTGACATGCAAACAAGCGTCAGTGCTTATAAGCATTAGTTTATATATTATATTTTCTTCCTTGGCTAACTCTTTCCTAACTGGCAGGTTGTGCTTCACACATTCTTGGTCACTCTCTGAGGAAAATTGCTGTGGTCTCTCACCTGTATCAGTTCAATGGGTAAAAATTGAAAAAATTATTCACAGAACTGACTTCATTGCACTATGGCGCCCCTGTTAGAGTTCAGTCACTTTCATTGCTGAAAGTGAAGATGACAAAATTATGTAGCTCCTTCGGTGGGTGTCTGAAATTTGCCCATGTCTTCATCAGGCACCCATTTATATGGTAAATATATTTAGTCTTAGTCGGCATGTACTTCTACAGGGGTCCCTGTGAAGATTCCAGCTCTGCCCATGAGCTAAGGAGGAGGACTTCCTGTTTAGTCGGCTAGACTTGAGCAGCTTATTACTCCGCTGCATTGAAACAAGTGTCGCGGAGAGTGGTTAACCGATACGTGAGTCCATCTTAATAGACTCTAACACTAGAGCAAAGTAGACCCGCAGGCTGTTAGGCACCATCTTTGCTGCTCTCAATAGACCATCTAAACATGGCCGGCGTTGTGCCATGTTACACAGTTTGTTGCCTCTTATGACATACTATCTGTGGGACAGTGGTGCTATTCTTGTTCTTGTCATACACAAACACTCTGAAAGCCTCATTGAAGACTGCGGCATTGAACATAAAAATTGGGAGAATATTGCTGCTGAACACTCTGCCTGGCGCAGCAAATTCTCTACTGGCATGGCGTATATGGACCAGACAAGAATCAAGGAAGCTGCATGGAGACGGGGGACACGAAAGACAAGAGACGAGTTGTCTCCGTCTGACGGTCAGACAGTGTTTCTCTGCCCTCAGTGTGACAGACGCTTTCAAGCTCGAATTTGTTTGATCAGCCACTTAGAAACCCACTCCAGGATTGACATGTCACAACGTGGTCCTCTTCAGGAATGATGGACAAACAACATGCACAAAGACCCCGGCAGACCCCCAATACAAGGGGCTTGTCTTAGGTCTTTACCCTGACTATGAAGTAGGAGGAAAAAGTTGGTATTTGGCACATATGTATGTAGCTTATTCAATCTGTACTGGACTTGAGAAGTATGAATTTTCCTCCTCGATGGGTTTACCCGGTTTGGTGCATGGTGCAACACACATTATTGACCGGATCTGCTACTCTAAAGGTTTGTCAGAACAATGGAGTAATCAGAGGCCAGAACTGTGATAAAATTCTTGATGTTGCAGGTAAAAACACCTACAGAAATACACAGGGAGATGGAACCAGTGTTTGAGGAATTCTGTCCTTCGTATGCTTCTGTAAATAACTGGTGTAGGCAATTTAAGTGTGGCCGTTCCCATGTTGCTGATCTTCCAAGATCAGGAAGACCATCCTGAGGAGTGCAGCGATGAAAATTCTGCAAGAGTGAAGAAAAGTAATTGACCAGGGTATAGGAAAATGACAATTGCAGAGATATCTAGGTCAGCAAAACTGAATGAAAGTACAGTTTTTATAATTTTACACAACAGACTGAACATGAGAAAAGTGTGTGCCCGCTGGGTCCCGCATCTGCTGATACGTAAACAGAAACAAACGAGGGTTGATTGCTGTGGCCAGTTGCTCAAAATGTGTTGGTTGAAAAACATGTTGCTGACCATGGTGACAGTATATGAGACTTGGGTTCACCATTATGACACAGAATCCAAAATTTCCAGCATGCAATGGAAAACCCCGGGCTCACCCAACACATGTCAAGCCAAGAGCACAGAAATCTGCAAGAAAAGTGATGCTGCCTGTTTTTTGGGACGTCAAAGGTGTTCTATTGAAAGATTACCTGCCTCATGGCAATGCGGTTAATGGGCAATATTATGCAGATCTCCTTACCAAACTAAGAAAGACTGTGACCAGAAAACAAGGGATAGCGCACACTCATATTCTGCCTTTGCTTCAAGGCAACGCTCCCTCCCGTAAAGCAAGGCGTGTGCTAAAAACAGCCAACGATTTTAATATTGAAATTCTTCCACACCCCCCATATTCTCTGGATTTAGCTCCATCAGACTTTTTTTATTTTCCAAAAACTTAAAAAACAGCTGAAAGGAAATCCTTTTGACAGCGACGAAGATGTCACACTGGCTTGTGATAATTGGTTGGTTTAGTTAGAAAAAAATAGGTTATTTTATTCTGAATGTCTTTTCACGGTCATGCAGAGATGGCAGAAATGTATAAATTCAGGTGGTGGCTACATTGATAACGAATTAACACTGTGCCAAATTTAAACTTTCTGCTCCTACTCCTTCATGGTCAGGGTAAAGACTTATGACAAGCCCCTTGTATATGCTAATTATTCAAGCCAGCATATTGGCTCTGTGACATTCTAAGAAAGTTTGCAGGCCATTTCATTGGTTCTAATATTTAAATTAGTTAAATAACACAGTTATTGTACGAACCTGATCAAACTCTATAAGTTGTCCTTGCTGGCTCCCAGTTGCTTCTCTGTCAAGCATTGTTACTGCTACTTTCTTAATGTTTGCACTCTGGCTCCGCTTCGGTGTTGTTGGAAGGGGTTTACCAAGTGTTCCACTTGAAACAATGCTGCTTACACGATCCATTGGTAAGCCTTTGACTCAATCTTTTCACTCTATGTCACTGTACACCAGGTAGTTTCTGATTTGGTCTATGGATAGCAAATAATATATCATAAGGAATACATTTTACCTCTACACCTCATGGTAGAAGAGGAGCGACTAAGTAAGTAAGTAAGGAATACATTTTCAGAAAAGGATAGATGTCGAAAGAAGAATTTTAGGAGAGACCGATGACCATTAGTAGCCGCAATGCAAAACCCATTGTGATCTCGAGAGAAGAGACATAAGGTTATGCTGTAAGAGCTCCCTTGTACAAAGAAACCAGTTTAAATTACATTAACGCTGTAAAAGACCAGAAGTGAGACATCAAAGCAGATTTTTTTAAATTGGCAGATTTTTTAATACAAAAAACAGGAAGTGGTAAGTTTTTCCATACAGCAACAGCAACTGGTAGTTTTTCTTACAAAGGACACCAATTGGTAGGTTTTTCATATAAAACATGGAGAGTGGTAAGTTTTTCATACAAAGGCCAGCAATTGGTAGGTTTTTGTACAATGAGCCGCAATTGGAAGGTGTTTCATACAAAAATCAGTAATTGGAAGGTGTTTCATACAAAGATCAGTAATTGGAAGGTGTTTCATACAAAGATCAGTAATTGGAAGGTGTTTCATTCAAAAATCAGCAATTGATAGTCTTTCATACAAAGAGCAGTAACTGACAGTTTTTTCATACAAAGAGCAGCAGCTGGGAGTTTCTCATACAAAGAGCAGCAATTGATAGTCTTTCATACAAAGAGCAGTAATTGAGTTTTTTTCATACAAAGAGCAGTAATTGAGTTTTTTTCATACAAAGAGCAGCAACTGACAGTTTTTTCATACAAAGAGCAGCAACTGACAGTTTTTTCATACAAAGAGCAGCAGCTGGGAGTTTCTCATACAAAGAGCAGCTGCTGGGAGTTTCTTATACAAAGAGCAGCAAGTGGTAAGTTTATCATATAAAACACACGGGGACGGCGTGGCCTAGTGGCATGGCTCACAACCGGAAGGTGCTGGGTTTGATCCCTATCACAGCACCGGCCGTTACCCCGGGGAAGCAAACCCTTAGAAAATGCAGGAGGAAGCAGGCCCTTATATAAAAAAATGCATGCTGAAGTCAGATGCACTGGGCTGACAGGCGCAAAATAAAAACCACAGTGCAACGCACACCGCCTTGGGGATTAGCGAAATAAGACGAACGCCAAAAAAAAAAAAAAATATTAAACACAAGTGGTAAGTTTTTCATTCAAAGAGCAGCAAGTGGTAAGTTTTTCATACAAAGAGCAACAAGTGGTAAGTTTATCATACAAAATACAAGTGGTAAATTTGTCATTCAAAGAGCAACAACTGGCAGTTTTTCATACATCACACAGCAAGTGGTAGGTGTTTCTAGATCTATTACAAAGGATCTTCAGTAAATGAGAAATTTGCAAGAAAACAAAAATTGCAGCATACAGTTCCATCTACGTGCTTGTCTTAACTTATGGATATATGCCATAGGCAATAACCTGTGTCACCCCCATCCTACTGCACGGTTCAGAAACATGGACTATCCTGCAAAGGGATTTGAAGCGCATTGCCTGGAAATTAATGTGAACTTTAATCCTTCTCTATGATGGAGGAGCTCTTCGATCAGGGAATCAGGAAGGCGAAGAACAGATGGCAGAAGTGTATCGCCTTGCAGGTGAATACATAGAGAAAGACTAACGTTGACTCCAATTTCCAGGTAAGTGCCTTGACTTCTTCATACTAAAGTGCAAAACTTTTCGACAATCCTTCAAAATAAGCATAAAAACAAATAGATGCAGAGTATCCAATCAAAATGCTATTTTTGAACAGTGCATAACTATTTATAATATGCGGGTAATCAAAAGAATAAATTTGTTCTGGGTGATGTTCTGGATTAAGAACTACAATTTTCCAGGAAGTTGGAGGAAGCAGATATCAGGAATGATTAACACGCAAAGTAATGGTGGAAGTAAGTCAAGGTTACAGGCAAATACCCAGGTAATCTGAAATAATTCAGACCAAAGTCTGTTAAATAAGAAAAAATTAAGACTAAGGTCTATTCTAATTAAGTTGAATTTTAATGATTACACTGTTGATGAGTATTATATCAATTGTTTTTTGGGGAGTTTGCCTTATTTCTTTATTCCCCAAGGCAGTGTGCGTTGCACTATGTTTTTATTTTGCGCATGTCAGCCCAGTGCATGCATTTTTTACTTCGGCATGCATTTTATGTAAGCGTTTGCTTCCTTTCATGCCTTTTCTAAAGGTTTGCTCCCCTGGAGTAACAACTGGTGCTGTGATTAGGAGCAAACCCAACACATTCGCCTTGTGAGCCATTCCACCTAACCACTAGCCCATGCCGTCCTCTAACTAATACCTCAAGTTATCATGCCTGTGAACAATACATCCATCAAGGATTATGTTAAGGAGGTCAGCCTTTACTATAAAATTATTCAAAGAGCCCCACATCACGCCGGCTTTGTCTGGACTAATCTGGAAACTTGATTCCCCGCACCACTGTGAGATTGCCTGCAAAGTCTTTTACCATTTCACATCTATTATAGCCAGTCCTGTATGTGAGGGTATCATCATCAAACGTAACGTGTATCATGGGCCTGTAAGTTTAATGTTGGCCACTTTTCAAGTGTGGACGAATACTCATTTTAACAGTCCATGTGTGATGGTAGGCCTGGGGTAATCTTGGACCCAAAGCAGAGTACAAATGTTCTTTCTGTGAAAGTAGCTGCTATCCAGGTTATCAGCCATGAACTAATGCCACACTTGTTCAAACAGTGCATCAATGTCAACACGTGCTATATGCTTTCTCCAGATGGGCCACACAGCGACTCAACTGGCGACTGTTTCTTGCTTGAACTGAAAACTTTCATACACTTGATGATACACACAGTGACACACGTCGAAAGTGAAGAAAGCAAATGTCCCCAAATTACACGAAGTCTCTTTCAATGAAGGAGGACATAATTTATTATAACTTACAGCTATAAGTATAATAAACTAGCATGTGTTTTAAACACCGCATATTCGTGATAATCATCACATTGAATGATTGGCGTTCGTGATACAAAATTTCAATATTCAGAATTCACATTGAACTTTTAAATAATAACAACTGAAGCTGTCCCAGAAGTCACTCGAAATTACAGCAGCGCTGCTTAGATTTCAAAGTATATATCATTGTTAATATAAATGTTCAAAGGATTTCTATATTCAATACAGAGTAAATACGCGTATTTACCAGAGGTGTATGCTTAATGTGACCATGTAAGATTTATAAACAAGGAAACCATTTCATTGCCTGTTACTTCCGGGATTGTTTTGCTACTAGGGGGCGTAAATTACCGACAAAGTGCAACTTTTTCATTGAAGAGCTACGTCTTGGTTTACCTATATTTCTCTAACAAGGTTGTTCTTGTTACTGAATGCCCACAATAGTATGATCAAGATGCTGAGCAGGGCATGAGCTGCAGCGGTCATAGCTGATTGCTAGCGAAACAGAGCTGCCAAGACTCTTTTACACGTCCACGTGGCAATAGCAGGCTGCAACAGGGCAGACTGGCTAAGAAAAGATCGAAGAAGCAAGGCTAACGCGGTAACCACAAATGCCTGCTTGTCAGATGTGTCGAACCATAAGGTGCAAATATCCCAGTCAAGCTGTAAACTACGACACAAAGCATTGCGTTCTCCGTGCTACATCCTACTTCTTGCAAAGTCCTTTTCATGGCCTTATGGCGGGAGTGAGAACGAACGACGAAGAAGATGATACATCGTCTGAATTCTGTTATAGAGTTCCACGATAGCTAATGTTGTTAATTTGTTGTGACATCATTCTTGCTATTTTAGTCCTAAATAAATTTTCTCGCAAAATTGTTATTGTACTGCAAACATTTCTATTTAGTTATTAATTTTGTGACCTATATTTGGGGAGATAACTCTTAATTTAAATATTTGCGAATGTGTCGGAGCCATGGGCGTACATCGCGCAATCGAATGGTACAATATAAAACTGCGTATCTTAGTCTTTACTTATTTAAATAAAATTGTATCATCCTGTCCTCCCCTTAACACGAAATGGAATGTAACGTTACAGTCAAATACGAACGATAGGAAACCAGGGAACTCGGGTATGGCTTGGCTTGGCTTCGTTCGTTCTCAATCCCCCACTACCAAAACCTGAAAGGGCTTAAGTAGCAGAATGTAGTCCAGAGAATGAATGCGTTGTGTCGTAGTTTATAGCTTGACTGCGATATTTGCACCTTTCGGTCCAACACATCCGACTTCAGCAAGCAATTTTTGAGTACCGGGTTAGCATTTCCTCTTCGATCCTTTCTCCTTAGCCAGTCTGCCCTGCTGCAGCCTGTTATCCGGGATCACCGCGTGGATGTGTAGAAGGGTCTTGGCAGCTTCGGTTCGCTGGCCTAACGCTAGCAGTCAGCTATGGGTTGCTGACCACTGCAGCTCATGCTCTGCTCAGCATCTTGATCCCTCGAACTCGGGTATGAATTAATACACGTAGCCAGAAATGTCCAAACTGGCATCCTTCTACACAGCCTGTTATGAAGATTCGTCGAATTTGTAGGATATAACAACTAAGAATTGCTTGCCTAGAGCATCAACAAAGATGGGGACACCGTAAAAATGGCCGTCGCTGGAATTCGATCGGCCATGTAAAAAAAATTAATCTGATGACTTCGCCAGAATCGCCATGGGAAGAACCCAATAGGGAAGGCGAAAGAAACGCCGACACAAGGCAACTTGGCGAAGAACCATATGAGCCGAATTATGTAAATCATGAAGCATAGGTAGGGTATCGTACCAGTGATGGTTTTGGACAGAGAGAATTTGAGCAAGTTTAGTTCTCCCCCTTTTACAGGTCGGAATTTTAAAACCAGTTCTCAAACACAACTCACTGACTTTAGAAATGAAAACACAAGGAGTGACTTCCCTTACTACACAATCTAAAACATTGATATTGTTGAATGCCCAAAGTGAGCGGCATTACTCTTTTGTGCGCCCTAACAAGAAGGTTAAGTGGATGGTTGTCGTAGCTTTTCTCACATACCGAGTGTGCTGATGAAGGTGAACCAGAGCGCAAAAGGCGGTGGTGCTATGTTTGGCTCCATCTGTGTGTCGCTCACTACTAAGGGGATCACATCGATCCACTACCTCGCTAGCCAGAATGACAAGAAGGACTGCCCGTTTCCAGGGAGGACTACGTAGAAGCCGAGGTGGGAGTCTTGTCCAGTACATTTTGCCTGAACCTGACTAACATGCCTGATCTGTATGAAAGCAGTCCAGGCAAAAAAAGACAAATCAGAGATAGTACTTCTTCTTCCTACGTTTTCAGAGGTCACATTAAATATATCGAAAAGTGGTTAGTCTGATGTTATTCTTATCTCGATAGAGCTTGCACAGGAATGGAATCGAGGATGTCTGCACATGCTTTCTATGTTCATCATATGGTGGACGGGATCAAGATGCTGAGCAGCGCATGATCTGCAGCGGTCAGCAACCCATAGCTGACTGCTAGCGTCAGGGCCACCGAACCAGAGCTGCCAAGACCCTTCTACACCTCAACGAGGTGATCCTGGATAACAGGCTGCAACAGAGTAGACTGGCTAAGGAGAAGCAATCGAAGAGGGAATGCTAACCCGGTACTCAAAAATTGCTTGCTGAAGTCGGATGTGTTGGACCAAAAGGTGCAAATATAGCAGTCAATCTGTAAACGACGACACAACGCATTCCGTTCTCTGGACTACATTATGCTACTTAGGCTCGTGACAGGTTTCGAAGTGGGAAATTGAGAACGAACGAAGCCAAACCATATAGTGGACACATTTGAAGCGGAGATTAACAGACAAAAAAAAGCAAAGATAATGGAAATAAAAGAACTAACGACAATCAGATTGTGTTAGGACACACATTCCTACACGATAAGAAATCATTCATAATCTTGGTAGCAATAAAAACAAAGTAGGAGATTTGTACAAATACAGCAAAATAATACTAAAGGCGAAGAAATTTTCAATGTATTGGGAAACTAAAAATAAAAAAATTAAGTCCAACACAAAAATGCAAATCATCAACGTTATGTTGTTCTATTGTCTGACTCTGAAGCACACAATACAATACGATACAATATCCTCGACTTCAGTCCGACAGGAGTGCCGTATAACTTAACGTCTTTATACTGGTTTAGAAGTCTCTGCAGAGTCTGTATACAACCAGTTACATTTGCATTACCCTGCTCTAAAACCTATGCGCATTCAATTTATAATGTATTCTTAAACGCATTATCTGTCCCTGTCTCCACTACCTCCTGGGGCAGTGCATTCCAATCATTCACCACTCTCTGACTAAAAATAATATTACCTATAATCCAATCTGGACCTTTCCGTAGTTAATTTGTATCTGAGCTCTCTTGTTCTCGTTGGTGGTTGCATTTTGAAAACTTGTTATAATGTAATTTACACTTTCCTGTGTTTATCTTATAAACCTATATTAAAGTCACTTCGAATTCTTCTCTTTTCTAGACACTGTAGGCCAGTTTTTCTGAGTCTTTCCTCATAACTGTAATTCTGGAATCCCACTATCAGCTTTGCCATTCTTCTTTGTATCCTTTCCAGCATGATTATATCTCCTCTACGATAAGGCTCCATACCTGAACACAGAACTCCAACTTAGGTCTAACCAATGCTTTATACAGTTTGACAATCACTTCCTTACTCCTATGTTTAATATTTATTTTTATCATACCTAACATTGCATGTGTCTCATTCACTGCTAACTGAACTTGCTCACTCACTTTACCTGTATGCTCTATTATAACCCCATAGGTCCCTTTCCTTATCTATCATTCTAATATTGTTCTCGCCCATTCTGTAATTATGCTCCATATTGGATCTACCCATGTGGATGATTGTACACTTATCTATATTAACCTCTAATTGCCATCTCACAGACCAGTCTTGAATTTTATCTAAATCCGAACTCAATACATCCACTTCTGCTTTAGATGAGGCATTCCTACATAGTTTTGTGGTCGCCCTCGTATGTTGTATGCGATGTAGTTAACACTGTCCTGTATGCAGTACGATCTTTCGCCGTGTCGTACCATTTCGAACCTAGGTCTCTCAACAGACCATCTCGCCATCGTATAGATGGGCGGCCGGGTGGAAGTGTATAATCATATTGCCACCAAAACCTCGTTCTGAGTGTCCATCTGTTATCTGGCATGCGCACCACGCTGGGTAATGCGTAGTTTATCATTATTCGCGTTGCGTAGATTCCACACTTCACATCCGTAGATCATGGCTGGTATGACCGCAGAATTGAAAAGATGTGCCCTTGCTATGGTGTCTTTCAGCTCCAGGAGTATCAAGCAATTTCAGAGCGGAGGCAGAGGCACTGAAGGCTGCAGTAGAAGAAATGCTGACAGGCGAAAGCAATGAAAGCCAGATAGTCCTGTTTACAGATGCTCTGTCCGTGGTTTAAGCACTAAAAAGCCAGAAAAATACAGAACTTAATGATTTAAGAGCAGTACTCTGTCAACTATGCCAGCAGTCCGCATCCAAAAAGAGTAGTGGTACACTGGGTTCCATCCCACTGTAACATTCAAGGCAACGAGGGGGCAGACAGACTGGCAAAAGCAGGTGCAAGATTACCACAACCACATTCTAGTGTGGCCTACGAAGAGTCCAAAAGGTTTATTATGGACAGATACATGGCCAAATGGGAAACAGAGCATACTGGCTACACAAAAAATGATGCCTATTACCAGTTGAACAGAAGAAAGCAGGCCGTGGTCTTCAGACTCCGCACAGGCCACAACAGACTGAGGTACAATCTATTCAATAAACTGAAGATAGGTGGCACTGACGAATGCACCTGTGGTACAGGGAAAATGACCGCTGAACATCTGCTGCAAAATTGCTCGACACACGAGGACCAGAGAAAGCACATGTGGTCATCACCAATGCCAACACTAGACAGGTTCTATGGCAGTGTCGACAGCCTCAGGATGACAGCTGCTTTCTTCGAACAAATTCAAGTTGACGTCCGACAGCGTACGAAGAAGAAGAAGAAGAAGAAGAAGATGCAGAAGTATAGGCTTTTTGGTATTGAAGCTAGACTAGGCTGCAGCTCTTCGTCTGAAGATTTCTGGTCTAAGGTGTGGGTGGCACATTTATTTCCTGCCCCAAGTACAAGTAGGCCCTGACATCTTTATTGTCGTGATAAATGACATAATAAACCAGGGCGTGGCCAAAAATTACAGGAGGATGATCAAAGAAATAGATATAGGTTGCAGTACGGACATTACTACTCTGTACCACCGTCCAATAACTATTCCCCTAGCAAGAGGAGTGCGGCGGGGCGACACAATTTCTTCAAAGTTTTCACAGTAGCGCTTGAGGACATCTTCCAACAGCTGAGTTGGACCGATAGAGGCATAAATATAGATGGGAAAAGACTCACCCACCTTGACTTTGCGGACGACAATGTACTCTGAAGCATGGGGAACAACAAAAATAGCAACCAAAAAGGTACATCCTTTCGTTAAGGGGTGCCTGCACAGAAGAGAGAGATTGAAATGGTAGGATAAGATCATTACTGTGTAACTGTTAGAAACAACCAGACAGATCGAAATCGAAGGCAACAAGTCACAAACAGAAAAGCAAAGAAAACATATGACAACCAAAAGCATCAACCAAAAGTGTTCACCAAAATCCTGGACCCACACTTATGCGGATGCCTTAACAAAAGATGCCATAGATTTGGGGTGGGCAGAGTGAAGGGAGGAGGGCATCGCCATTAAACTAAAACAATGTCCTTTGCAGCAGCTATTACCACTGGGGAAAACGCTGAATAGAAAGAAACAAAATTATCTTAGCTCTTCTGGATCGAACCTGCGCCTTGACATCATTTGTCTTATCGAGTATGGAAGTCACTAAATTAAATCCTGACTGGTGTATCCCGATGCTGGAAGAACTTAAAAAGTCAGGGACACAAGAACGATAAGACGTGCGACTATGGAACAACAGACCACCTGATAATCTGCCCAAAGCTTCTGGAAACATGCAATATTTATTAGATGTTGAGGGGGAGGGACAAGGCAATCCATGGAATTGAAAACTGGAAACAGAATGTCTGGCGTGATGTCCAGGACATGGAAAGTAAGTATTGAGGGATGCTGCAATCACTTCATTGCTGAAGTCGCAGCTCTGAAACAAGCAAGAAAAAACCATCATCAAATGCAAGGTGAGGGTAGAAAGACCAACAAGTGGCTGTCTTTACATATGGCCTTTCAGTTGCAGCAGACCCCCAGAACCATCACAATTAATTCAGTGTCCCCGCAGACACACTCGAACAGAACTACAAAACAAGCACAGTCCAGTGGATACCAGCCCATTGCAACATCCTAAGAAACGAAAAAGTAGACAAACTTACCGAAGAGGGAGGAATACTGCAACAAAGCGACACGGCATCAACATATGACGAGACAAAATAAATGATCAAGACCACAAATATGTGCAATTGGGAAAGATATCACAGTAGTTATACAGATAAGGTACATACCATCATCTCTTCAGGGTAGATCAGGCGATCGTCTCCACATTTCATATGGATATTCGTAGACAATTCATATGGGTATTCGTAGACAATTCATACAGGTATTCGTAGACAATTCATACAGGGATTCGTAGACAATTCATAGAGGTATTCGTGGATAATTCATAGGGGTATTCATATACTGTGTATGCATGTATGTATGTATGTATGTATGTATGTATCCGGTCAGGTCATCTCGTAACCGATGAGGGGCACACATGAAGATATCCTCACAAAGCCACGCCACCCTTCTCTGTCAGCGGCCGCTGCCTGTGACTCTTCTGGTCGGAGATCTGTCCATTCTTTTATGTTGTCCTCTCATCTCCTTTTTGGGACGGCCTTTTTGTCGTCTGCCTTGCACCTTTCCGTGGAGGATTGTATTTTCAAGACCATTTGATCCTGCTGTTGAAGCCCTTGGCGATGTTGGTCATTAATTGTGTCTTTCCATTTTGTCTTTCCAGCGTTTATCTCCATACCATAGTCAAGAGCTGTTTCGTCGAGTCTTCTGACACATTCCTGGAGTTCTGCTTCTCAATCCGCCAACCCGTCGATATCATCTGCAAAACAAAGGTTGGTAATCGTTCGGCCCCCCTATCTTGACAGTACCAACGTGTCCTCCAAGTGCCTCACTATTAATTCCCTCAAGGAATATATTGAAAAGAGTTGAAGAGAGTGTATATCCCTGTCTCACACCAACTGATGTGCGAAACCAGTCCCCTCGCCTCTCCTTCACAAGAACTGCGCTAGACGCCTTGTCATACAGGTGTTTAAGGACCGTTATAATATTTCCGTTAATATTATACATCCTCATGGTTGCCCAAAGCACTTTATGCCAAAATCTATCAAACGCCTTCTTAAAATCAACAAACACATGATACAGTATTTGCTGCTGTTCTAGATATTTCTCGCTTAACAACCTTAAATTAAATATGTTTGCATGTACATATTTTTTATTGTTTGAAAATCTAAAGAATCAAATCATTTACATAACTAAGCGGCACATTAAAGACAACTAAACTGCACTAGTCCACAGTCCTTTCAGAGTGTGTACATCCTAAATTCGCAGAAGCATTTTTTTTCTAGTCTTCACAACATAACAAAAATCGGAGCACACAAAAGTAATTTAAAAATCTGGATTCAGTTCAGGGTTTGGTATAAAGGATTCACCTTTAGTGTACGTGACAAGCGAACTTGCTCAGTTAATTCAGGTGTACAGGTGTGGATTGTGAACTGGGACACAACGTGAAAAAAAATACTGTACAGAATTGGGTTAGTTATCTAGGTCACGGGATCACTATTATTATTGTTGTTTATTTGATTTTTCATGCTGTCTTTTCTTCTTCTTCCTCTTCTTCTTCAGCTCATCCTCTGCCTCCTTCTTCTTCTTCTTCATCGTACGCTGTTTACAGCGATATTTACGTTGCACTGTTTTATTTTGTTAAGCCTGTGGCTCAGTGCATCCGATTTCAACAGGCGTTTCTGTAGGGTTGCCCTCCTTAGCCTTTGGCTGTCCCCAGCCTAACTGCAAGGCAGCAGTTGATGCACAGGTCCTTCTTCTTCTTCATCGTACGCTGTTTACAGCGATATTTACGTTGCACTGTTTTATTTTGTTAAGCCTGTGGCTCAGTGCATCCGATTTCAACAGGCGTTTCTGTAGGGTTGCCCTCCTTAGCCTTTGGCTGTCCCCAGCCTAACTGCAAGGCAGCAGTTGATGCACAGGTCCTTCTTCTTCTTCATCGTACGCTGTTTACAGCGATATTTACGTTGCACTGTTTTATTTTGTTAAGCCTGTGGCTCAGTGCATCCGATTTCAACAGGCGTTTCTGTAGGCTTGCCCTCCTTAGCCTTTGGCTGTCCCCAGCCTAACTGCAAGGCAGCAGTTGATGCACAGGTCCAATAAGACTTAGTATTGTAGACACATACGTCAGTAGCTTTCATCTTTGTGTCTGTTGAACAGGTAGATTTTATTCAATATGTTGTGCCTTGCTCGAGGTCTTAATATTACGACGCTCGGATGCGTTTGTCGTTATTAATGACTAACTTAGTCGCCACTATCCTGCCATATATTTGTTTGTTGTGAAATTTATTTTTCCAGAGAATTCGATCGTGCTAGGAGACACACTGACACTCCAACAGGATGTGGAAACTATCATATATATTGATATAAATATACAGGATGTAGGAAGTAGGAGAAAAGATGTCAAAGTAAGAGCATAAAGTACGATAAGCTTTCATTGCATTGCAGAAGCTTATGGAAATCAGAAGAAGTTAAGTCCAACACAAATATACGAATCTTCAGCTCAAATGTAAAGTCCGCTCTTTGTGTGTATGGCTCTGACACACGAAGAACAAAATACTTACTTACTCTCCGTGTCCAAACATCATGTCACACAGCATCCATCCAGTATTCAGCAACTTGAACTGCCTTGGGGATCAAGATGCTGAGCAGCGCAAGAGCTGCAGTGGTCAGCGACCCATAGCTGACTGCTAGCGTAAGGGCCAGCAAACCATAGCTGCCAAGACCCTTCTACACCTCCACGCGGTGATCCTGGATAACAGGCTGCATCAGGGCAGACTGGCTAAGGAGAAGGGATCGAAGAGGGAATGCTAACCCGGTACTCAAAAAATGCTTGCTGAAGTCGGATGTGTTGGACCGAAAGGTGCAAATATCGCAGCCAAGCTGTAAACTATGACACAAGGCATTCCGTTCTCTGGACTACATTCTGCTACTTAAGCCCTTTCAGTGTTTGGTAGTGCGAGATTGAGAACGTACGAAGAAGAAGAAAGAACTTCTTTGTCGTTCGCGTCCATCATGTCGTTCATGTCACAGGTTTCAGGGAGGTTGGGGCAGGTCATCAGGTGATCTTGGTCCTGAACTGCGCCGCATTCACATGTGTCGACATCTGAGTATCCCCATTTCTTCAAGTTCACTCTGCATCTTGAGACACCAGTTCGCAGTCTGTTCATTGCCTTCCACACAGCGTAGGGCAGGTGGTGTCCAGGCGCAGCCTCTTCCTTGAGCTCTATCCATGGATCCTGCATTGTTTCGCGCCACCTCTCGATGCGTCGACCTAATAAATAAGCATATGTGCAGAATGTTAGGATTGATGTGGTATAAGATCAATAATGTGGAACTGTTGGATATAAATTATGGCATAAATCAATGGAATATGACTTGAGAAGAAGCAGCAGACTTTGGATAAGTCACACAGTTACGAGAGAGTTGCCGTGCTGGAATCTCCAAGGCCTGAGAAGTAGTGGCAGACAAAAACACAAATGGAGAAGAGAGCTCGAGAAAAAATAGGAAATGGGAAGATACGTTTCTTACAACTACAGACAGGCTGCCTTTGCAGTTATATCAAAGGGTTAGCTATGCCAGAAGAAGTGGGTACCTAGACCTGAGCTCTCGAGAAGAGCTTAGAAGCATTTATTTGATAACTTCACATACCTAGGCGATTCGACTGTGAGGCCAACGGCAGGTTTGCAAAGATGTGCTCTGCGTTTGGTAGGATGCAAGCAAATGTTTGGAACCGACAAGGCATTAGTGATACCACCAAGGGTAAAAGTGTATCGTACTGTAGCTTTAACCATTCAGCTGCATGCCTGCGAAACATGGACAGTGTATAGCACACAACACACACCTTTACCGTTTTCACTTGAGCTGTCTGCGTATGGAGTTCAGGATGGGGTTGCAGCATAAAATGCCTAACTCTGAAATCTTGAGCAAGTCTAACATGGTTCCACTTGCTTCTTCAAGAACCCCTAATTAGTTGGACCTGACATGTTGTTGGCATGTCCGATGAGAACATCCCCAAGCAGCTGCTATATCATGAACTAAGAACAATGCAGACGTTCATCGGGGGGACGGAAGAAACGCTACAGAGACCCTTGTTGAAGTCGAATGTGTCGAACCGAAAGGTGCACATATCGCAGTCAAGCTGTAAACCACGACACAACGCATTCCGTTCTCCGGAGTACATCCTGCTATTTGCAAAGCCATTTTCAGAGCTTAGTAGCAAGATATTTTTAAAAATAATTTTTCGTTATGCGATCGTCTTATTTTTCTAATCCCCAAGACGGTGTGCGTTGCACTGTGGTTTTTATTTTTGCGCCTGTAGGCCCAGTGCATCCGACTTCAGCATTCATTTTATATAAGGGTCTGCTTCCTCCTGCATTTTCTAAGGGTTTGCTTCTCGGGGTAACGGTCAGTGCTGTGATGGAGATCGAACCCAGCACCTTGGAGTTGTGAGCACTTAACCACTAGGCCACGCCGTCCCCAGCAAGAGATTGATAATGAAGAAGAAGAAGAAGAAGAAGAAGAAGCTGCAGACACTCCCTGAAAAACTTCAACATTGATGTCATTTCCTGGGAGTAGCTTGCATAGAACCGCTCCACATGGCGTGCTAGTATCACCGCAGGTGCTCAGATCACAGATCCGAATCATCAAACGTGTCCGGGTGCTGCAGTCTGCCGTGCCAGGAAGAGTCTTTACAGCCATAAGAGAACACATCTCGAAGTACATCTGATGATATCGCTTATCTTTACTTGCAAATATTATTGGTAAAAACATACGGGATATGCTCAGTTGCAGCGATGGGGGAGAAACAGAAGGATACCCCTACGTTACGGCCACAAGACATTCGTCAGTAATAAAGAATATCCTTTTTTTTTGCTTCTCTAGAATAACTTCAGGTCTGGTTTTCGCATGGTAGGTGCGCATTGTCTTGCGGGTGTTAATGAATAGATTGTGTTTCTCGCTGTATCGTTTAACCAGCAAGATAATCTGTCCCAGTTCCATAAGACAACTGTATTATTGCATTCCGTGCTTTTAATATTTCATTCCCACCAACTGTAATCTGATCGAACTTTACATACTTTTTGTCATTCGTAACATTTCTCATTATGTTTTCTGCGTAGATATTGAACAGACTTTTGTCTGTACAAGCCACACTGTATTTGTTTTGTATCGACATTTTATCTTGCGCACAGCTGCAGTTTGTTTTTTTGTGTGTTAAATATAACTTAGCCCTGGCAAGGAATGTACCCCGATCAAACACAGTTCAATCAATAGTTTTTGAGCCCCATATGCTGAGGTGATTCACAGAGGCAAAGGTAGTCCTATTTCAGATACTGCCTTCATGCTGAGCAGCACATGAGCTGCAGCGGTCAGCGACCCATAGCAGACTGCAAGCGTGTGGGCATGGCCAACTGTCAGTCTCTAAATTAGGTCATGGTCTAGGCCAGCAAACCAGAGCTGTCAAGACCCTTCTACACCTCCACGCAGTGATCCTGGATAACATGCTGCAACAGAGCAGACTGGCTAAGAAGAATGGATCGAAGAGGGAATGCTATCCCGGTACTCAAATAAGCTTGCTGAAGTCGGATGTGTTGAACCAAAAGGTGCAAATATCACAGTCAAGCTGTAAACTACAACACACTACATTATGCTACTTAAACCCTTTTCGTGGTTTGGAAGCGAGAGATTGAGAACGAACGAAGACAAGCCAAGATACTGCCTTCAAGATTGAAGTGTTAGTGACTATGTCGCAGATATCATTTGCCCATTAAAGAAGGGGTGACCAGTTCTCTCTCATTGTCTTGTCTTCTCTCCCTGTAGTAGTTCTGTAAACTGTAGCGTGATGTGAAAGGTTTAAGCATTTTTGTTTTGTTTTTGGGTTCGCCTTATTTCTTTATTCCCCAAGGCGGTCTGCGTTGCACTGTGGTTTTTATTTTGCGACTGTCGGCACAGTGCATCCAACTTCAGCATGCATTTTTTGTAAGGGTTTGCTTCCTCCTGCAGTTTCTAAGGGTTTGCTTCCCGGGGTAACGACCGGTGCTGTGATGGGGATCGAACCTAGCACCTTCTGGTTGTGAGCCGTGTCACTTTTGCACTAGCCTACGCCGTCCCCAATCATTTAAACATGTGACAGGATATCTTTATCCAAATACAGAAAGCGAAGATTAGCCAGTGCCAGCGGAAACATACTGATGTTCGTGATCATGGAAACTTGATGCTTTATATCAGTCTGTCCAACGAGGTTGGTGCCAATACTGTAATCCCCACAGTGATGAGCTTACTGAGGAACCTCGGTATTGCACTACTGCCAGGAGAACCTCTGTTCACCTTCAAAAGTACGCCCTGAAATGTTGTCGTTGTTGTTGAATGCCCACATTTAGTAAGTTTACTAGAACTAGAAAAACTCCAGAGAGCCTCAACAATAGCGCTCCAGTGGCTACCCTCCCATTGTGGAATCACGGGAAACGAGAGAGCTGATGATCTGGCAAAAGATTTCAGCAAAAAGCCACAATTTCATCATCGAGTACCATACAGAGAAATCAAGAACATCATCAGAAATCAGTATATAAACCAATGGAGAGAAGCCAGAAACATAAGCAGTACACCAGAACCAATTCACCAACTCAAAAGAAATCAACAAACTACTTTATTTCTCCTGAGAACTGGACACTGCAGACTACTAAAACATATATACCGACTGAAGATCTCACACACCGATGAGTGCCCCTGTGGAACAAGATGCCAGAACCCTGAGCATATACTACAGGAATGCCAAATCAATTGGGAAATGAGATGCCAGACCTGGCCAGAGGGAACGAAGCTGAGACAAAAGCTGTGGGGCCGCCGCTCCGACTTGGTTGGTGAAGAACACAGACTTCATCATGGCGACTGGTCTGCAGATATAGCATAACCAAAAGATCCTGACTACTACGGAGATCAAGTCGAACCTCACCTTGTTAGCCAGACTGTTGTCCTCGACAACAACCTGTTTCCAGGACGACCAACGAAGAGGTCAGATGAGGATCTTGGCCATTATATTTCTCCTTACTCTGGCTAACATTCTCTGATCAGTGTGTTTTGCCTGACCATCATTTAGCCTCATGGTCCCTACATGATGATGAAAAAGACATAACAATTTGCTGAAAACATTACTGACAGTAAAGGGGGGATTACAAACTTATCTGTGGCAAACGATGATATCAGTTGGATGGCAACATAATAAGATATATAGTGAAAGCCAAACAGATTGTGCAATAAAGGGTATCAGAGACTAAATAGATTTGGATTTTGGAAATAAGAAGCTAAAGCGGAGACACTTTGTAGAAATAGCAAAAGCAAAGTTGAGCGAAGACCCTATGAACACCGTAACAATAAAAAAGCCCATCCTTACTGTACGCAAACCCACATGGAAGCAGCATATCATTCCGGAGGTGGTAGAAAATATACCAGGTATTTGAAACAAGAACAGCCAGACTGAAAAAGAAAGAAGAGACATAACCCTAAGGTACATAACGGAAAACTACCCAAGCATAGACTGGACCCATGCATACACCGACGGTTCTGTAAAAAATCCCAGCACAGAACGGACGGGCAGGGGTATTCCTGAGCCTACAAAATGGTAGAAAAACAATACTGTCAGTGGCAACTGGAAAATGCTCAAGCAATTTCAGAGCGGAGGCAGAGGCACTGAGGGCTGCAGTAAAAGCAATGCTGGCAGGCGAAAGCAATGAAAGCCAGATAGTCCTGTTTACAGATGCCCTGGCCGTAGTTACAGCACTAAAAAGCCTGAAAAATACAGAACTTAATGATTTAAAAGCAGTACTCTGTCAATTATGCCAGCAGTCCGCACCAAAAAGAATAGTGGTACAGTGGGTTCCATCCCATTGTAACATCAAAGGCAACGAGGATGCAGACAGACTGGCAAAAAAAGGTGCAAGACTTCCAAAATCAGATACTAGTGTGATCTACAACGAGTCCAAAAGGCTCATTAGGGCCAGATACATGGCCAAATGGGAAACAGAACATACTGGCTACTCAAAAAATGATGCCAATTACCAGTTGAACAGAATAGAGCAGGTCGTGGTCTTCAGACTCTGCACAGGCCACAACAGACTGAGGTACCACCTATTCAATAAACTGAAGATAGGTGGCACTGACGAATGCACTTGTGGTACAGGGAAAATAACCGCTGAACATCTACTACAAAACTGCCCGAAATACGAGGACCAGAGAAAGCACATGTGGCCATCACCAGTGGCAACACTAGACACGTTTTAGGGCAGTGTCGATAGCCTCAGGATGACCGCTGCTTTCTTCGAGCAAATACAGGTTGACGTCTGACAGCATACGAAGAAGAAGAAGAAGAAGAAGAAGAAGAAGAAGAAGAAGAAGAAGAAAAAGAAGAAGAAGAAGAAGAAGAAGAAGAAGAAGAAGAAGAAAAAGAAGAAGAAGAAGAAGAAGAAGAAGAAGAAGAAGAAGAAGAAGAAGAAGAAGAAGAAGAAGAAGAAGAAGAAGAAGAAGTACAATAAAAGTAAGAGTCAGAACCTTCATGCATTTCCTTTTGAACCACTCAGAAACATCCTGCGTCACTGAAATAATAGCGTATGTACATACAGACGCACACATGCATCCAAAAACTGGTTAATCCGTCCTGATGTCACCCAATGGACTACTGTTCGGAGTGGAATGACCCGTGCCTCAGTAGAATACAGAGACGTAACCCTTCAACAAAAACATTGATATAGTTTCTAATTAACTGTAATCTTGCAATGTAATTCTTCTGCTTCTTCTTCATCTTCTTCTTCTTCGTACACTATAAAACGTCAACCTGTATTTTTTCGAAGAAAGCAGCGGTCATCCTGGGGCTGTCGACACTGCCACAGAGCTTGTCTAGTGTTGCCAGTGGTGATGGCAACATGTGCTTTCTCTGGTCCTCGTATGTCAGGCAATTTTGCAGCAGATGTTCAGCGGTCATTTTCCCGGTACCACAAGTGCATTCGTCAGTGCCACCTATCTTCAGTTTATTGAACAGGTGGTACCTCAGTCTATTGTGGTCTGTGCGGAGTCTGAAGACCACGACCTGCTCTCTTCTGTTCAACTGGTAATAGGCATCGTTTTTGGTGTAACCAGTATGTTCGGTTTCCCATTTGGTCATGTATCTGGCTTTGATAAGCCGTTTTGACTCTTCGTACGTCTCTCTTCTGTTCAACTGGTAATAGGCATCGTTTTTTTGTGTAGCCAGTATGTTCTGTTTCCCATTTGGCCATGTATCTGGCCCTAATAAGCCTTTTGGACTCTTCGTAGGTCACACTAGAATCTGGTTGTGGTAGTCTTGCATCTTCTTTTGCCAGTCTGTCTGCCTCCTCGTTGCCTTGGATGTTACAGTGGGATGGAACCCACTGTACCACTACTCTGTTTGGTGTGGACTGCTCGCATAGTTGACAGAGTACCGCTCTTAAATTATTAAGTTCATTATTTTTTAGGCTTTTTAGTGCTGTAACTACGGCCAGGGCATCTGTAAACAGGACTATCTAGCTTTCGTTGATTTCGCCTGTCAGCATTGCTTCTATTGCAGCCCTCAGTGACTCTGCCTCCGCTCTGAAATTGCTTGAGAATTTTCCAGTTGCCACTGACAGTGGTATTTTTCTACCATTTTGTAGTCTCAGGAATTCCCCTGCCCCTCCGTTCTGTGTTGTGTTTGTTACAGAACCGTCAGTGTATGCATGGGTGCAGACCATGTCTGGGTAGTTTTCCGTTTTGTACCTCAGGGTTATGTCTCTTCTTTCTTTTTCAGTCTGGCTGTTCTTGTTTCCAATACCTGGTGTATTTTCTACCACCTCCGGAATGTGATATGCTGCTTCCAGGTAGGTTTGCGAACAGTAGGGAAGGGATTTGGTATTGTTACGGTGTTCATAGGGTCTTCGCTCATCTTTGCTTTGGCTATTTCTGCAAAGTTTTTCAGCTTTAGTTTCCCATTTCCAAATCTATTTAGTCTCGTATGCATTGGATGGTCTGTCAGTCTTCTGAGTTTCTCTGCTTGCTGCTGGGCTCTGCAGTCTCTTCTGTCTGTCATGGATTGCAGATTTGTAATCTTTTCAAGTTCTACAATTGGCGTTGACTTCATGTCTCCTGTTATAACTCTCATGGCTTGGTTTTGAAGTTTGCTAATTGTATCAAAGTTCGCCTTTGCTGCTGTTGTCCATGCCGCAGTGCCATACTCGAGAACTGGTCTCACTCTTCCAGTGTACAGATTCTTTAGTATTCTCTCATCTGCTCCCCAGCTTGTACCAGCAAGTTTCCTCATGATTGCCATTATTTTTCTGGCTCTCATTCGGTTTCTCTCGATCTGACTTTTCCATGTCATGCGCCGATCAAATGTGACTCCCAAGTAGTTTGGGTTGTCGTTTGGCAGCAGGAATTTGCCGTTAAGACTTATTTTGGTGTTCTGGGGTTTATTTGAAAGCGAGAATATCGTACATGTTTTTTCCTCGTTTATTTTGACCAGCCATGAGTTCGCCCACTCCTCCAACGATGTTAGGGCCTGCTGCATCCGATTGCTTGCTACGGTGAGATTTTTTTAAGAGGTCCACATAGGCAGATCTGTGGATCTGTGGACTCTTCTTGGTATATTTTCTGTGATGTTGTTTATATACACCAGGAAAAGTGTGGGTGACAGTACCCCTCCCCCCCCCCTCTTGGGGTACTCCTTGCTCCAGTGTCATCTTTTTGCTCATCTGCCCTTATACTTGAACTCTGCCTGTTCTGCTTTCGAGGTAGTGGCTGATCCATCTGTACATTTTCCCACATACTTCACTTCTTCGTAGCTTGACTTTAAGTCCCTCTTTCCACACCTTGTCAAATCCCTTCTCTAGATCCACCCAAACCGCTACTGTGTGCTTTTTCTCTTGGTAAGCATCCTCTATTTCCTGAGCTATGAGAGTGATCTGGTCTTCAGTGGATCTGTGTTGTTTGAATCCTGCTTGCTGTGGAATTAGTATGTGTTTTTCTTCCATGTGCCACATCAGTCTGGTGTTTATCATACGCTCCATCAGTTTGCCTACACAGCTCAGTAGACTGATGGGCCTGTATCCATTTGGATCAGTTCTATCTTTTTTTTTTCTCTGGTACTGGTACAAGTACAGCCTCTTTCTATGCCTGCGGTACACTTCCCCTTTTCCAGCTTTGGTTCAGGACTGATAGTAACTTCCTCTTTGCCGTTTGGCCCAAACCCATCAGCATTTCGTTTGTTACCCCATCTTTTCCGGGCGATTTCTTTTTCTTTAAAGTTCTCATGGCCTCATCCATTTCATTCATTGTTAGTTTTGCCATCATGTGCTCCTCTGGTACCATCTTGATGTTGTCGTGGCTCTTTTGTTCTTCACTAATGTCTGTATGCCTGTCTGTAGGGACATCAATGTAGTTTGCTCTGGCATAATGTTCTATAAAGGCGTTTGCCGCTTTTTTTTTTTCCAGTGAGCATGTTTTCGCCCTGCTTGATGGTAATTTGTTTATTTGATGTGTTTCGTCATTCATGGCTCTGACTAAATTCCATAGTTTGTTCCATTCTTTATCTAAATTGAGGTTTCTGTTTTGTTTTTCCAGCTGTCTCTTGTTATTTGGTTTAGTGTGCTGTTGTATTACCAACGTAATTCAATTACACACACACACACACAAACTTGATATATATGTGATGTTCGTCCATCATAAGGGGTGAAGACCACTCTCTTTGTTCAGCCGTGTGGTCTTTTCTCTTGCTGTGTTCGCTGAAATGGGTGACCTGCGCGGTGATTTTGGATAAAAGTGAGGACGGAACTGCGCCTTTTGTCAACCTCACTCTCTAGTCCTGAGCTACCTTTGGTCAGTGGCAAGATATTTATCGAGGCGACTGGAGATAGCACAGGGTGCAGATTTTTCCTCAGGGTTTACTCCTGAAGCCTTTCCTGTAACCAGGTATCCCGCAAGGCAGCGGAGGGGTGGGGGTGACATTTAACGTTGTGTGTCGTGCCTTTTCCATAATCACAAGAGGTCGTAGGGACATCACTCAGCGTGTGAGTGAGTCTGGCATCTCTCCTCCAATGTGTTTAGTTCATTATAGTAGTGGCTAAATTTCTCAAACGCCAATTTCGTGAAGTTCAGCTGTGTGAACCAGGCCGTGAAATACCACACAGGTTTAAGCGTAGTGCCATTTTAAAAAAACGATGTCCAGACCAGGATAGTCGGACGGAAGAAATAATTAAAAACGAACGAATTAACCAGTCCAAAAGAGAACAACGCCACGTTTCCGTGAACACAAGTGTTAAGTTGTCGACTAGTGTGAATTCCTGGCAAATCCGTGGACTGGCGGCATCTATAATGAACCAAAACAGTGGACCAATGTAGACCCGCAGACAGATACGACGTTATCTTTGTTGTGCACCATTTATATGTACAAGAACAACAAACTCACACGGCAGAACACTCACACACACAATTACACGCACACACTCACAGAGGCAGACCGAGGAGAAGATGGACAAGGGACATTACATAGGATCTGGGGTTGACAGTGGCAGAGTTGGAGAGCTGGTCACGGATCGAGTGTCTTACATGAGAGCGGAAAGAGCCACGTACTACAAAGGAAGGACATGCTTCGTGATGACGGTGATGAAAAGAACGTTTACACACAATTACACCAACACTCTCTATCACACACACACACACACAACACGACAAACACACACAACACATACTATCTGAACCATCGCAGTTTTTTCACCCACCACAACACCATCACTCTCTGCTGAGGTAAGCAACGAGTTTTTACAAATGTTCGTCCTCTCTTTAAATAGACACAGTAGCCTTGAAAAGCACGCGGCTGGCCTTTGTTGATGTTTCTAAACTCGGCCACTTAGCCACGCCTACCTTGCATTATGATTGGTCATCGCATTAAGTCAGCTAGAGTTTCATTGGCTGCAGTACCACCCAGGCTTCGCGTGAACTGCGAAGTGTGACAACAATGCGCAGGAAGAGATTTCAGATAACATATGCCAACTTGGAGTTTTTGCAGACAAACTAGAAATATGGACTGTTTTTCAACGCAAGGCAGAAAATTAATTTGACTTTCTTTGTGACTATTTTCATCTTTATAATTATGTTTTGGAGATGGGTGGGGTGGGAGTGTACTGGAGACAGTGAGAAGGGAGTGGGAAGGGGTGTATGAATTAGTTGGTATAAGAAAACTACATTCTTATCATCATCATCATTAAAACATGTCCTCTGCAGTAAGACACTCGATCCATGGCCAGCTCTCCAACTCTGCCAGTCAACCTCAGAGCCTATGTAATGTCCCTTGTCCATCCTCTCCTCGGTCTGCCTCTGCCTCTTCTGCCAGACATCATACCCTACAGTATCGTTCTTTCTAGACCACTTTGACCATCGATGTGTCTAAAGACCACTTTGACCATTGATATGTCCAAAGACCACTTTGACCATTGATATGTCCAAAGACCACTTTGACCATTGATATATCCAAAGACCACTTTGACCATTGATATGTCCAAAAACTACTTTGACCATTGATATGTCCAAAAACCACTTTGACCATTGAGATGTCCAAGACCACTTTGCACTAATAGCAACCCCAAATAAAATAACTGCAGAAACGTACATCAACAATTTTATTAAGGTGTGTACGGATTATAGTCTGAAAATCAACATAAAGAAAACATAAATTTTGACGACGGCAAGAAAATAAATAAAAACAACATTCATTCAAAACCAACACGTAAAACAGGTGAACAATTTCACTTACCTGGGTAACATACATAATCTCAGCAGATGAAAAAGCCGACACTAAAATTCAAAACAGATGCAATAAAGCAAGACAAATCATTGGGCAGGGTTCAAGATGCTAAGCAGCACATGAGCTGTAGCGGTCAGAGACCCATAGCTGACTGCTGTCGTCAGGGCCAGCGAAGCAGAGCTGCCAAGATACATCTACACCTCCATGCGGTGGTCCTGTATAGCAGACTGCCACAGAGCAGAATGGCTAAGGAGAAAGGATTCAAGAGAGAAGGCTAACCCGGTACTCAAAAAGGCCTGCCGAAAGGTGCAAATATAGCAGTCAAGCTGTAAACCACGACACAACGCATTCTTCTTCGTACGCTGTCAGACGTCAACTTGTATTTTTTCGAAAAAAGCAGCGGTCATCCTGAGGCTGTCGACACTGCCATAGAGCTTGTCTAGTGTTGCCACTGGTGATGGCCACGTGTGCTTTCTCTGGTCCTCGTATGTCGGGCAGTTTTGCAGCAAATGTTCAGCGGTCATTTTCCCTGGACCACACGAGCATTCGTCAGTGCCTCCTATCTTCAATTTATTGAATAGGTGGTACCTCAGTCTATTGTGGCCTGTGCGAAGTCTGAAGACCACGACTTGTTCTCTTCTGTTCAACTGGTAATAGGCATCGTTTTTTGTGTAGCCAGTATGTTCTGTTTCCAATTTGGTCATGTATTTATTTCTAATAAACCTTTTTGACTCTTCGTAGGTCACACTAGGATGTGGTTGTGGTAGTCTTGCACCTTCTTTTGCCAGTCTGTCTGCCTCTTCGTTGCCTTGAATGTTACAGTGGGATTGAACCCACTGTACCACTACTATTTTTTGTGCGGATTGCTGGCATAGTTGACAGAGTATTGCTCTTAAATCATTAAGTTCAGTATTTTTCTGGCTTTTTAGTGCTGTTACTACGGCCAGGGCATCTGTAAACAGGACTATATGGCTTTCATTTCTTTTGCCTGTAACTATTTCTTCTACTGCAGCCCTCAGTGCCTCTGCCTCCGCTCTGAAATTGCTTGAGTATTTTCCAGTTGCCACTGACAGTGTTATTTTCTACCATTTGGTAGGCTCAGGAATACCCCTGCCCCTCCGTTCTGTGTTGTGTTTGTTACAGAACCGTCGGTGCATGCATGGGCAACGCAATTCAATTCCCTTTACAACATCCTGCTACTGGAAACAGTTTTTTCAGGGCTTGGTAGTGGGATTCTGAGAACAAACGAACGAAGAAGAAGTCGTTTGGGATGATATCTCAATATTACAATGAAAGCATGTGACAATGAAAACAAAAAAGA
Source organism: Ariolimax columbianus (assembly GCA_036924085.1). NCBI lineage: Eukaryota > Metazoa > Mollusca > Gastropoda > Stylommatophora > Arionidae > Ariolimax > Ariolimax columbianus. The sequence continues at coordinate 61,454,440 of JAVGWX010000016.1, read as the reverse complement.
ACACCATACAACGTGATATTCATAACCACATTGTCCTATCAGTGCCAGAATTGGACATTAACAAACAAAGATAAAAGACACATCATAACAACAGCGATGAAATGCCTGACAGAATGCTTGGAGTAACAAGAATGGATAGAATCAGAAACGAAGATATGAAGAGGCAAGTAGGACACAACTAGTGATATACCTCGTTAATTCACAACAAACCAAATGGTTCGGCCACGTGACACACCACACACCAGGTAGTATCCATTAGAAAGCTTTGCTATACATATATAATATAAGAAAATCAAGGGACGCGAAAGCAAAAGATGGATAGCAGAAATAACAGAAACATTGAAACTCATGTACAAAGCACATACTAGGACCCGGTAAAGAAAACATCATTGTTGTTCGTCCATCACGCGTGATGAGGACCTTTCCTTTTTTTAAATTTTAGCCACTAATTATTCTGTACTTCCGGGTTGTGGATGGGTGCGGAGATGGCTGACCAGTCCGATTTTGGATCTGCATACTCCCAGGCAGTGAAGGCATGGGAAGTTCGCTTCGCAAGACTGATATTTTACGGGCTTTTCTGACCTTTCTCCGTTGTTTTGCTGCAGTCTTTTTAGAAGCCTCGCATGACACTGCTCCTCTGCGGAGAGCTGTACGCCAGGCTGTACGGTCTTTTGCAGCATCTTCCTATGTTTCGAGGTTTATGCTGAAGGCTTTTGAAGACGTTTTTAGTGTGTCTTTAAATCGCTTTTTTTTGACTCCTTGGCAGGGTTCGCCATTCTGCATCTCGCCACAGAAGATTATTTTTGGCAACCAATAGTCTGGCATACGAACCACATGACCCGCCCAGCGAATCTGTGATTGCGTCATAATGGTATCAATGCTAGGGATACCAGCTCGCTCAAGAACAGAAGTGAAAGGGACCCTGTCTTGCCCTCACCCTCCCGAGACAAATTGTGTGAAAGTGATTCAGCTTCTTTGCATGCCGCCTGTATGCAAGTTCATGTATCACGTGCATATAGCAACACAGGGAAAACATCATAACCAGACGTTGTAAGGCACAAACAGGCCAGGAAAGCGATTTAAAACAAATTTACCTATTACTCATTCACGTAGTAGCCACCTCTTCTGTAAATTATGAAGCAAGGATTAAAAGTCATATTTAATGACTACTCTGATCAATGAGGTCTCAAATAGCTACTCACCTCAAAACTGAAGTAACTGCCTCAATATCCATTTTCATACATAGAGATTGTTGTCATGCATGCCCGGCTTCGCTCGGTAGCGACACTGCCTCTCACTCTAGCGGTCAAGTCCTATCTTAATTTCTCGAAGTAATTCACTGATTCATCGGCACATACGACCATTGAATTGTTGTAATAAAAGCTTTTTAATTTTGTCTTTTTTTTTTAAACGAGGGTATTTGGCTTTTCCTTGAGAAGGTATTTGGCTTTTCTTTTGCGGGATTTAGCTTTTCTCCAGTTATTATCTGTCAATTCTGACAGGTTTTGGTCAGCATTGCCCAATTGGCAACTTAGTTGCGAAAATCTATAAATTTGGCGTCTTTTCAAACCAATAAAAAATAAACTATTTCGCATCTTTTTTATTTCTGGTTTGACAGTCTTAAACAATTTTGGCAACTTTTAAAAACTACTGCAAACTATTTGGCAACTTAAAAAAATGAAACATTTAATAACTAGTGTTGTTTTATGAAAAAAAATATCGAAAAATATAAAATATTAATTATTTCTGTAAATTTGAAACCTTTTATAAACTGTTCACCAAAGTGATCGCCATACGCCAACCTCATAGAGAAGCTACTAAATAAGAACCAACCACGAGAGCAGGAAGGTTTTAGGAAATACTTCTTAACCACTGACCACCTCCACACAATCAACCAACTAATAGACAGGGCGCATGAAATACAGATGCCATTATGCCTTGTGTTCGTGGATTATGAGAAGGCTTTCGATAGCATCGAAATAACTGCGGTGCTGAATGCTCTGATAAATCTTGGACTTACAGAAAAATACGCTCAACTGATAGGGGAGATAAACAGCGGGTACACAATGGATATCACCTTATGCTATAGACCGATCACCATACCAAAACAACGTGGCGTCCGACAGGGGGATACAATCTCGCCAAAGCTATTTACAGCCGCCCTTGAGGAGGTCTTTGAACACATGGACTGGGAGGAAATGGGCATAAACATAGACGGGGACATTCTTACTCATATGTGGCTAGCTGATGACATAGTCATCCTCAGTCATGACGTCAAAGAAGCAGAGAAAAGCTTGATCGAGCTCAGCAGAGCAAGCGTTGTAGTTGCCTTCAAATCAATAGGAAAAAAACCCAGTTCATGATCAACACCTTCTGCCCAAAAGGAGATATGCGACTTGGAGATTGTCCCGTCGAAAACGTAAATTCGCATTTCTAGTTGAGCCAAGAAATCACGAACTCCCATTTAATAAACCTGTAGATCTCACGAAGGATAACACTTTGGCGGGCTCAGCTTCAACTGTATAAAACTCATACCGTAACAGATGTGAAACGTCAACGCTAGGGCGCACACCTTCAACAATGTGGTCGTTCAAGCCATGGTATATGGCTGCGAGGTGTGGAACATATGGAAAGCTGATGAAGATAGACTCCTCGTCGCACAACGAGCTATGGAGGGAAGAACACCGAAGATCTCCATTCGAGATCAAATCCGCAACACAGAGATCAGACGTCGAACTACCTTCTCTGACATCATAGATGTCGCGTTCTTACGAAATTACAGATGGACCGTCCATGGGGTGAGCATGCCGTATAACAGATGGGCCGTCCATGGGGTGAGCATGCCGTATAACAGATGGGCCGTCCATGGGGTGAGCATGCCGTATAACAGATGGGCCGTCCATGGGGTGAGCATGCCGTATAACAGATGGGCCGTCCATGGGGTGAGCATGCCGTATAACAGATGGGCCGGCCATGGGGTGAGCATGCCGTATAACAGATGGGCCGTCCATGGGGTGAGCATGCCGTATAACAGATGGACCGTCCATGGGGTGAGCATGCCGTATAACAGATGGGCCGGCCATGGGGTGAGCATGCCGTATAACAGATGGGCCGTCCATGGGGTGAGCATGCCGTATAACAGATGGGCCGGCCATGGGGTGAGCATGCCGTATAACAGATGGGCCGTCCATGGGGTGAGCATGCCGTATAACAGATGGGCCGTCCATGGGGTGAGCATGCCGTATAACAGATGGGCCGTCCATGGGGTGAGCATGCCGTATAACAGATGGGCCGTCCATGGGGTGAGCATGCCGTATAACAGATGGGCCGTCCATGGGGTGAGCATGCCGTATAACAGATGGGCCGTCCATGGGGTGAGCATGCCGTATAACAGATGGGCCGTCCATGGGGTGAGCATGCCGTATAACAGATGGACCGTCCATGGGGTGAGCATGCCGTATAACAGATGGGCCGGCCATGGGGTGAGCATGCCGTATAACAGATGGGCCGTCCATGGGGTGAGCATGCCGTATAACAGATGGGCCGGCCATGGGGTGAGCATGCCGTATAACAGATGGGCCGTCCATGGGGTGAGCATGCCGTATAACAGATGGGCCGGCCATGGGGTGAGCATGCCGTATAACAGATGGACCGGCCATGGGGTGAGCATGCCGTATAACAGATGGGCCGGCCATGGGGTGAGCATGCCGTATAACAGATGGACCGTCCATGGGGTGAGCATGCCGTATAACAGATGGGCCGTCCATGGGGTGAGCATGCCGTATAACAGATGGACCGGCCATGGGGTGAGCATGCCGTATAAAAGATGGACCGGCCATGGGGTGAGCATGCCGTATAACAGATGGACCGGCCATGGGGTGAGCATGCCGTATAACAGATGGACCGTCCATGGGGTGAGCATGCCGTATAACAGATGGACCGGCCATGGGGTGAGCATGCCGTATAACAGATGGACCGTCCATGGGGTGAGCATGCCGTATAACAGATGGACCGTCCATGGGGTGAGCATGCCGTATAACAGATGGACCGTCCATGGGGTGAGCATGCCGTATAACAGATGGACCGTCCATGGGGTGAGCATGCCGTATAACAGATGGGCCGGCCATGGGGTGAGCATGCCGTATAACAGATGGGCCGGCCATGGGGTGAGCATGCCGTATAACAGATGGGCCGGCCATGGGGTGAGCATGCCGTATAACAGATGGGCCGTCCATGGGGTGAGCATGCCGTATAACAGATGGGCCGGCCATGGGGTGAGCATGCCGTATAACAGATGGGCCGTCCATGGGGTGAGCATGCCGTATAACAGATGGACCGTCCATGGGGTGAGCATGCCGTATAACAGATGGGCCGGCCATGGGGTGAGCATGCCGTATAACAGATGGACCGGCCATGGGGTGAGCATGCCGTATAACAGATGGGCATGTAGAAGGACGTCGTTGTGGCCATACTTCTTCTTCTACTTCTTCTTCGTTCGTTCTCAATCTCCTTCTACCAAACCCTGAAAGGGCCTACGTAGCAGAATGTAGTCCAGAGAATGGAATGCGTTGTGTCGTAGTTTACAGCTTGGCTGCGATATTTGCACATTTCGGTCCAACACATCCGACTTCAGTACCGGGTTAGCATTCCCTCTTCGATCCCTTTTCCTTAGCCAGTCTGCCCTGCTGCAGCCTATTATCCAGGATCACCGCGTGGAGGTGTAGAAGGGTCTTGGCAGCTATGGTTCGCTGGCCCTGACGCTAGCAGTCAGCTGTGGGTAGCTAACCACTGCAGCTTATGTGCTGCTCAGCATCTTGATCCCGTTGTGGCCATACAACTTTAGCCGTTCTTGCGAGAGACCGGCTGATGTGGAGAGATGGAATAATGGAATAATAGAGGCCTTAGGCCTAACATGGTAAACCAAGGCAAACGAGTGAAATGAGTTTACTCAACATTTGGCTACCTTGCATCAGACACAAGTGCCTGATTGAATACTAGGATTAAATGGGAAACTGAACATACCGGCTACACCAAAAACGATGCCTATTCCCAGTTGAACAGAAGAGAGCAGGTCGTTGTTTTCAGACTTCGCACTGGCCACAATAGACTGAGGTACCACCTATTCAACAAATTGAAGATAGGTGGTACCGACGAATGCTCGTGTGGTACCGGGAAAATGGCCGTTGAGCATCTGCTGCAGAACTGCCCGACATACGAGGATCAGAGAGAGCAGATGTGGCCATCACCAGTGGAACCACAAGACAAGCTCTATGGCAGTGTCGACAGCCTCAGGATGACCGCCGCTTTTTTCGAGAAAATAATGGTTACTGTCTGACTGCGTACGAAGAAGAAGAAGAATACTAGGATTTTGAAATTTGAGTTGTTGTATCAATTTCTAGGCATATAATTGAATCCTTCCAGTCAAAACGTTACAGAAAGATCCTCAGAATACCCTGGATGGAGAAAAAGACAAATATAGACATTCAACAGGAGTTGAACATAGAGGAGAACTGGTTTATCAATTCTATTTTGGCCAGAAAAGTAAAATACTTTGGTCACGTCAAGAGACACAACGATCTTGAGAGAAAATTGATGGAAGGTATGGTGTCAGTCAAAAGAGGAAGGGGTAGACAAAAAAGACGATGCCACCAAGATATCTAGGAATGCCTGGGTGTGACTGTTGATAGAGGTTAGATTTTTGGCAAGGGAAAGAGTTTCTTGCAGACAGACTGTGATGGCAGCGACCTTCTATAAAGAATATTTTATGTGATGATGATGATGATGATGTTGTATCTGAAACTGAAAGTATTCGTATCTTCTTCGTCGTTGATCCTCAAACTCTCGCTACAAGCCCTGAAAAAGACTGCAAGTAGCAGGATGTAGTCGTTGGCGTTCTGTCATAGTTTACAGCATGATTGCGATGTTTGCACCTTTCGGTCCAACACATCCGACTTCAGCATGCCATTTCTGGGCACCGGATTAACCTTCCCTCTTCGATCTCTTTTATTATTCTTGACTTTCAAAACAAGAACTATCCTCGCATTATCAATGACATATGAACGAGGACGGTAACTTTCTGGTGGCCATAAATCTACAATCGCCCATGCGGCCTTCCCTTCCGCCAACAATATTATAGTATTCCACAGAGATGAACAGACGCAGATTCAGACAGCTGTTGACTACCTGATATCAATCCAGACCCATCTAGTGCCAGCATGACTGCATGGAAAAGGGGGGGGGGGGGGAGAGGGGGGACTTCAAGGCGCATGAACATTTCAATCGTGCGCTTGTCACTTTGTGACGAAACTACAGTACTGTAATGAGAAAATGGTTGTCTACAGACTCTCGTCTTCTGGGGATCGCTGTGGTGAAGAGGTCACGCACGCGTCTCTCAAAACGGTGAACTGGAACGGTGGGTGATCGAATTCCACAAGTTTCAAGTGACCTCTGGTCTCACGGGATGTGGGACCAGAGTACGTGCATCCTGAGTTATTTCTAATAGTATTGACTTATGTCTTACTACTGGTCCAAGGTAACTCGGGACCAGAATGTAAGGTTGATGACTAGCTCAGTTACTCCCTCACTATAATCCAAATACAGCGCAAATTGCAAAACCATCGGATGATATCGCCATCCTCTCTTGAGATGGGCAACTAACTAAATGATCAGGATGCGGAGATGGTACTTTATCTGAACTGAACTAGATTGATTTAGAAAAAAATATTTTTATCAGGTTTGGCATTTTATTAACAGCTTAAAATAATTGTTTGGCAACTTTTCCAAATGTTTATCTGGCAACCGTAGTACCAGGTCAGAAACGACAAGAAGAAGCCAGCCTTTGTGTTGGTTGGTAGTGAGCGCCAGGACTTGTGAGTAACAATTACAATAGTTGCTGTTCCAGAATTCAGAGACTAAATTAGAGATGCAAAATGCACTGTCGTGTGTCACATCCGAACAACCAGTACATGGACGTCGTGATAAACCCAAAGGAGACTGGACAATTTATTCTTGACAAGGTAACCATATTTTGATTGTACAGTACAGTGTACAGGGAACGTACGTCGTACATCATGCTTGATTCACTTCAGTGGATGATTCTTGATTCTAAATTTAATAATAATAGTAATACTCAGGTCCTCAGTAGGCTGGCCGAATTAACTTTATTGTGATCAATTAACGTTATAAACTGAATATAATATATTTTAAATCTTATTTCTATTTGTATCGTGTGTTTATAATTGAGTAATTCAGTTGTGGTTCTGTCATCGCTTCTATCTCAACACCCACCTTTTCGAGTTTCCCGTTTTTTGACTAGTTTTAAATATAGTTCTAACTTCTAACAAGTGTCTGTTGTGTTTATTTTAACATACATTTGAAGTATTTTACAGTAAAGTTAGTATGTTGCGTGATTTTGAATATTCCAGAGTTTGAGATGTAAAAATAGAGGAATTCTGTAAGGTTGAAAACAATGAAAATGTAAAGTATAGTTTTTGTTGCTCAAGTTACGGCAAGGCCTCTCAATGACGTCACAATCAGCTGGATCAATCAAAATGGCTTCCCAAGGTACAAAGTCCAAATGTTTTTTGTGTGTATGTTTGTGTGTGAAGTGGGCTGCCTGGATAGAGACCAGGTTCTTGTGCTTGTTTCAGTATGTAATTGCGTGCATTTGGTGGTTGCGTAGGGATGAGGTAACTAATGAAAGGACTATGTTTATTTGTCTCAATACTCAATGAAGTTCAGGCTCCCTCGCTGGCCTCATCGAGTCCCGAGACTACTCTCCTGCACAGTTGTAGAAGAAGCAAATGTTTTTGCGCCAACGAACATATTTTTTAACGTTTGTGCACACCAGCACAGTATAATACTTTCTTTAATTGGCATTTCTTACTTGAGAAGTTTTAATCATTATTGATTTTTGTTGTTGACGGAACAACATATACACTAACGGTCATTACTGTGCAGCTATGGCGCAGTTTAGATTAGTGACTAAGTAAGTCTCACACTTTGTACTTGTAAGAAATGTAGGCCATTTGATTTGGCGTCACTATTGGGTTTTTAGGCAAATGCCTGTTGACGTTGTTTGTTGGCGAGACCTACTGCCCTGGTTTACTTTCCTCTCAGGCTTTCAAGTCCCTCCTTCCCTCTACTCTCACGTTTACTACCATTTTTTTTCAACCTACAATCCTACATTATGAAAAGGAGTTTGAAACCAGTTAAACCACCCATTTTTCCATATTAGCAAGTGAACAAGAAAATATTCATGGTCCTTATAGTTTCAATCATAGTATAATCTTATCCATGCAACAAACTTGGGTAATTCATTTGAAGGACAAAAAATAAGTATGACCATTCTAAACATCTCTTCTTGTTGATGTCATGGTAGCTACTAATAGCTTTTTCTAATTTGTCAATTGTTGTCTCTTGTCAATTGTTGTCTCTTTCTTTCAATCACCTTTTTTGTTCACCCTTCTCTACATTTCAGTTAAACAAACATTGATAAAGCCGTTTACTGTGAAAGCCTGCAAAAAAATGTATAAGTAGGTCTACACGAAATACCACGAGATAAGAGGTCGTTCACATATACAGCATGTCACGCGTGGGAAAGTGGGGTGAGGAAAAGAGAGAAGGGATCTAACATTTTGTAACTAGCTGATGGACTCTGAAGAAATGTGATGTCACACAATCATTATCTTCTATTTCTAAGCATTATCTACCATATGAATTTTGTTATTTGTAATCTGGACAGAGAAAAAAACAAATGTAGACATTCGGCAAGAGTTGAGCATAGAGGAGAACTGGTTTATCAATTCCATTATGACCAGAAAATGCAAATACTTTTGTCACATCAAGAGACACAACGGTCTCGAGAGAACGGTGATGGAAGGTATGGTGCCAGGTAAAAGAGGAAGGGGTAGACCAAGAAGACGATGGCATCAAGATATCCAAGAATGCCTGATTATGACTGTGGTACAGGCTGGAGTTTTGGCAAGGGAACAAATTTTTATTCAGACAGACTGTAATGGAAGCGACGTTCTACAAAGGACATGCTACATGGTGATGATTTTTAATTAAGTCCAGTATCCGCTGTAGCAGCCACTTATGGGTTAGGTATCCTCACACTGTCCAGATCACAGTAAGAAAAGTTTGAATGAAGGAATGTGGCTGGCCTTAGGTGCATAAGGGATACCCCAATTGTATTGTTAAGATGCAATACATATTTGAGCTTCATGGATCCACACTCCCGATAACATGGCGGACTATATCCAAGTCAACATCACCTTGGCAGAGAATGGAAAAGATCAGCTTGAGTTTCTAGTGATAATACCCTAGGTGATGATGCTGTAGTATATATGAATGGGTACTATGCATTGGAAAATCAATTTGGGGCTTCTCTGCTAGAATGAGAGTTACGGTTACATCCACAACGAGTTGTGCATGCATAAAAACTTCCAGTAATGAGAATGGAGATTTGGGCAGTGATTTCAGCTTGAGGTGGTTATCTGAAAACTCTTTAACAAGGACATACATCATATTGAACTCTCTGTCCTTGCTTCGGAAGGTACAGAATTGTTGTTAAGAGCATGATTGAATAACAGACGTAGGAGCACTGACGTTCAGAGGCTCGTGTGCGTCTGCTGTCCTGATTATGTTTGTTCATGAGTGACTTCATATCTGCATACCCCCCAATGTTCAGAAATTGATAAGAAAAATATTGAAATAAACTACAACACTTCTGGAAATAGGCAATTCAATTGTCTTCTAGGTCATTGTTTTCCAACTGCTGGTCCGCGGAAAGGTTATTGCAGCTTAACTGTGGAGGTCACCTTGAGATGATCTAAGCTTGGGTGGGCTAATTTTATTAATTAAAAGGACGTCAGCTACACAAGTATCCGTGCTGTTCCAACACAAACTCATCTCAATTGTGCGTGTCTGTCAAAGTATTTGAGGTTGTTTTTTTTTTGTAAATACATTCAAGTATGGTCGAAGTCAACTTGTACTTCGACAGTGGTGGTTACCCCTGTGCAGATTCGAGCTTTGGCGTGAGCTGGAGGTAGCTGGGAGAAGGATTTCATGCAAAACAGGCTAGGCTCGGGCTGCATTAGGACAATTGCCGCAGAGGGTGGTAACTGATGTACGAGTCCATCTTAACAGACACAAACACTAGAGCAAAGTAGACTCGCAGCCTGTTAGGCGCCACCTATGAAGGTCTTAACAAACCACCTAACCATGGTCGGTGTTATATGACATGCTCTATGTGGGGCATTGGTATTATTCTTGTCCTTGTCATACACAAAGACCCCAGCAGACCACTCCAGATATGACTAAATGTAAATTAGGTCAATGGGAAATTCATTTTATAGGTGAATTTATCTGTTAATACTGTGTTGCAGTATTTCAGACAACAGGTTATTTCTAATAATGTTTATTTTTATTTCCGTCTGATCTTGTCAGCGGAAAAAGCTTCCTAACTTCACTGGTCCACGAAATGTATTGTATGTTTTCACCCGTCCGCAGGTCTAAAAAGGTTGAGAAATACTATTCTAGGTTACAGGAAAAAGGAATTAAAGTAATAACATTTTTCATTCACGTATTCCATATACAATGAACGTTATTGCTTCTGTTACTATGTTTCAATTGCTATATATTCACTGATTGTATACATGCCAAGGTCTCCTGTCAGTTCTATTTATTAGAATCCAGGTATTCTATCACGCATGTTAGGCCTACTGCTTGGTAGCCAAAGGCAGCTATAAATAGCACATTTTTATTTGCAATATGTTAATTCCGGTGGCTTACTAGGCCAGGGGGAAGTAAGTTTGGTATTGGGTAGGAATTTAATTGCTCTAGAGGCACACAATGTCAGGATAAATTTACAGTGGGTGGTGAGAAATAGATCAGGTCACACATTTTTAATATCTGGGTCCCAGAATTGACAAAAATGGCGACTGCTCGAAATAAATCAGAAGAAGACTAGCCATGGCAATGCACTGACTGAACAACCTGAAGAAATTATGGCTGAGCACCAACAAAATGATAAAAGTAAAAGTCTTGAGAGCCTTTGTTTTTCCTGTGGCAGCTTATAGCTGCTAATCATGGACAATTACCAAAACTTCCAGACAAAGAATCAAATTCTTTGAGTTAAAATATTACAGAAAGATCCTCAGAATACCCTGGACAGAGAAAAAGACAAATGCAGACATTCGGCAAGAGTTGAGCATAGAGGAGAACTAGTTTATCAATTCCATTTTGTCTAGAAAATGCACATACTTTGGTCACATCAAGAGACACACCAGTCTCGAGAGAACAGTGACAAAAGGTATGGTGCCAGGTAAAAGAGGAAGAAGACGACGATGGCACCAAGATATCCAGGAATGCCTGGGTATGACTATGACGAAGGCTGGAGTTTTGGCAAGGGAACAAGTTTCTTTCAGACACACTGTGATGGAAGCGATGTTCTATAAAGGACATGCTATATGATGAGAGGCTAGTGCCTTTACCTCATGGCTGCAATCTTGATTTTGCTGACCCGTTTCTCAGCGTGGCTGCGGGTCCCAACTGCGTATCGAGGAGACCCTGTATTGGGCCACAGAAGCCCAGTGCATGGTAACCCCTCCTCCAAATGCGTCTCGGATGTTGTTGCGTATAACTAGGGAGCCTGACCAACGCATTGGAGGCCTTCCCTGCAGTCTGTTTTTACCTCGGGTGTACCAGATTGCTGTTGCCGTGGTCCATCTATGTTTTCTGCATTGATATTCGCACAATTCTACATCCTAACGTCTTCAAAACAAAACTACGTGCTCTAATTTAGTTATTCTATCTAAATGACTGACCTGCTAATCTCCAATGTTCCTACTTCAGTAGAGTATGGAATAAAAAGTAACCCCATAGCATTACTGCCGTAGTGGTGTGAGGTGTTAGCGATCTCTCATTTCAAAGGCCCTTGGCTATATGAGGGCGGTAGCCATCTCCTCTCCCTCACTGCTTTTACTTCCCGGACTGAACCGGTACCCCCGGACTGACCCGGGAGCCATTTTGGTCTGAAAAAACACTACCGCCTCAACTGGGGAATGAACCCAGGACCACTCAGATGCGAAGCCAGCGCGCTAACCACTGCGCTACGCAGCGGGACATATTCATCAAATTTACTTGATGTATTATGTGGGATACCCCCCACAGAACCGTAGTCTGATCGTACGAGGAACAGATCTAGCTTGATCCTAATCAATGGACGAATGGTAATCCGAATCAAACACATGTATTTAAAAAAACTGATACTTTTCAGAATAATCACCATCTAAATCCAATTTATCAGTCCTTGAAATAATATTCACTGACTTTTTCTGTTAGCCTTTTAGAATGGCCATTTCCTGAAATTTAAAAAAAAAACGTTTTCATCACAATAATGGATCAAAATCATTGTGAAGACATGCTTCGGTATTTGCACATATATATTATAGCAAACATACAAGCGATATAGCCAAAAATATGCCTTAAAATAATAGTCCACCCGGCAAACAGGATGCTCGGGGAGTGGGATATTTACAAACCTGATATATTTGGTGGTCATGGGCTTAAAGAATTAAGCTAGTCTGCTGACTGATGGCTAATCATTTAGTAGGATATTACTTTTTATGTGAGATTTCCTGAATCTAGTTACAGTTATTAGTTAGGGACCGGATTTTGCAAACTTCTTCTTCTTCGTACGCAGTCAGACAGTAACCATTATTTTTTCGAAAAAAGCGGCGATCATCCTGAGGCTGTCGCCACTGCCATAGAGCTTGTCTTGCAGTTCCACTGGTGATGGCCACATCTGCTCTCTCTGATCCTCGTATGTCGGGCAGTTCTACAGCAGATGTTCAGCGGTCATTTTACCAGTACCGCACGGGCATTCGTCGGTACCATCTATCTTCAATTTGTTGAATAGGTGGTACCTCAGTCTATTGTGGCCAGTGCGAAGTCTGAAGACAACGACCTGCTCTCTTCTGTTCAACTGGTAATAGGCATCGTTTTTGGTGTAACCAGTATGTTCGGTTTCCCATTTGGTCATGGATCTGGCTTTGATAAGCCGTTTTGACTCTTCGTACGGGATTTTGCAAACAAGTCAAGCTAGATTAATAAGAACGAAGCAGTCATTATTTTTTCTCCCTTTTTTATGAGAGGATTGAAAGAGCATTTTGTAGCAATGCAAAGTTGGAAAATGAACATAATTTGATTTATACAATTAAAACCATTTAACACAATGGCCCAGAAGACTGGGATCAACATCAGTTCTGATAATCACCTCGAGGTTGTATGGATTTATGCTTTCCTACTCGATACATCATGTCACGTGCTGGTGATGTCAAGGAACCTTGACAGCCAAATTATATTTTGCGGAGCAGCATGGTGAAGTGGTTGGGGATATGGCCCACATACTAATCTTTACTGGTTTGAATTATTGAAACAGCAAAGTCGTACTCCTATAGGAAACAAACTCCTCCAAAAAATGTGTACTGAAGTCGGATGCACTGGCCTGTTAGCTGCACAAGAAATAACTTTCTTTATCCACTTTCAGGTTTTAGAAAATGTGGGCACTTTAGAGGCCGACTATTTTGGACTTCAGTACAAGGGCACAAAAGGAGAAGACTTGTGGTTGAATCTGCGTAACCGTATGTGTGACCATGATGTCCAGAACGTTCGGGGCTGGTGTTTTCTGAGCCTGAGGGTCAAGTTCTTTATCTATCCTCATCTTGTACTGCAGGAGCCAACTAAGTGAGTAATTCACGAACTTGTCCAGTATCCATTTTTAATGCGCTATTCATTCAGAGCTTACCAAGACCCCATACCACCTTCAAGCAGCAGCCCTAGAAATAGGCTGAGCTAGTGCAGTCTGGCGTAAGAGAATATGGGTGACTATCTCCATATCAGTTATCGTTTCCTTGTCAGTTACCATATTTTACCTATTTGAGCAGCACAATTGACACACCAGGCAGTACAAATGCAGCTGTGCGGACTAGAATTGGAATCCACGAGGGGCATTCCTGACACTAAAAATCATATGGAGATCCAGGGAAATCAATATTCACACTAAAGTTAGAATATTCAACACCATCGTCAAGTCAGTGCTGCTGTATTGAGCGGAAAAATAGAGAACGACCAATGCCATACAACAAAGACTCCTTCGTTAATAGATGCCTATGGAGGATAATGGGCATTAAAGTGGCAGGGCACTGTGAGGAATTAAGTCCAATGGGAAAGGGGCCAACAACAGCCACTGGAACAACAAATTAAGCAAAGAAAATTGGGCTGGATAGAACATACTACGGACGGCACCATCCAACATAGCCAGACATGCAATCCTCAATGAAAGGAAAGTGAGGTAAACCCCAAAATGCACAGAGAAGATAATGTCAGAAGAAACTAAGATTAAATTATTACACCTGGAGAGAGGCAGAAAGAGCAGCCCAGGACTGTGTATGCTAATTGGATGTTTGTCAATGGCCCATGCATCGAGAGGAGCGACATGCTTTTTTAATCGATTGACATAACACCCAATTACTCTATTTTTTTTCATTTATAAGATTTGTTTGTATGTCGGCATCTGTTTTATGTTTTAGAAAACAGCTTTAGCCATTACTATCCTCTTTGTTTCTGTTTTGCATTGTCCATATACAATTTTGCCTAGTTTATTCATTGCTAAACTGATCTTCTGAGCTGTTAGAGATGTAATTTAGAATACAAATATAATGACATCCTCAGGCATGATAACTACTGATGGGTAAATGAAAATATTAGAAAGTTACCAAAGTCCTTTTAATTCTTCTTCGTTCTCAATTTCCCGCAGGATGTAGTCTGGAGAACGGAGTGCATTATGTCATAGTTTACAGCTTGACTGATATTTGCAACTTTTGGTCCGACACATCCGACTTCAACCAGCATTTTTGAGTACCGGGCTAGCCTTCCCTCTTCGATCTGCTCTACTTAACCAGTCTGCTCTGTTGCAGCCTGTAATCCAGGATCATCGCGTGGCGGTGTAGAAGGGTCTTGGCAGCTGTGGTTCGCTGGCCCAGATGGTAGCAGTCAGCTATGGGTCGCTGACTGCTGCAGCTCATGCCCTGCTCAGCAACTTGATCCATTTATTTCTGTAGTGTCCTATGTTGTTTTATATCTATCTTTGTCCGTAAGTGACTTACGAAGTTGCATTAGGCACTAACACATTTAGTATCTATGTGAGGTGGGCCAGAGTTAAAAAGAATAGGGTCATTGTAACTGTGCAAGCATATTATTGTGACTAAAGGGCTATGCATGGGGCTAGTAGCCGGATTATGTAAGATTATTGCTATTGTAGCCACAACTACATTGGCTTCCTGTGAACCGGCATGGTGTAGGGGTGGCTCTATGCTTCATTTGAAGCGAATCATGTGTGTGTGGGTCCAAAATGAACTATTATGCATTAGTTGTGACTTTGACTTAGTCGGTCCACTTCTGCCATAGGGTGTAGAGATTTTTTAAATCTTGTGGCTTGTTTGCCAAACCTTCCTAGCACTGTTACTATTCGGGCCCTAGCCTTTTCAGCATCACACCGTACTCCCACATTTTCTGAGGCCCTTCATTTCCCAAGAATGTTTGGTTAACAATGTTTCTGTAACCAGCTTTGATTTTATGGATCCAGGTGGTTGGCCTTGATGCAACCTATTATACGTGAGTTGCACGTTTTTAGTCTGATTTCTCTTTCTTGAACTGTTTAGTTTGTGTGACCTTTCTGGAAGCTTTGGCCTTCCCTGGCATAGCTCTTGGGATCATTGATACAGGCAAGCTCCCTCACCACCTAGAAGTAATGAACACGCAGGGGACCCTAGTTTCACACTGGTGCTAAACACTCTGATGTCAAAAACACATCGCGCTTGAGCAGTATTTGACTTTCAACTGTACCCACTTCAGGTTCTCATGTAATTTTGTATGTATTTTTATTCCTGTTTTTTTTCCATTTATGACAGAGAATTGTTCTACACTCAGATAAAAGATATACTGAGCAAAGGTTTGATATCCTTGCTGGAGCCATATTGCGATGAAGCCAAACTGGCAAGGATTGTGGCATCCATTGCTCAGACTGAACTCGGAGATCATGTCTTGAACCAGAATGTATCCTATTCTGAGGTTTGTAATTTTATCACGTGAAAGAAAATTCTAGTTTAAATTTAAGAAAGCACAGTGTCTCTTGGTTGAAAAAAAAATAAGAAAACGGACTATCAATGTTTACCATAATTCCTCGTAATGGCCATTTGTCACTTTTGATTATAAACATAATTATTGAATCTACACAAACAAACTAAATAGATCTACCTCAGATCAATCCGTTGCAGAAACTTAACTTCCTCATTCTCAATAATGGGTGAATCTTCAAATCCAAGCGAAAAACATAAAAAATCGGTTAAACATCATGTCTTTGTGACAATTTGGCATTTAATACATTGATCACACAACAGTTTTCAATTGTCACAATTCATCAATTTTGTTACATCCGATTCAATGCGACACCACTTTTGCTACATTACATTACCGTGTCATTTTCTTCATAAAATATAAAATAACTGAAGGTCACACGAAAGTGAAAAGACAAGTATTCGATGGAACAGTACAATGGATAAGACAGTCATGGGGCACATCAAACACTGAGATAACAAGAAGACTAGTCATGCATTGGGTTATTATTTTTACTCTGATTAAAAATAACAAAAATAAAAAAAGACTTGCTGAAGTGAACAGTTTTTGATTCACATTTTAAGACTACGGAACATGGGTCAATGTGGTCGAGAGGTAAGGCGCTCGTCTCTCAAAGCGATGAACGGAAACAGCGTTGATAAAAGCCTTGTAGGTTTCAAGCGACCCCTGATCTCAACAACAAAAAAAAAAAAAGGTGGGAGAGTGCCTGCATCCAGAATTACCTCCAGTCATCTTAATTTATGTCTTACAACTGGTTCAAGTTAATTTGGGACCAGGGAGCGGTTGATGACCAGCGCAGTTTTTCCCTCACTGTTTCTTCAAATACAGCGCAAGTTACATCATCAAGACAGAAACTGTCTGATGTCACAACAAAAAAAAACTACGGTACACAAAATTCAAAGTTAGTTTTTGTTATAAATGCTTTATTTACATAAGTTAAGTGGGGAGAGGACACTATCTGGCCAGACAAAAACATACTGACAGGACATGCTTGTCGGGATCAAGTAAAATAGAAACGGGCCAAGACCCTCACATCACTTCCACGCAGCTCTCCATGGAAATGACTGTTTTCATTGGCTTCTTTCATTTTCAGTGCCAGCTTCTTTTCGCCTTCTATCACCCAGGGGTGCATATGCCATCAGCCAACCTTCGCCAAGCAGCTATGTCCTGTTCAATCTTTTCCACTTCCGTCCAGCCTTTTCCTGTTTTCTTTACTTCCGCCTTCAGATTTCGTCTTCATGTATTGCTTGGTCTGCCTATGCCTCTCTTTTCCTGGGGGTTCCATGACAGGGATTGTCTGGTGATACTGGCCTGTGGCTTTCTTAGTGTATGACCCATCTGTCTCCACTTTCTTCCTAAGATTTCCTGTTCCAATTTACCTTGTCCCGCTCTCTCCTGTCTGTCGTTTGTAACTTTGTCAAACCATTTTATATCAAAAATCTTTCTCAGGCATGTTGACAAGACCCTGCAGTCTCCTGTCATTGCCTTTGGTCATCCTCCAGATATCCACTGCATACAGCAGGACTGGCTTCACATTTGAATTGAAAATCTTTATTTTTGTCTTCAGTATTTCCTTGGAGTTCCACATGGGTTTCAACATTCCGAATGCAACTCTTGCTTTTTATATCCTCATCTGTCTCTCCTTCCTTGGTGATGATACTTCCTAGGTATGTAAATACCTCTACCTCTTCCAGTGGCGTTCCTCTCAGCCTGATTGTCTCTGTGTTTGATGGTGCCAGCTGATGATGCTGTTGCATAATTTTTCAGCATGTCCTATTTTTCTAGGATTATTGACTGAGAGCCAGTAACTTTTTAATTTGACGGTCTATTGATATGATTTGTTTATGAGTAAAGAAATAAATGAATAAAAAATTATGTTAGTGTTTTTGTTGTCCGTGTGTTAGTTTCTGAGATACAAGAAGATGAAGGTGATAATGTTGAAAAACAGCACAAACATATAGATGATAATGTTCGTTCGTCACAAGAGATGAAGACCACTCTCTTTGTTCAGCCGAGTAGACATTCTTTTTTTTGTTGCTGTGTCCGCTGAAATGGGTGACTTGCGCTGTGATTTGGATTAAAGTGAGAAAGAAACTGCGGCTTTTGTCAACCTCACTCCCTGGTCCAGAGCTTCCTTTGGCTAGTGGCAAAATATTTATCGAGATGTCTGGAGATAGCATAGGATGCAGATTTTTCTCTCATGGTTTGCTCCCGAAGCCTTTCCCATAAACAGGTATCCCGCAAGGCAGGGGGGGGGGGGCCATCTAACGTTGTGTGTAGTGCCTTTTCCATACAAGAGGTCGTTGAGACATCACTCAGCGTGTGAGTGAGTTTGGCATCTCTTCCTGGCTGTGTTCAGTCCATTATAGTCGTGTCTATATGCCGATTTTGTGAAGTTCAGCCGTGTGAATTAGACCGTGAAATGTGCCACAGGTTTATGCATAGTGCTATTCATATAGTCGATGTCCAGACCAGGATAATCGGACGGAAGAAATACAAAAAATTAATGAATGAACCAATCTAAATGGAAAACAACACGTTTCCGTGAACACAAGAGTAAGTCGTCGGCTAGTGCGGATTCCCGGCAAGTCCATGGTCTGGTGGCATCCATAATGAACTAAAACCGCAGAGCAATGCAAGCCCACAGGCAGTTACGGCACCACCGTTGTTGCTTTTTATACATATAGACTTGCACGCTTTCAGTGTCTCTTGGTTTTAAAAAAAATAAGAAAACGGACTATCGATGTTTACCATAATTCCTCGTAATGGCCATTTGTCACTTTTGACTATAAACATAATTATTGAATCTACACAAACAAACTAAATAGATCTACCTCAGATCAATCCGTTGCAGAAACTTAACTTCCTCATTCTCAATAATAGGCGAATCTTCAAATCCAAGCGAAAAACATAAAAAATCGGTTAAACAAATGTCGGAACTCTCTACAATCAAATGAGCAGTATTCTTCACTCTATTTACACGCAGTTGTTCGTTTATATTTGATTAGAACGGCCATCGCTATACAAGTACATTGATAAGATAGGGGGGGGGGGGGGGGGCCTTGATCAATATATTTTGTCCGAGCTTCGATCCCATAAAATGTTGAGACCTAGTAAATGAAGTCTCTAACACTGCAGCTTTGTCTGCTATGAAACTGTCTTTAATTATTTGGGAAAGAAGACTAACGTCTGGTCAAGCAAAATATACTGATCAGACATGTTAGTCAGGGTCAGGCAAAACATAATGGCCAGGGTAGCCCTCCCTGGAAATGGGCTGTTTTAATAGCAGTCTGGTTAACGATGTGAGAGATCAACATGATCACCGTAGTAGTGAGCGACACGCAGATGAAGCCAAGATAGCACAACTGCCTGGAAAACTCCGGTCCACCTTCATCAGCACTGAGGAAAGCTACTTCAACCCGCCACTTAACGTCCTTTTCACGTCGCACAAAAGAGTAACCTACTTCACTGTGGACATTCGCAAACAACAACCTTTAATTATTACTTATATCTTAATACACTATAAATATTGGTCTGTCCTGGAAACTTCATAACCTATAGCTTTTTATGTACCGGATAAACAAACCAGCCTGATAATAATTAGCTTGCACAAAGTCAAAGTAGACTTTATAATAGTCCAGTAGCTAAAGTAGACTGTTTATAATAGTCTAGTAGCTATTTTTAGAGCATCATACTTTTTCTTCCAATGAATTTGTCAGGATTTCTGAATTGATATAATTATGGGACTTGTTTGAAGTACTGTATTGAATGTCATAGATATACTTACACAGTAGCAATATAGTATATCTGCGTTTTTTGTGTGTTTTTTTTTCCAGATAATAAAACAGTTCTGTCCAGGGGTGGAACTGAGATCTGCACTTATTGATCAGATTGATTCTGAGCATTCCAAGTTGATTGGTGTGCCTAGGGTCAGCGCACGCAACTTTGTCCTGAAGGAAATAAGCAGCTTGCCTCATTATGGAGTTGAAGAGCATAAATCTGTGAATGCCCACGGAGTTTATATCAACTTCCGTGTTGGTCCGGATGGGATAGTCTTGAATGATAGCAAAACCAAAACGGATAGAGAGTAAGAGACTTTTGGGTGTATTAAAATTGGGCTCCTAATTATAATTTATAATAATTTGTTTTTGGCTACCACCATCAGCTTGTGTCGTGAAATTTGTCGTTGAAGACCAGAAACCCCTATCCATCTTTTGAGCACTTTTGATGTTTTTGTTCCATCTAGTGCCAACTCAAATCTTTTTTCTCTGTCTTCCTCGACTTCTCTTTGCTAGTGGTTAACCTTTAGCATGCTACATGTTTTTGGTGAAATGTTTTGCAACTTTATAGTTTGCTATTGCAGTTGACTTTTAAATCTTTTAACGTTTCTGTTTGTTGGTCAATAAATATGATTTTCTTGTATGTAAAGACACAATTGAATAAAGAACTTGTTGGTGTTGTTGTTTTCGTTGTGCGTATATTAGTTTCTGAGATACAAAAACATGGCGAAAATTTATTGACGAAAAAAAAATTCGGGCTCGGCCGATAGGCCTAGTTGCTCGATAGAAATCCACAACAACGTATCGATACTATGTTTATAATATCGACACAACTGTTAGTTTCCAATTCAAACGTAGTTATTACATCTAAACAAACAAAATAAACAGATCTACTTGATAAAGATCTTTCTCAAAAAGTCGGCCGGCTCCAATTGGCGCAATAAAAAGAAATATAATTCAAAATCCATTTGTAATCTAAGATACAATACTTTTGCCGATGATGGATGTGATGTATTCAACATTCTTTAAAAATGGCTATGGATAAAAAAAATAATTAAAAAAATTTGTGTAGGCCGAGTGTCAAAATAATTTAGATGGCTCACAATCCATGACAGCACCGGCCGTTACCCTGGGGGAAGCAAACCCTTAGAAAATGCAGGAGGAAGCAGACCCTTACATAAAATGCATACTTAAGTCGTATGCACTGGGTCAACAGGCGCAAAATAAAAACCACATTGCAACACACACCCCTTTGGAAATTAGAAAAATAAGGCGAAAATAACAACTTCTGTTGCCTCAAGGTTTTCTGAGTATATTTCCAATGACACTCGTCTTCTTTTAATTTTAGCTCGCAGGGATCTCTTAATATTTGCTTCTTGTAATATTTCATAATTGAGTTTTTGAGCTGTCCAGATTCTATTGTTGGTTGTTGCTATACCATAGCTACCAAGCAAGACTGCTCTGTTTTGCTGATATACGAGGGGGATTCAAATGAAAACCTTAAAAGTTCTACAGAAATTTTAAAAAAAAACATGCCTTTGTATTGCAACTTGTTACTATTTTTGCAAAGGATGTCAAGAGTCTTGCATGTGACATCACGGTACAGGCCAACAACATGACGTCGTAATTGCAGTTAAAAGATGGCTACACCCAATTGACTTGCACCAAAGAGGAGCAGCGTTCTGTTTGGTTTTTTTAACAGTGAGTGGGTGAAACCTATAGAAATTTATTGGTGAATGAAACCAATCTTTCTTCAAACGTCCTTCTTGAAACGTCGTTGTCAAGTTCTTCACTGTTGTCTTCAACACACTTTTGTCACCATACAATGTCTGCATTCTGTGATGAATGTCCACTGGTCGACATCCTTCAGCTGTTAGAAACTAAATCACCACTTGCTAATCAACTCTGGACGGATTCCGTATCACACTCGCCATGTTTTCAACAGTCTGATGGGGGAAAGGATAATGCAATTTTGCAAACTTGACGGTTGGTGTGTACTGTAACACCAGAAGTAACGTCATCATGCACATCGTACGTATGTTCACATGTTGCAGTTTGGTCCGGTTTTATTTGAACATGTCTCGTATTATGTGTCACTGTAAAAGTGAATCAGGTGTGTGTTGAATATTCACGAGTAATCCGGACATTCAACTGATTAAATAATAATTCATTTCTGAAACAAAGAATCCATAACATTAAAAGCCGTTTCTGACAAAAATAGCAAACATTTTTTTTAAATGGAGGAAATGGTAGCGTCACGTGTCCCGGATGTTCGGCACGCAGTTTTGTCTTCCTAACCAAAGGAAGATCTGTTCACAACAATCAAAAGATGAAAGATGGCTTGGTACGGCACGTCACGAGGTCCAACGGAATTTCCAACTTGATACTTTTTGGTTCCGTACCAGGACAGAAAGAGCAAGAAAAAAGTGGGTGGACAACATCACTGAGTGGTCAAGCCTTCCCCCAGGTGAGATACAACAGGCGGCGGCAGACAAAAGGATGGCGTGGGATATTGGGAGTGTCTTCAGGTGTGCCCCAACGACCTGATGGATTATGGGATGAACTGAACCAAGGAGAGTTTGTTGCTATGCAACAATGATGGTCGATGCTAGTGTTAGATGCGTGATTAATGACGAGTCAGTTCAACGTTGTGGCTCCTCTGGGCAAATAAGAATAAGGAGCTGCAGTGCTGAAAAGAGTTAACATTCGTTATGTAGACTTTCAGTTTTTACATTTGTAAATATTATCTTTTCTTGTTCTTTCAGAATAACATATACTCAGATCCGATTGGCCACTCACAGTGAAAAGTGGGTTCATATTGAACTACTTGATGACACAGGAGAGCTACAGAGTGAAGAATCCTTCAAGCTGATGAGTCGTAAGGCTGCTGTGGCTTTGTATCGCTGCATTACAGAAATGCATTCGTTCTATCGCTGTGATACAGTGTGCAACAGTGTACACTCTCAATACTCAAGGGATTTTAAGGGCAATTTGGTCTCAATTTTTAATGAAAATTCTGCTTTCGGTGAGTAGAAATATTAGACCAGTGGTATTGCGGCATGCGTGTTGAAAAATGTCATTTATTCGTCTGGTCGCTCTTGGAACATAGAACCACAACAGCTGCGCATCATCTGTGCTATCTTCTTGAGTTTCTTCTCACGAGACCTCAATTCAGCTGACTTCCTCCTTGGCTGTTCATATTGTTGTTATGGATACAGCAGCATCCGGACTCTTGCCCTTCGACCCAATGCCATGTAATGGTATCTGCATGTATTTATCAGTTCTTGTCTAGTGCCATACAAAGTGTTCCATTTATTTGGCCTCGAATGAAGATGCATTTTCCTAACATTGTTGAGCGCTAGGCACTCAAAGAAAGGATGATAAATGGTTTCATATGGCTGTTTGCACAGCTGGCACTCCTGGAGTATGTTCTGGTTGGATTCTGTTTAAGTGGCTGTTAAGTTGAAACATAGTGCTTTAATTCCTCCTTTTCAGGATGTTCATGTTGTCTTTTGGGATTTTCAAAGGCAATATGTTTGTAGATGTCTCTCCCTGTTCTACTATACTATACTTTTAAACTGTACTGTGCACTATACTTTCAACTTTATTATACTTTCAAATTTAAATCCACCAACAAAACAGGAGATGAATCAAACACTCAAACTATTTTAACTATGCTGCTTTGAAGGAAATCTCTACCACCACAGAGATGCTTCACCAACTCTTCAAGGAGGATTGGTATCAAAAGGCCATTTACAAAAAGTGGAAAGAGGAACATCTAATCAAATTACTGGAAAGAGGGACATATAGTCAAATTATCAAAGAAAGGAAACCAGGCTTCCATGTAGTAACTGGAGAGGAATAAAACTACTGCCAGTTAGTGGAAAAGTCTTGACCAGGGTAATGCTTGATTGTGTTTACGGTGATTGTATAGAAAGTGCTTTCGATGGAAAATAGAACAACAGGCAGGATGATCTTATATGGATCAAATAGTAAAGCTAAGAATTAACAATAGAACAACAATCTAGGGATTGGCAAACTCCTATATCTTCCCAATATAATCCACAAAGGCAAATTGTGAACCCATTTACAGTTCAAACTGTAATCAGGCAGGATGTCTACTATCTAGAGCAGTCTTCCTCATTGTAAGTTGGATGGCCTTAATTTTACAGATGATATGTGTATGCTGCAGCATGACATGCAATGAAAAACAGACATACTGACATATGATACAGCAAATACAGGATTGCTACTTAGTGTAAATCAAATGGACCATATCCTCTAGAAACAAGGACAAGTAAGGATGACCTACAAACCTTTTGGCAGATGATAGTGAGCCCAGTCATTGTTAATCTAACCATTAATTAAATCATATCTCAACCTTGAACACCAAAACAATTTTGGACTACCAAAACTCATTAGCACGTTTGTGTATATCAATGTTCATTAGCTGTGGGTCAACAACCAAATGGTACATATTACCAGTTCAACAGAGATAACAGGTGATAATCTTTATGCTCCGCAAAGGTCAAAAGAGATTGGCATACTATCTGTTCAACAAACTAAGGATATGAAATACCAATGAATGTGTCTGCAGGGCTGGTAATATGAATGTTGTGCATCTGTTACAAGTGTCCGACATATGAGGAATAGAGAAATGGCAACCACCAATACCATTTCTGGACACTTTTCTATGGCGATACATATATCCTCAGGCTAAACATTGCTTTCTTTAGATATATTCAAGTAGACAGTCTGGAAGCGTACAATGAAGAAAAATATTAACTAGGAAACGCATGTGGACATTGTGCTCATCGGTCACACCACCGAGGAGGCCCAATACTCCCTGAACGAATTGGATGAGATCAGTAGAGGTGTCGGACTATGGATGAACAAAATGAAAATGCAATGTCTCCAAAACCCATACTGCCAAAAATACAAGATCAAGCTGGGAAATGAGCCTATCGAAGATGTCAGTGCTTTCATATACTTGGGGCAGGAAGCCATCAACACCCTAGACTGGGAGATTTCCAGAAGAAGAGCTGCAGTCTGATCTAGCTTCAATACCATAAAGCCTATACTCCTGCAACTGAAAGACACCATGGTAAGGGCGCACCTTTTCAATTCTGCGAATCATACCAACCATGAGAATCTACGAGTTGCCCAGCGAGCAATGAAAAGGCACATCCTTGGCATCTCGATCAGAGATCGAATTCGCAATGCTGAAATCAGAACGCTCTCCTGTTTCGAGACATCGTGGAGGCTGCGTTATCTCGCACATGCCATGTGCAACGCATGCCATATAACAGATGGACACTCAGAACTACATTTTGGTGGCCATATGATTAGACACGGCCATGCAGACAGCCCACCCATACGATGACGAGATGGTCTATTGAGAAACCTAGGTCCAGAATAGTACAACATGGTGAAAGATAGGACTGCCCACAGGAAATTGTTGACTACCTCGCATACGACACACCCGCCAGACTGAAGTCGAGGATATTGTATTGCATACATGATAATCCAACTTGGTCTTGACTAGAAAAGTGTGAAATCCTTGGAGTCCATATTTAAAATACAATGCTACCCATTTATTATTGCACTTGCCCAACCAAATAATACATGAAATGTTGTCATCCTAGGAAAACGATATGTGTTCGACATTCAGCGCACCAGTCGAGAAGCTTATGACCTGGTGAGGAGAAAACTCTATGCAAAATCATCTAGTCCAGCGGGTAGTCCTCTCCATTGTTGGTATCATTCCCCTGCTGCATTAGACCGCAATGACAATTCTAATATAGGAAGACCTGAGAATGTAACCACTGGGGAACTGACTTTAGAAGAGAGAAACAGAAATCTGGAGAGGGATGTCAAGGTAAACTAGTTACATTTGTTTGTGAGTTTTTATGTGTCAAGCTTTTACCTTTTTTGCTCTATGTGAGGCAAATGGTCACATCTACAACTGGCCTCCTTGCAGGAAAACTGACAGTTGTGGCTTTTCGTAGCAATAGTTGCCAACTACACACAACCTTCTATAGCAGTTTTTTTGCTGCATTTTTGGAAGGATACAGTAGCCCTATTCTTTCAATCACGGATACCACCCTGTTTTAAGTAAATTCGTTTTTTTTTTAAAAAGTTCATCGGCAGATAGAGGTGTTACCCCGCCAACCAACCGCATCCCCTTCAGTTTCACAAGGGTGGAACCACATGTTTAAAAAAAATGTCAGTCCCCAATACACAAAAAAAAAATAAATACATTCCTGTAGGCCTAAAATAAATAAAGCTTTAAAAAATACTTATTGGTTCTATACAGAACAACACTATCATTGAACTGCCAAAGACAGATGTGTCGGACCAAAAAGATGCAAACATCGCAGTCAAGCTGTAAACTAGCGACACAGCGCATTTCGTTCTCCAGACTACATCCTGCTACTTGCAAATCTCTGATCAGTATTTGGTAGCGGGAGTTTGAGAACGAACACATAAGAAGAAGACGACTATCATTGAAGAGAAACATTGTTCTAGATATTCTCTACTCGAAGCTTAATTTATTTCATAATTGTAAAGATGATTATGTTCAGTAAATTGTTTCAGATTAACATGTATTTATCTGCAAATTTATTTTTTACATACGTATATTTTATATATACATTTGCAAGTCAGTGTAAATTTTTCACAATTGTTTCGGATTGAGGTAAATAGTTTATTTTCAGACTGTCTATTGCTTGCAATAAAATTGTTCAGGGCAGATCAATGTTCTTAAATGCTGATACCAATCCCTGCCACAAGTGAGATTGATAATTTGTCCACATCCTCTCTTTCCAGCAATTAACACAAAAACTGGAGTCATTAGAGGATTCTTTGCTTTGCGACATCTGCATGTTCAAGAAGGTCTGCATTTCATTGGTCCCATGTGGTCATATGGTCTGTGATGTGTGTTCGGAACGTATTGACGATTGTCCTCAGTGCCGGGCACCTATTGACATTTTTCAGCGAGTATTTCATAGCTTCGGCTTGGACTGAAACAAGACATTCAGCTGGAGCAAATCGTTTGAGCTACAGAGATATTTTTGTGTCCAGTGTGATCACTATTGTGCCTCAGGTTATTCTGCGGACACAAATATGTAAATGAGCAACGTTCTGGGAATTTGTGTGGAAAGAGCCAAAATATGGCAAGTTATCACTTCCGGGCCTGTTTGAAGGCAGACTGAGACATACACAGCAATGATACTTGTTGGTAAGGGTGCACATGGTACGTGAAGACATATCACCCAGACATTTCATATTTTCATGCCTGTGGGTATCAAATGGTGGACTATGGCAAGGAGGATGTCAGAATGATGGCTGTGTTTACACAAATAGTGCCAAACTGAATTTCAGTCTCATTTAGGTTATTCTTAACTTTGGTTTTTATCTCAACTTTGGTTTAGAAAAGTTTAACATGTGTACATATAAGAGCTTGGATGTCAAACTTCAGGTGACTTTACTGTCCCAACAATGTTGATCACAGAAAATGGTTATGCTGAGTAAAAATGGCATTTTAATGATTTCATGCTGGAAAAAATGACATAAAATTCACGTGATTGTTTCATATTTTTTATAAAAGCACACAGAGTCGATCTTTCAGGATTAGAGTGTTAATTTACATTTTGATAATTGGATGCTGGGGAATCAACCATAAGATATTGACTTTTAGAAATTTGAGAAAATCGAGAACAAATAACACTTGGAAGGTTTTATAAAGCTGAATATTACAGTTTGTGTCTTAGCAGATTGTGAATAAGAATGTTGACATTTATTGCTGTCTTTCATAAAGCGAGAGGAATGACTTGTATATGTTAGATCTCCCTTTCACTGTACATAATGTAAAAAATAATCATTTGAATTAAAATTAATAAAAAAGTATGTATTATTGTCACACACATTTGAAACTTCTACTGAAAACCTTGGTTTGATGTTCTGGATGTAATCTGAACATTTTGAGTCAGAAATTTTTGTTTTTTTTAAATCTTTGTGATTTTATAAAAAAAATATTTTTGGGTTCTTGCACTTGTTGCAAGGCTTCAAAGTTTAAACCAGGGGTGTCCAGCTATTAATTTAGGGCCACAAATATATTTTTCAGTTTGTAGGAGGTCTCACCATGATAGATAGTAAAGCTTTTTTTCTAGGTGAAACCTTCCAATTTAATTAAAAATAGTAGCCCTGTATACAACAGGTTATTTCAAGGCTATCTGGCATCAGACACTTGATATGCCTGATTGAATACCAGGATTACAAGGTAATAAATACCATTTGAAGAAATATCAAGGTCATTTCTACTATTTATATATATTTTTAGATTAGAACGACAATTTTTAAAACTGTAAATCATTGCTAACTGACAAATGGAGATGACCTGCATGATTTGCAAAAACAGCAAGTCCACGTCAATTATTGTTTTTGCCATTAATAGAGAGCAAAGTGTAGAAGAAGAATAATGTCCCTTTCTCATATGGTAAAATATGATTTATTTTTAAAAGTGCCTCGCCATCGTCAGTTGGACGTTCTGGGTTTAAACTGAGAGACTTGAACTATATCCATCTATATTTACTTTGAATTGACATAAATTAGGTTGGAAGGTTCTTGATTTATATTTTTTTTTAAGGTTTAAGCCAAAATTTCAACCAAGACTACCTGCTGGTGAATATGAACTTAAATTGTTCAACCATCTTTTATATCAACTGCCTGGTGTGAAATTAACTTAATTATATAGTTTCAAGAGCTTTCTTTCAATGCCAGATGGCCACTTCACACTCCCTGACTTTTTGATCTGTTTGAATGTCAAGGTTTGCAATTCCATGACTTGGGGGAGAGAGTTTTGGGAAGAGAGTTTTGCCCTGAATGTCGTTACTGAAAGCAAATTCAATCATCTTGTATTCTGGTTGCCTGTGGTAAAGTTAACTTAAATATCATTTTGTATCATGACTGCCTGCAATGTATTTTATAATCTGCCTGTTGGTCACTCAGAGAATATATTTATGTAGGTTTCGGTTACATTTATTTTTAGATAATATTTTCAGGTGACATATTATAAACATTCCTTATTGGTGGCGGCAGTGGTTTTAATAAGAGCGATTATTTTCAGGCTTGCATATCAGAGTGGAAGATCATGTACTACCAGATGTGTCTTAGACAATAGAATTAGTGACGAGACGTGACCTCTATCTGAAGTTTAGTAGGGGGCTAAACGTCTTGTAAAGATTTCCTTCGCCTTTTTCTTTTTAGAGCGTGCATAAACGCAACCAAGTTTGATCCTTTTAGAATTTATTTTTTTTGTGTTCGCCTTATTTTTCTAATCCCCAAGGCGGTGTGCGTTGCACTGTGTATTTATTTTTGCGCCTGTCGGCCCAGTGCATCCGACTTCAGCATGCATTTTATGTAAGGGTCTGCTTCCACCTGCATTTTCTAAGGGTTTACTTCCCTGGGCTAACGGCCGGTGCTGTGATGGGGATCGAACCTAGCACCTTCGGATTGTGAGCAGTTCCACTTAACCACTAGGCCACGCCATCCCTGTTTTATGTTATGAATGGGAATGAAAAGGCACACATGCTTACACGCAATACGAACAGAAAGACAGTGGAATGACATACTTTGAGAAAAAGAGAGCTACCCTGGCAACACCTACTACACTCATAACTAGCAGGGGCAAATCGCCAATCTTTGTCTCAGGACAGTTTAGTAGCAGAATCAATGTCATTACACATGGTTTCTTCTTCTTCTGCATTCGTTCTCAATCTCATTCTACCAAACCTTGAAAGGGCTTAAGTAGCAGAATGTAGTCCAGAGAACGGAATGCACTGTGTCGTAGTTTACAGCTTGACTGCGATATTTGCACCTTTCGGTCCACCACATCCGACTTCAGCAAACATTTTTTGAGTACCGGGTTAGCATTCCCTCTTCTATCCCTTCTCCTTAGCCAGTCTGCCCTGCTGCAGCCTGTTAACCAGGATCACCGCGTGGAGGTGTAGAAGGGTCTTGGCAGCTCTGATACGTTAGCAGTCAGCTATGGGTCGCTGACCACTGCAGCTCATGCGCTGCTCAGCGTCTTGATCCCACACATGGTTTGACCCATGTGTTTATCACCTATCTGTCTTCATTATGAGACTGGTTAAGAAGGGATCAAGTCAAGAAAACAATACACACCAACAACTCTACAGAAAGTCAAACAACTACTGAAGACTGCGAACAAAGAGGCTTGGCTGAATAGATGGGAATACTGGCAGGGAAATCTACAAACATATGGCCATTCCAAATCCCTAAGACAATATTAACCTTTACCACGAGCACGATGAGTCTGGCTTACTTGCACCTATACCGTTCCATATCGATCGGCCGTTTTAATCAAACTAAATAATGAACGGCTACGTAGTAATAGTCTGACAATACTGTTCTTTAATTGTAGAGTTTTTCTGGAATGTACGGTTAGTTTCCAGCAAAGGCGATCCGTGGAATTAATTTTAGAGATTTGAAAATTATTTCTTGTTTTTTGCTTGGATTTGAAGATTAACAGATTTTTGAGAATGGGGGAGCCAAGTTCCTGCAACAGATTTTTCTGAGGTAGATCTATTTAGATACAATAATTACATTTATGAAGGAAGTGACATACATAGGCATTATGTCAAACATCGGTAATCCGCTGTCGGCGATTGAAGGAAGGGACATACATACGCATTATGTCAAACATCGGTAATCCGCTGTCAGTGATTTGTTGATTTTTCTTTTCAACTGATGTACATTGGAATCAGGAGAGCCTTAAGTTTGCCGTTTTTTTCAACACTATTGCCATAATTAGTTTTTTATCTTAGAAACTAACACACATGCAACAAAAACAATAACACCAGCAAATTATTTATTCATTAATTTGTCTACTCACAAACAAATATCAATAGACCACCAAATAAAAATGTTACAGGCTCTCAAAGTTGAACGACGTGACGTCATGAAAAAATAATGCTGTAGCAGTGGAAATTACGTGAATTTTGTATGCAAAGTGGCAAAGGTTAACTTCCTGAAAATGTTAGATCAAACAACCATGCACTCACCATATACAACTTAAGTCAATTGAACAAAATCCAACCAGTACATTACTCAAGACTGCCAGCTGTACGCACATCCCTATTAAACTGTTGAACGCCTATCTTTTTGAATGTGCAACGCTTGCCGATGCTAGGAAAGATCTTCTTCCTCCGAGGCCAGACAAAGGGAACACCTAGTACGGAACTAAACAAACAGCTCACAAATACTTGTAGATACGACTATGTTGCATTTGGGCCAATGGGTAGGAGCCAACTGGCCACTGGATCATAACCAACCAACCCCATTATGATATTGGAGGTTCTTGTCATATTGGCCTTGCTATGACCTTGCAACATCAGTCTTCTTTCTCTCCCCCGCTCTGCAGCCGTCGCTGCCGCGCACCCCACAGCAGCTGTGTAGTCACATCCTGACCTTTTCTCGCCGCACATCATAGTTGTTGGTGTCATTATCTTCAACATTGTCACTTATCAGTTCTTTAACATAATGTTAGAATTAGTTCATGTTTGTTATGAATTCATAAAACTAATATACACGCTATTTCTCAATGTGAGCCTATTTTGTAACCTAGGATAAAACTTCTTAATATTATTTTTGTTCTCAAGAAAATTAGTCTAAAACATTTGCATGTTGGGATGGGTTTCTTATCAATTGAGAACATGACAACAATCAATGCAACTGGAGATTAAAGCGAGAGAAAGGACATAAATAGGACACACTCTTCAGGAAAAAGCAATCAGTTTATTCAACCAACAAGAGAAGAGTGTGTTTGACGAAGAACAATAGAAGAGACGATATAGAGGTTGTGCATTGTATCAATAGTCTGAGCTCGGGAGACAGCCCTAGCACGTATTACTATACTATGTCCTAGGTAAAGTAGAAGTTTTTCTGAGAGTTTTCATGTTTTTTTTATTTTGTCTTTTAAAAAATTTGTTAGCTTTGTTTTTTTGGGTTTTTAGCTTATTTTGCTCAACAAAATCTGGCAAGATAAACGGTTAGCACTACCCACGAATATCAGATTAATGCGTACACTGGTCCTGTCAATATTCCTCTATGCGTGTGAGACATGGACAGTTACAGCTGACCTTCAACGAAGGATATAGGCCTTGGAGATGAGATGTTTCCGAAAACTTTTAAACGTCACGTACAAAGATCGAGTTACAAATGAGGAAAGACGAGATAGAATTACACCGGCAATAGGGCCTTTTCGAAGATCTCTTGGCAACTGTCAAAAGAAGGAAACTCACTTGGTACGATCACATATCGAGATCAAATTGTCTTGCAAACACAATCCTCCACGGAAAGGTGCATGGCAGACGACGAAGAGG
This sequence comes from Ariolimax columbianus, assembly GCA_036924085.1. Lineage (NCBI taxonomy): Eukaryota > Metazoa > Mollusca > Gastropoda > Stylommatophora > Arionidae > Ariolimax > Ariolimax columbianus. The sequence goes on along the minus strand of JAVGWX010000016.1, from coordinate 61,422,057 downwards.
CCGGCCCAAAAAGAGATGGGAGGACAACATAAAAGAATGGACCAGTCTCCGACCAGAAGAGTCACAAGCAGCGGCCTCTGACAGAGAGGGATGGCTTGGAGTTGTGAGGATGTCTTCATGTGTGCCCCAATGACCTCACCGGTTACGAGATGACCTGACCTGAGCTTATTTTGGAGAGGTCCCTCCTTCCAACTGTTATACATCCATCTGTTTATAAATGAATTAGTTATGATACTGGTACACAAAAGAGGTTGCCATGTTTGCTGTCATACATCCATCTGTTTATAAATGAATTAGTTATGATACTGGTACACAAAAGAGGTTGCCATGTTTGCTGTTAAACCATCTATAGTAGTATAGTTACTGCGCACATGTAATACAGCTCTCACTTCTGTCAAATGTCACATAATTATGAGAATTACAGTAAACATTGCATTTGACTAAAAACAATATTTTCTAACTTGAAACATGTAATTTGATTTTACTGCTGTATGTTCTTATATTGTCTACAGCAGGGTTCCTCAACTAGTGTGGAATTCTGAAGTTTCAAATGGGGGATTATACTTCAGTTCAGTTTAGTCGGTCAAGTAATAAGTTTTGATTTAAATTTTAAAATACATCAACTGTTTATATTGCTATTAAATTTGTAAAACACTAACAATTTCCCAATTAAATGTTAAATTCATGTGTACTAATGTGGAAAGAGATACTACTTTTCAAAATTATATCTATATTATTTGGCTTTAGTGGTGGATATCAGTTCCACTATTATCCCTTCTCCATGTGATGGTGTTTTTAGGAACATATGGATTCCGTGATCACTCTAAAAAAAATGTTTTTTAACATTGGTAACTGGTCCATATAGAGATACGATAAAATTTAGATAGCAATATAATTGTTTTGTGTCACAGTGCTTTTTATTTTGAATTTGCCATTACTGTTGATGTATGTTGGAAGAATTCACTTTTAATTCAACTAAAAGGGATACCTCAAAAGTTTGTCACCTGTCATGCAGTTAATATTTTGAATTCTGTGTTTGTGCAAACCATATTAAGTCATATTCACAAATTAAACTACTGATCAATCACTTAAATAATAAGACCTTCACAGAACTGATATTTCAAGCCATCACAACATGTAATACTTTGTTTTCTTAAATAGTTTTCTGGGACCATACAAATTTTTGTTGTGCTTTGTTCATGTTCATTTGACTGCACACTTTATGCTTGTAATTATTTACTCTAGTAGCCGTGTTTTATCAATGAAACCTTGGCTGTGATTTTTTTTCTTTTTGTTCTGTGTACAGAGAATATAAAGTATCGAGTGGTACCTCTGCTGTGTTCCAGACGTAATCAACTATATTTGATCTCTGGCATTTAATAAACCCTCCCATACCCTATGTGATTGTATTAGGTCTTAACCAACCCTTATACCTTCCCAAACCCTCTGAGCTTGTATTAGACCTTCCCAAACCCTCTGAGCTTGTATGACCTTCCCAAACTCACAGCATGTATTAGACCTTCCAAAAGCCTTGGTATGTATTTAAAAAAGTTATTGTCCATCGCAAGCGATGATGGTCATAACATCAGATGGTGTTATCTTAATAATGTGATGTGCGCTGTATTTAGATTATAGTGAGAAAGAGAATGTGCTGGTCATCAATCTCACTCTTGTCCCGAGTTACCTTGGATTAGTGGCAAGACTATTGGTCGAGACGACAGGAGGCAACTCAGGATGCAGGCACTCTGGTCTTAGCACCCGCGAGACCAGTGGTCGCTTGAAACTTGCGGGTTTCGATCTCCCACCTAAAGAAACTGTACACTGGAAGAGTGAGACCAGTTCTTTGAGTATGGCATTGCGGCATGTACAACAGCAGCAAAGGCGAACTTTGACAAAATTAGCAAACTCTAAAACCAAGCCATGAGAGTTATAACAGGAGGCATGAAGTCAACGCCAATTGTAGAACTAGAAAAGATTACAAATCTGCAATCCATAACCGACAGAAGAGACTGCAAAGCCCAGAAACCCAGAAGACTGACTAACCATCTAATGCATAAGAGACTAAATAATTTTGGAAATGGGAAACTAAAGCGGAGAAACTTTGCAGAAATAGCCAAAGCAAAGATGAACGAAGACCCTATAAACGCATTAACAACACCGAAGCCCATCCCTACTGTACGCAAACCTACCTGGAGGCAGCATATATTTCCAGAGGTGGCAGAAAATATACCAGGTATTGGAAAAAAGAACAGCCAAACTGAAAAAGAAAGAAGAGACATAACCCTGAGGTACATAATGAAAAACTACCCAAGCATGGACTGGACCAATGCATACACCGACGGCTCTGTAACAAACACAAGACAGAACGGAGGGGCAGGGGTGTATTCCTGAGCCTACCAAATGGTAGAAAAACACTATCAGGTGGCAACTGGAAAATACTCAAGTAATTTCAGTGCGGAAACAGAGGCACTGAGGGCTGCAGTAGAAGAAATGGTGACATGCAAAAGAAATGAAAGCCATATAGTCCTGCTTACAGATGCCCTGGCCGTAGTCACAGCACTAAAAAGCCAGAAAAATACTGAACTCAATGATTTAAGAGCAGTACTCTGTCAACTATGCCAGCAGTCCACACCAAAAAGTGTAGTGGTACAGTGGGTTCCATCCCACTGTAACATCCCAGGCAACGAGGAGGCAGACAGACTGGCAAAAGATGGTGCAAGACTACCACAACCAGATACTAGTGTGACATACAAAGAGTCAAAAAGGCTTATTAGAGCTAGATACATGACCAAATGGGAAACAGAACATACTGGCTACACAAAAAACGATGCCTATTACCAGTTGAACAGAAGAGAGCAGGTCGTGGTCTTCAGACTTCGCACTGGCCACAATAGACTGAGGTACCACCTATTCAATAAATTGAAGATAGGTGGCACTGACGAATGCATGTGCGATAATGGGAAAATGACCGCTGAACATCTGCTGCAAAAAGCAGATGTGGCCATCACCAGTGGCAACACTAGACAAGCTCTATGGCAGTGTCGACAGCCTCAGGATGACCTCTGCTGTTTTCGAAAAAATAAAGGTTGACGTCTAACAGCGTACGAAGAAGAAGATCTCCCACCGTGTCCGTTTATCACTGAGAGGCAAGTGCCTTAACCTCTTGACTACAGCAACCTCCCTAGTTTGTATTAGACCTTCACAAACCCTCTCAGCTTGCATTAGACCTTTCCAAACGCTCTTAGCTTTTTGTTAACTGATTATGAATTATTATAACCTTTGAGTTAATTATCCAATATCTTCTCGTATCCCCTTGACTTGTAGTAACCCTTCATGCACCCGTAGTAAACATTTCTTTGAAAATGTCTCTCAGGAGCTTCAACATTGATGTCACATGAGGCTCGGAGAAAACTAGCAGCCAGAAAGGGGACACAGAATGGACAATGACCCCACAGTCGACTCCTTACATGTGCCCCAAGTGCGATAGTGTCTATCATACCAGGATAGAACTTTATACAGTCATATGTGATCATATCTCGCAGCACAATTCTGGTCTAATCTTGATGTGCGATGGGCAGCTATTATTGAACCTTTCTTTGCAACTTTTGTTGCTTTAAGCTCACCTCCCTGTACCCCCTTGGCTTTTAGTAAATTGTCCCTTATCCTTTTGGCTCTCCTTGAATTTGAACAAGTTTTCCTTTACCACCTTATCTTTTGGCAAATCTTTCTGTACCCCCTTGGATTTTAATAAACATACCCTTCCTCATTTAGCCTCTAGTAGAACTTGTAATACCACCTTGGTGTCCAGTAGCCCATCCAATATCCCCTTCACAAGATTGTTGTGCACCAGGTAGAGAACCATTGGTGCCGTCATGAAAACACTGATTTGAAGTTGCTGGTAAACACAACTGGACAGGGTGAAAGAACAATCTGCCAAATTAAGACTGAATATCAACATGAAAAAAATTAAGTTCCTTAAACTTGACACGATAAACAAAGAAACAATCATGCTGGAGGGAGAGGTGGATGCCTTTACTTATTTGGGTAGCACAATTGACACATAAATGGAAGCAGATGTAAAGACCAGAATTGGAAAGACAAGATAGGCATTCCTGACATTGAATAACATATGGAGATCCAGAGAAATCTAGATTCAAAGTTAAGCGTACGAAGAAGAAATCTAGATTCAAAGTTAGAGTATTCAGTGTCAAGTCAATGCTGTTGTATGGAGCGGGACGTATGAAGAGTCAAAACGACTTATCAAAGCCAGATACATGACCAAATGGGAAACCGAACATACTGGTTACACCAAAAACGATGCCTATTACCAGTTGAACAGAAGAGAGCAGGTCGTTGTCTTCAGACTTCGCACTGGCCACAATAGACTGAGGTACCACCTATTCAACAAATTGAAGATAGGTGGTACCGACGAATGCCCGTGCGGTACCGGTAAAATGACCGCTGAACATCTGCTGCAGAACTGCCCGACATACGAGGATCAGAGAGAGCAGATGTGGCCATCACCAGTGGAACTGCAAGACAAGCTCTATGTCAGTGTCGACAGCCTCAGGATGATCGCCGCTTTTTTCGAAATAATGGTTACTGTCTGACTGCGTACGAAGAAGAAGTATGGAGCGGAAACACGCAGAATGAGCATGGTGATATTACAAAGACTCAGTTCTTCGTTAACACAAAGGATAATGGGTATAATGTGGCAGGGCATGGTGAGAAATGAAGACGTACGGGATAGAAGCCAACAACAGCTACTAGAACAACAAATATAGACAAGAAAATGTGGCTGGGTAGGATAAACAATGAGGAAGGCACCGTCCAACATAGCTGGGCAGGCTCTCAAATGGAATCCACAGAGAAAGACAGGTTGACGAAGAAATACTTTGAGAAGAGAATGTGAGAGGAAACTGCGATTAAATGGTTACACCTAGAGATATGACTAGTCAAGGGCCATCCATGTATGCTGACGGAATGTGATCAATGGCCTATATATTGAGAGGTGCGATTTGATTGATTTTATTGACAAAACGTCAGAGCTGTCTAAAATCTTTGCTGCTTTTTGTTTGTGGTTTCCTTGCATGTTGTCACATGAACTCAGTAATGTAGGACTGATAGGTTCTGCTTTAACCCTTTACAGCCCAACCTAATTTACGAGATGTTAGTCTTAATGTTCAAGACAAGAGCAGACATTTTATGTTTTTCATGGTTAACAGAAAAAAGTCAATTCAAACTAAAATATTATTATTTTATGTTTTTCATGGTTAACAGACAAAAGTCAATTCAAACTAAAATGATTATTATTTTATGTGTTTCGTGGTTAACACAAAAGTCAATTCAAACTAAAATGATTATTATTTTATGTGTTTCGTGGTTAACAGACAAAAGTCAATTCAAACTAAAATGATTATTTTTAAATTTAAAGATGCAGCATTTGTTAAAAATCAATTTTAGCTAAATAACAAGAGGTCGTTGATTATATATTTGTTGCCGTAACATGCATTTCTGTGCCTTTATTTTGTTGATCTGATCTGGTAATTGTCAGCGCTACGTCTATTCTTGGTGTGTTAAACCAAACTGAAAGAGATATTTGCATAGATGATTTGCACTGGAAAAAAAATATGTGTACTAGACTAACCAAAATCCCTACTGACTTGAAAAGAATAAATTATTATTGCAAAAATGCATGCCTGTCATTGGCAATTATTTACAGAAGTAACTATTATTCTAACTATGGTTACAAATCTGCTGGCTACTTATTTTGGTAGTTAAAACTACTGGCATAATTTTTCTTTAATAAATGTACGTGGTCGGAAAGTCCATTTTGGACTGATTTGGTTCTTTCGTGGGATCATTAAGGCTGGAACCAAATTGGTTCTTTCAGGAGATCATTAAGGCTGGAATTGATATGGTTCTTTCAGATGCTTAACTCATTCACTCTGAAGCTCTTTGGACATCCAAACACATGTATTCCACTAAGAAAACATGTATATTTAAACATTTAAAAATACTTGATATGTAGAAACTTTTATGTATTCATATGACAACTGTACAAGCCAATATATCAGCTCTACGGCATTGTAAGAAAGTTTAAGAGCCCATATATCAGCTCTACAGAATCAGCCGGGTAAGGATGGAATTGATTAGATTCTTTCAGTAGCTCCTTAATGTTGAATTTTATTGACATAATCTGTTATAGCAAAATATTTGTGTGACTAGTATGAACCTGTGAATTCTGGTACATCGAATGAAATGGAGACATTTCACGATTGGACATCTTTGAATGTATCCCGGTAAAAATAGGAGAAAATGAAAAATTGATCGTTATGGTTTAGATGTGATATTTATTTGTGTTAATTACAGAGCTCAATACAAAATACTCTGATATGAAACTGAATATTAAATTGTAACAGAAAATAAAGAGGTTGAAATGCAGTATTACTTGAAAACAGTACGACGCGCACCTTCATCTGAGAGACCCTGTGTATTACCAAATTGGAGCAAAGGATAGTAACACTGAAACCTGCTATGCATGTTGCACAAGGTTTGGGGGTTGGTGGTGTGAGTGTGGTAGGGCTGGCTATCCAATCATATTGAAATTCTTAACCCTTTTTGGCCTGCAGCCTGATTTTCAGATGTGTCTTACATTGAATTGTATTGAATATCCATGTGTAAACTAGATATATTATCATATCCTGATAACAAATTCATTTCTCAACTCCCGGGGTTAAAATTCCATCAAATAAAGTCAAACTTTTCCAAGGACATATATACCGATAAAACAGAATAGACACAGCATTTAATGGAAGCTGCAAAGTTCTGTCACATTTAAAAAAGATTATTCTAGAAACTAACGTATCTGGGCAATGAAGCAAAACATTAACTTAAGTCGAATCGGGCTGTAGATTTAAGTTGAATGGGAATGTAGATGTAAGTACAATTGCACTTAATGAACATTTTGCGGGTCATCAATCCACATCGCAGAGTCTGTAAAGGGTTAATATACAAGAAAAAGAACAGAAAACATCTGCATGCAATGGTAGAAGAGGAGTAACTTATATCTAGTTTCATTATTCCATTTATTGAGTTCAGTTCCTTCCTAAAAAGTGACTTGCTGTGTGTGCGTGCGTGTGCACGGGCGCACACTCTGCATGCTGACCTTAGGTAGGTCAATGATCACAGCTACATTTTGCTATTGACCTTTGTAACATTACCCATTTAGATAGATCACTTGTCTGTCTGTGCCTGTTTTGGCAATTTTTTTTAAAAGGTTTTTTGTATGTCGATCCAAGTCTGAAACTGCTCTCATGTAAAGCAAAGCATTTTAGCCTTTCTTGTTTTCCAGTTGTCATTTTTTTAATCAATATAGTGCTTGTGAGAATTGAATTTGTTTGCAAATATCCTGCTGTTTATTTGTTATGAGAATCCTTGTTTTACCATTATAGCTTTAGTTGATAGGTGGTACTCAATTGTGTTAGATATTGCTAACATATTTTGTAAAAAATGATTTACACATTTGTAGTTGATGGCTCACTTGGGTGAGTCCCATGGCAAACAGAATTTTACAACTGTTTCCTTCCTTGCAGATTGTAAGGTGCTGCCAAAGGGGGTTGTGCATGCTGGAAACCTTAATACGTACAAAAACAATTGCTACGAAACTGCACTGCATATGACTGGAAGCCAGTTTTCCTAAAAGCTAGTAAGGGTAAGCCAAAGGCAATTTTGGACATATGCTTCCACAAAGGACTGAGATCAGACTTCCATAAAGGCTGGCTAGGGTAAGCCAAAGGCAATGTTGGACATATGCTTCAACAAATGACTGAGATCAGACTTCCATAAAGGCTGGCTAGGGTAAGCCAAAGGCAATGTTGGACATATGCTTCAACAAATGACTGAGATCAGACTTACATAAAGGCTGGCTAGGGTAAGCCAAATGCAATGTTGGACATATGCTTCCACAAATGACTGAGATCAGACTTCCATAAAGGCTGGCTAGGGTAAGCCAAAGGCAATGTTGGACATAGGTTTCAATAAATGACTGAGATCAGACTTCCATAAAGGCTGGCTAGGGTAAGCCAAAGGCAATGTTGGACATATGCTTCAACAAATGACTGAGATCAGACTTCCATAAAGGCTAGCTAGGGTAAGTCAAATGCAATGTTGGACATATGCTTCAACTTAATGACTGTAATCAGGCTTTTTATAAAGGCTGGTTAGGGTAGGCCAAGTATACTGTTTGACCTATGCTTCAATAAATGGACAGACGAGTAATATTTGTTATTTTATTGTAATAGATGACTAAAAATGAATTAGACACTAGAAGATATTATTTATTGAAATAAATTAGAAATTGATAATAGATGTATATTTTATAATGAAATGTGAACGAAATGTAATAACAATGCATTAAACAATGACTAGGACATTAAAGCTCTATTTTCATTTGGATCTAGAAAAGTATATCAGTCCTGGAAAAACCCCCTGATATTGCACTATTATTATCATGCATATCCTGGGGTCCAATCGGAAGTATCAATTGGCAGCTAGCACATCATCGAAACATGAAGAAAATTGGTTCTGTTGGTCAATCAGAAAGCCATTTGTGACCAGTCAGATAGTAGCTTTTAGTAGTAACTTGCATTGCCATCATCATACGCTGTATAGATGTATAGCTGGAAGCCTTTTTTTTTAAAAAAAAAGAGTTTATAATACTCTTTCCTTATTTGAATCTTTCATGGATACGAGTCTGAATATTTGAAAGTACTGCATTGCCATTTTTTTTAAAGATTATCTAATATTCTTCCTTCTTATGAATCTATCATGGGTTAAAGGAAAGTAATGTGGAAATTCAACAGAATTAACCGCTGGTTGGAAATGGGGTTTTTGCAGACTCCATTATACTAAGGCGTAATCTGTGAGAGGTGGGGTGGCCAGTGCCTTTCCTTGCTGTTTTTACTTTCACTAACTCATAGGTCAGGTACCCATTTACAGCTGGGTTGACTGTAGAAGCGGTCTCTGATTAAAATCACGACTAAGATTTCTCTGTATTTTTTTTAGTCTCTGGACGCGATTCCAACCAAGAGACACTTGTTCACTATAGACTGAGCTAACACCCCCGCCCCATGGGTGCGAGTCATTATTTGAAAGTACTGTATTGCCTTTTTTTTAAAAGACTGCCTAATATTCTTCCTTCTTATGAATCTATCATGAGTATGAGTCTGACTATATTTAAAAGTACTGCATTGCCAGGCTTATATGCTAGTATTTTATGGTTGCATTACAATTTTAATCTTTGGCCACAGCTACAACTGCCACACACATGTTCCTGTTACCTTATTGTCAGATTAAGAATGCATTGAAACTGTTCTACATAGCTTAAATATTATAAATTTGCTTTAAACAGCATATAATATGCCATATTCATAAAATGCTTTACTGTATTTGACAAATTATATTGACTGAAATGCTGTGAATTTTGCAAGTCTGCATAAAAACCATAAGCTAACAGTCTAGGGAAATGCTGGGTTAGCATATTGAGTTTCGTCGTGTCTGGCTAGTTGCCAAATCTTAGTGGTATGTGATTTTGTTTTTAACGTAGATAGGCTTTATTTTTTTTTTTTTTCATTGCTCTCAAATAACTCCCTCTTGTTCCAATTTTGCTCTTATTTCTTTTCCACCGTCTTTCACTCTCAATCTCTTTTTTTCTCATTTTTGCTGTTTTCCCCAATATTTGTAGTTTTTTCCCTTTACAATTTTATTTCAGATAACTTCATATCATTTCCCATTTTTGTTCTTATTTTAAAAATTTAACTTTCACTCTCAAATAACTTTTTCCCATTGTTGCTGTTGATATATTGTCCCATCTTTTTACACTCTGAAATAATGCATTCTGTTCTTGTTTCATTTTATGTACATACACAGGGGTGGTTTCTGTAAATATTTGTTTTACAGGATATACTCGACTCATTCACAACCCTTTTTAGCTGCTGTATACATAGTACTTTGAAGGTTAGATTGACACTACTGTTTGCTCACCACAATCCACATGAATTCAGATAACATCTGTTTCTCTCATAAATGTCCATTGTTGCCATGCAGCTGACAGTCGTACTGTCACTAAGCTCTTTTGATGGAGCTGATGAACTGTTACATGTTTGCCATCATATTTACCGATAGCTAGAAATGCGGGACGCATATCCAATATTTTATTGTCATTTTAATCATCTGTCACTTTCAATGAAATAAATGCCAGTTAATAATTATGCCAATTTTGTGCTTTTATTAATGTTCGCTTGCTTATCTGAGGCCCGTTGCCGTTGCATCTGTCTGCCACATCCATGACCCACTGCTATGGCAATGTTCCAGGACGGAGGAGGAGGTTGATATCGGCTGGAGCCATACTGTGCGGGGACGGCTTCATCTGTACCTCCAGCTGATCGGAGGAAGACTTTTGGCACCGAGGAATGACTTGTGTAGTATCTTGTGGGCCGGGGTTTTTTTGTCCAGCAGTACTATTGACCGAACATAGAAACTCAGATTCAGTCAAGTATTTCTGTGATTGGGGGGTGGAGGCCTGTTTTAGCAGAGAGCTATGCAGTTATTCTATTAAGAGGTGTGTGAAAGATTACGAATAATTAATTTCGTATATAACATCATCATTCATAATGGGCTCGTATGAAGAGGGGGGTGGAAGGGTATGAATAATTAATTTATCACCACCATTTATATTCTGTGCGTAGGAAGAGGTAGGTGAAAGAGTATGAAGTATTAATTTCTCGTAAATCATTATCGTTAATATTCTGCTCGTATGAAGAGGTTGGCGAAAGCTTTGAAGAATTAATTTTGCATTTATAATCACTTTTCTTAAAATAGTGCTACATTAAGAGCATGATGACATTACTTCTTTATGTGGACTCTGCCTTCTAAACCAGTATACAGAATTTAAGTATTTACTAATGTGGGTAGGTGAATAAGCGACCTTTTTGTTTCATGGGGGCCTTTGCCTTGAACAGCTTGGGAAGCACTGCTTAAGTCAAGTTTAGGGGAAATTTTGCTGATTAAGTAGATCCTTATTTGATTTAAGGTCATGTTATTTTCAAATCCTTTTTTAGTAGAACTGGCTGGATAAAGGTTACTTTTTGTGGGCTGCATTGATAGGGAAGAGGTAATAAATTTACGATGTCAGATTTGGGGGACAGGGTCAGCTTTTCAAAGTTATATCTTGACAACCAGTTATCATGTATCCAAGTTGTTCACATATCTTGGGTAAAGTTAGTTTGTCCGGCTTATCTACTCTTGTGTGCTATATAGATAACATTGTGTGGCAGGTCAAGAACTTTGCTCTTGAACATAACCTGTTTTAAATTATCTGAAGTGGAAACATGAGTTGACTTAGTCGCTTCTCTCTTTTCCTGCCATGTGGATATCCTCTTTTCCTTTTATTGAAGCATGCAGTTTCTTTGGGATGGAATAGCCAGGCTAATACCTAAATAATCCCATATATATATATATATATATATTCACACCTGCCAAGAAGTGAAAAAAAGTAAAGTAACCCATAGCATTATTGCCGTAGGGGTGTGAGGTGTTAGCGATCTCACATTTCAAAGTCTCGGCTATATGAGGGCGGTAGCCATCTCCTCTCACTCGCTGCTTTTACTTCCCAGACGGAACCGGTACCCATTTAAGGCTGGGTCGAACCCGGGAGCCATTGCGATCTGAAAAAAACATTAACGCCTCAACTGGGGAATGAACCCAGGACCACTCAGCTGCAAAGCCAGTGTGCTAACCACTGCGCTACGCAGCTCCAACTAGTGTGTAAAAGCCAAATAGGTTGATGGTTGTAAGAATCAACATTATGCAAAGGACATGCTACTTTATGTATATATATATATATAATTATTCGGTCACTAACTAGATTGTATCGGAAGTGAAAGTTCCGTCGTCTTTGACAGGATGAAGCCGACCCCGCTCTTTCCACCCTCGTCCATCCCAGAGTATATGAATGTTTCTCCTGATGTGCTGATACAGTGCCCTTGACTGACCCATCTGTGTTCAGAACCTCCCAGAATATCTATCCTGGTTCTCTCCATCGCTTTCCAATCATAAACAACTTTCCCTGGTATAGGCTCCAATTGTTCCAGGTGCCTATTCTTAGATTTGTTTTTAGTCCCATTTCAGAGTTGTCCACTGTAACGAAGTCGGGCTTTAGGCCGTCATCTCTATTACTTGTACCGACTCTGAAATCAGCCTCTTCCCCAGTTGGTGTCGATCTGCCTGGCCTGAGGGCCTCACCATCAGATCTTGAGTTTCGTATCTATCGACTGTCATGGGTTTCTTGGCATTTTACGTCCAGTAGTTTGCCATTGCTTTCTGAACGTTGTTCCGACCGCTTACCAACTATGGTCACTGGTGCACGCTTAGCCCGATACCAGGCGTTTTCAGCTCTCACTTTCAGAGTTGTCGTCGACCAGATCGATCTTCCGCCTCGTCCACCAGCAGCTGTGTGTACTTGTCAGGGTGGACTCCCCTTCTTATCATTTCACCCACGTAGTTTAGCCGACCAGCCGAAGCCGCTGCCTGGGGTGGCGCTGCCGTACACAGGCAGACTCTAGGAGCCATACGTGAGCTAGACAGAAGTGGGGGAACCAAATAGGATCCTGGCCATCAAGAATGTGGCTGCCTCTCACCGTGAGGTACTATCCCTTACACATTTCTGTCCTACCTCCCCTGTAAACTGACACAGTAAAGATCAAAACCTGTTTATAAACGAAACAAAGATAGTTGCCACCGAAAAAACACAATGTCAACATAAATTTACAGTAGATGGCGAGGAAATAGATCATGTCACGCATTTTGAATATCTGGACTCCAGGATTGACAAGAATGGCGACTGCTCGAAAGAAATCAGAAAAATAATAGCCATGGCAATGCAGAGACTGAACAGCCTGAAGAAATTATGGCAGAGCACCAACAAAATTTCAACAGTAAAAGTCTTGAGAGCCTGTGTTTTTACCTGTGGCAGCTTATGGCTGCGAATCGTGGACGATTACCAAAACTTCTAGACAAAGAATCGAATCCTGTGAGTCAAAATGTTACAGAAAGATCCTCAGAATACCCTGGATGGAGAAAAGGACAAATATAGACATTTGGCAAGAGTTGAGCATAGAGGAAAACTGGTTTATCAATTCCATTATGGCGAGAAAATGTAAATACTTTGGTCACGCCTTGAGAGAACAGTGATGGAAGGCATGGTGCCAGGCAAGAGAGGCAGTGGTAGACCAATAAGACAATGGTACCAAGATATTCAGGAATGACTGGCGGAGGCTGGAGTTCTGGCATGGGAAAGAGTTTCTTTCAGATTGTATTGGGAGTGACGTTCTATAAAGGACCATATCCTTTGCAGAATGTTGATTCTTACAACCGTCAACCTATTTGACTATTACACACTTCTTGACAGGTGAGGTTGAATTTAGATAAAATTCGAGAAAGGTTTGCGAGCTGACAAATGGAGTTTAATGTAGATAAATGTACAGTCATCCACATTGGTAGATCTAATATGGAACATAATTACAGAATGGGCGAGAACAATATTATAATGATAGAAAAGGAAAGGGACCTAGGGGTTTTAATAGATCATACAGGTAAAGTGAGTGAGGAAGTCCAGGCAGCGGTGAAAAAAGCAAATGGAAAGTTAGGTGTGATAAAAAATAAATATCAAACAGAAGTAAGGAAGTGATATTCAAACTGTAAGCATTAGTTAAGCCTAGATTGTAGTACTGGTGTACAGGTGTGCAGTCCTTATCGTAGAGGAAATATAAACACATGCTAGAAAGGATACAAAAAAGAGCGACAAAGCTGATAGTGGGATTCCAGAATTGAGAAAAGTCTCAGAAAACCGGCCTACAGTGTCTAGAAAATAGAAGAATTAAAGGTGACAGGATAATGAAAGAAAAGGATCAGGCTATATAACAAGTTTTTTTTCTCTCAAAATACAACCATCTACAAGAACAAGAGGACATAGCAACAAATTAACTAAAGAAAGGTCCAGATTAAATATTACGAAATATTTTTGTAGTCAAAGTGGAGGAATATTTTGAATGCATTGCCACAGGAAGTAGTGCAGAGGCAATTAATGTATGTAAGAATAGATTGGATGCGCATTGCTTTTAGAGCAAGGGAATGTAAATGAAACTGGTTGTATTCAGACACTGCAGAGTCTTCTAAACAAGTATAAAGATAAGTTGTGCAGTACGATACGTTGCCTCTATTTCCCTGGCGCCTAGGATCATTGAATCGAGAAAAAAATCCCGCGTCAATCACACTGGACACGGAACATATAAAAGAAATGCCGATATCGCACGAGATTTCCTTGCCGTATTGAAACCAAGGACGCCAAGATGGTAGAACAGCAGCAGATAAATTGTGCACTACTACAGAAGGTCACGGTCCTAAAATGATTTGACAGCTGGTGGCTATTGACATGCATTTTTCACCTAAATGAACCGGCTTATCTTTAGTTGCACTACCAGAACTTGAAAAGATTACAAAACTGCAATCCATGACCGATAGAAGAGACTGCAGAGCCCAGCTGCAGTCAGAGAAACTCCGAAGACTGACGGACCACCCAATGTACCAGAGACTAAACAATTTGGGAAATGGGAAACTAAAGCGGAGAAACTTTGCAGAAATAGCCAAAGCAAAGATGCACGAAGATCCCATAAACGCACTAACAACACCAAAACCCATCACTACTGTACGAAAACCTACCTGGAGGCAGGATATATTTCCAGAGGTGGTAGAAAATATACCAGGTATTGCAAACAAAAACTGCCAGACTGAAAAAGAAAGGAGAGACACTACCCTAAGCTTCATAACGAAAAGCTACCCAAGCATGGACTGGACCCATGCATACACCGACGGTTCTGTAACAAACACTACACAGAACGGAGGGGCAGGAGCATTCCTGAACCTACCAAATGGCAGAAAAATAACACTGTCATTCGCTACTGGTAAGTACACAAGCAATTTCAGAGCAGAGGCACTGAGGGCGGCAGTGGAAGAAATGGTGACACACAGTGAAAATGAGAGCCATATAGTCCTGCTGACAGATGCTCTCGCCGTAGTCACAGCGCTAAAAAGCCAGAAAAACACTGAGCTTAATGACTTAAGAGCAGCACTCTGCAAACTGTGCCAGCAGTCCGCACCAAAAAGGGTAGTGGTACAGTGGGTCCCGTCACACTACAACATCCAAGGCAACGAGGAGGCAGATAGACTGGCAAAAGAAGGTGCAAGACTACCACAAACAGATACCAGTATGACGTACGAAGAGTCAAAACGGCTTATCAAAGCCAGATACATGACCAAATGGGAAACCGAACATACTGGTTACACCAAAAACGATGCCTATTACCAGTTGAACCGAAGAGAGCAGGTAGTTGTCTTCAGACTTCGCACTGGCCACAACAGACTGAGGTACCACCTATTCAACAAATTGAAGATAGGGTGTACCGACGAATGCCCGTGCGGTACTGGTAAAATGACCACTGAACATCTGCTGCAGAACTGCCCGACATACGAGGATCAGAGAGAGCAGATGTGGCCATTACCAGTGGAACTGCAAGACAAGCTCTATGGCAGTGGCGAGAGCCTCAGGATGACCGCCGCTTTTCTCGAAAAAATAATGGTTACTGTCTGACTGTGTACGCAGAAGAAGAAGAAGAAGTTGCACTACCGTAAGTCGTGGTCCCATTATATAAAGGTATTTATAATAATGGTCCAAAAGTATAGCATGAAATCTAGAGTCTCTTGGACTAAATGTTTAGTGGCGTGCAGTCCACAGTCCAAAACTTGCTTTTGTTCGGATTAATGAAACCAGAAGGATGTACACCTATGGAAACATATAAACACAATTTCCACTGAAGTCGGAAGGGTAGCCGCTAAAGCAGAGGAATGCTCGCTTCAAGAAATGAAAGAAAGCGTGACAAGGCAGGATTTCTAAATACGCAAATGTCAAGCGATCTCTGATCTCAAAGAAAGTGAGATCAAACACCGTTCTATCTGAGACGCCCGATAAACTAGGAGGTACCAAGTACACGATGTGTACGTAAAAAAACCATTGGCAGTTGGAAATCTAAGATAGCAGGCTGTTCGTCTTAGTCGACCTGTACTTCTACAAGGGTAGATACCGCTGTGCAGGCCCAAGCTCTGGTATGAGCTGGATGTAGTCGGGAAGAGAATTTCCTGCTTAGCGAGCTAGGCTCGAGCAGCTTATTACTCTGCTGCTTTGAGACAAGCGCAGTGGAGGGTAGTTAACCAATACGCAAATCCATTTTAAAAGACTCAAAATGCTAGATCAAAGTCGACCCGCAGCCTGTAAGGCGCCGTCTATTCGACTCTAAACAAATCACCTAACCATTGCCGGTGTTATGCCATGTCACACAGCTAATCGCTTCTTACAACATGCTCTCTGTGAGGCAGTGGTGCTGTTCTTGCCCTTGTCATACACAAAGACCTCGGCGGACTACTCAGCAGGCTAAGGTCAGGTCATCCCGTAACCAGTGAGGTCGTTGGGGCATACATGAAGACATCCTCACAACACCACGCCACCCTTCTCTGTCAGCGGCTGCTGCCTGTGACACTTCTGGTCGGAGATTGGTCCATTCTTTTATGTTGTCCTGCCATCTCTTTTTGGGCCGGCCCCTTCGTCGTCTGCCATGCACCTTTCTGGGTAGGATTGTATTTGCAAGGGCATGCAGCGGATAGCCTTCGGCTATCTGGCAGCAGGCATATACCTGCCTGTTTGAATACTAGAATTCCTAGTAAGAGGTCGGGTGCACTAGGTCGTCAATGCGAAACGTAAAATAAAGAAATAAATATAAAAGGAAAGTTCTTTATACTAGTTTAATTCACCAAATGAGTAGGTTTACTTTTTTGTGCGCCCTGAAAAGGACGTTAAGTGGCGGGTTGCAGTAGCTTTCCTCACATTCCGAGCTTGTTGATGAAGGTGAACCGCCGTCCTCCAGGTGGCTGTGCTATGCTTGGCTTTATCTACTACGGGGATCATGTCGATCTCTATCTCGTCAGCCAGAATGCCTTGTTTTCAAGGAAGTACTAGAAAGAAGAGTGTATAGTGGTTTTGGTCAGTAAATTGTGTCTGATCCTGACACAACATCCTGGTCAGTGTGTTGTGCCTGAACGGACTAGCGTCTCAGCTCCAATCTTTACACGTGAGTGGTATGGTGTCCGCCTCACTCGGTGGCACGATTTTCGATTCCTGTTATGAACATTTTCTAGCCAACCCAGCTGTAAAATGATGACTGGCTTACTGTTACTATATGAAAGGCAGGGACGAAGGGAACTGGTCCCCCACCACGTTAAAATCTGAAAGATGGTTAGTGCACTGACTTCCCAGTCAAGCGATCAGACTTCAAACCCCAGTTAGTGCAGGGCGCTTTATTGATCGCAAACCAGTTGTTGTGGTCGACCCAGCCACAAAAACAGGTACCAGACAACAATAGGGTGGCTGGCGAGATGACCGCATCGCCCATTATGTCTTGTTGGTCACCAAATAATAGGGTCCTAACACCATATTTCCATTGGGCTGCAAGGCGTCAAACGGGATCTCTACTTTTGCTTTTCATTACCTAGCACATTGACTTCTTTATCTGCACTCTTGTATTTTGGTCATGTTAGATGTGTAGTCCTGTCGCTAGGACGAAGTCCACAGCCCTTTCAAGATCCTGGTGGTAGCCCCACATTTTCTGCATCACCTCGACTCCCTCTGACCAGGTTTGCCATGGTAGGTCTTTGTATTGGGTCACTGTAAGACAGTGGGCTGCTTAGCCAGTTGTACTTGTCTTTCGTTCCCCGGCCTTTGGGTTGGCAGAGATGCTGGCTGCTTGGGTGAGTCCTTTCTAGACTAAGGACCTGTCTCCGTTCCTCCCGATTGTAGCTGAAAGGGATGCCGCCATGAAGTTAGGTTAAATTGTCGCACGACCATGTCTGTAGATGCGTATGTGTCCTACTTTATCCTGGTGTCTGCGCCATAACTAACACACCCCGTCTTCGGCAGACCAGGTTGTGTTATGCATTCTGGATTGTCTCCCATGGGCTTTCCATGACCCAGTAGTGACTGCAAGATAGTAGGTTGGTTTGTTTACCGAGGTTTCCTTTCGCGTGGCTAGAGCTTATAACGGATCTTGCTCGCTAGAATGTACTCGTCATAGAACATGCTTGATATTTCACCCCGTTCTGCTGGCATACATTGCCGTTTGTTCCGCGACTGTTTATTCGTCCAGTTATAATTGGCTTAAATCAAAGCTGACGCACCATATCTGGGGGGGGGGGGGGGGGGTCGTTCCACCATCCACCTTATCTGGACACACCTGGTTGGAGTCGGTCGCCAGGAGAACAATGGCAACTCTAGCTTCTCATCCTCGATATCAGTGTCTGCTATGACTTGCCTAGACCAGTGGACAATCGAGTCATGTTGTCAAGCGGCCCCCAACTTGATTTGAGTTTGAGACCACATTATTAAACTAGGCCGTGACCTCGATTCAGAAACACTGTGCCTTCGGAGTTCGGAAACGCGCCATTTAACGCTGATCTAGGATTTACTCTTGACACACTTTAACAAGTTTCGTTATCCGTCGACAAGCCTGCGGTTTGTCCCGAGTTCAGCACTGTTAGGACTTTGTTCTTTTCAGTGCTGCTCAACAGAACGTAACATGGTTTTTATAGTTGTTTTGGGTAAAGTTACTAAATGGGAAGTGGTTGAGAAGGAACGGAGCTTTATTCAGAAAAAGTCACATGCCTTTAGAAAATCAGGTACGGTAATAATAACAATAACAATAGTAACTTAACTTATTTATACTGGTTTAGAAGAGTCGGCAGACAACCAGTTTCCACCATATAATTATAATGTTCGCCTAGGCATCTAGGGCCCGTTGCGTCGATCGATCATGTCCAACCGATGAGGCTTGTAGCCAAACCAAATGCCGAAGGAGATACTGGTATCTGTCGAATTCTTGTCTTGGCCTATGGTATTGATAGACCCAGGTTTGATGTTTTTATAGACTTGCAGAGCCGCATTGTCTGGGCCGACTAGGACTATCTCATCAGCATGGGCGAGGTCTGCGATGCGCGTTTGGTCCGTGACAATGCCCGGATGGTGGAAAGTCAAGGCTGTGTAGAATCCAGTGGATGGCTCGGCAGAAAAGGTCAGGGGCAAGGACGATACGAAAGTCGTTTTGACGTTCCCCATCACTGAGTACACCAGATTTCACGCCCTCCTGAACATGTTTGACGATCATCGCTAATCTGTTTCGGCAGCTGGTTTTCCCCCTTTGATCCCCCAGAGTCCATCTCTGTTGACGGTGTCAAAAATCTGTCATGTATATAAAAGTCATGTATATAAAAATCATGTATATAAAAGTCATGTATATAAAAGTCATGTATATAAAAGTCATGTATATAAAAGTCATGTATATAAATGTCATGCATATAAAAGTCATGTATATAAAAGTCATGTATATAAATGTCATGTATATAAAATTCACGTATATAAAAGTCATGTATATAAAAGTCATATATATAAAAGACATGTATTTAAAAGTCATGTATTTAAAAATGTCATGTATATAAAAGTCATGTATATAAAAGTCATGTATATAAAAGTCATGTATATAAAAGTCATGTAAATAACAGTCATGTATATAAATGTCATGTATATAAAAGTCATGTATAGCCCATGCTGCTGCTCTTGGCATTTATTCTGGAGTTGCCGAGCCGACCTGAAGTCACATTGACTCTATGGAAGAAGACCTTGTTCTAAGTAATCGATCATTTGAGGAGAGCTCATGCCTGTATCTTCCCAGCAGCCCATAGTATATGGATTTCTCTATGGAAGTTGTAGAATTGTTTTGGTTTTCTCTATACCCAAAAGGCAGTGTGCGTTGCACTGTAGTTTTTATATTGCGCCTATCGGCGTCAGTGCACCCGACTCCAGCATGCATTTTATGTAAGGGTCTGCTTCCTCCTGCATTTTCTAAGGTTTGCTTCCCCGAGGTAGCGGCTGGTGCTGTGATGGGGATCGAACCCAGCACCTTCAGACTGTGAGCCGTGTCACACCAAACCCCCCCCCCCCCAGTTAGAATTGAATGTAGAATTGATGGTTAGCCATTCGTTTGCATAAATAGACTATAATAGAATTGTGGGATAGTCTCATTGATCCATATTGTATTGTACAACTCTGTGTTAGGGCATAGCTACCTGCTTTGTAGATCTCATCCGGTATCAGAACCGCACCTGGAGATCCTCTGTTTCATAGATGACTGATATCGGCTCTGACGTCTCCGGTATCGGGAAGAACGTTTAGTTCATTGTTCAGGAGTGTCTGAGGCAGGCGTACTATGGCCTCGTCCAACGTTCCGGTATTGTCGGTTTGTCGGTCACTAGTTCTGGGCCGTCTGCGTTCAGGATGGGAGTTGCGTAAGAGAGGAAGTGGAGAGAAATCGCAGTAGGAAGTAAAAAAACCGGTCCCACTCCACCCCCGCCTATTTCCTCTTTCCCCCTCCCCCTCCCCCCCCCCCCAACTCATCAAGCCAGCTGAAACTGGATGTGTCCTGCCTAAAGGTGCTGATATCACATCCTCGTTGCAAACTACGACACAAGCTCAGTCCTTTTCAGTACGAACTCCGAAGAAAGAGATGAAGAAGAAGAAGAAGAAGAAGAAGAAAAAGATGTAAAATAAGAATAATGTTAATAAAAATACGATTTATTACAATAATTGGAAACGATAAGTAAATGTAATTTTTGCACGTAGATTTTACGAGCCTGCCAGTTTGAGGATAAATGATCAAAGTCAAAACGCCAATTTATAGAAAAAGAGTCTGTATTCAAGATTAAGTACATATTGAATTCGGAATTATTTTGAGGTCCCTGCTTACTGCGAGGTCTTTAGCTTATTTACCTGCAGACCTTAATCCGGCCTTGCTCTTAGTCCTATGGTCACAGATGATGCTTGATTGACGATGTGTTTAGAACTTTGCGGTAGTCGTTTTATGTGTTCTGCGAAATTCACATCTGGCCAATGACACTTTCTTCTGGGGACAGCATGGGCTAGTGGTTAAGTGACACGGTTCACAACTCGAAGGTGCTGGGTTCGATCCCCATCACAGTACCGGCCGCTACATCGGGGAAGCAAACCCTTAGAAAATGCAGGAGGAAGCAGACCCTTACATAAATGCATGCTGAAGTCGGTTGCACTGGGCGACAGGCGCAAAAGAAAAACCTTAAGTGCAACGCACACCGCCTTGGGGAATATAGAAATAAAGTGAACGCAACAAAAATCACACAAAAAAACCTTTCTTCTTCTTCTGTTCTTCTTTTTCCTCTTCTTCTCCTTCTTTTTCTTATTCTTCTTGCGTCTTGTACATTCGGCCTAAAATGGAAGTTATATGACGTTGTATCGTAGTTTGACTTAAAGGACTAATGATACAGATACTCGAAGAGGCACACATACAAAGACAACTCATTGCAAATATCACAACAAGGCAGTCATCCTTTGTCGGGCATGTTATGAGAAGAGGTGGCTTAGAGCACGTTATAACAACGTTAAAGATAGCAGTAAGGAGAGACAGAGATAGGCCCCAGAGAGAAGATATTGGACAGAATGAGAGCATGGCGACAATCAACCACAGAGTCGGTAAACGACACACGTGATAGAAACGGATGGAGTCCATGATCGCCAGCGCCAACCGACAGGGCACCTGATAATGATAATGATGTCGTAGTATACTGCGCCTTTCAGGTCGAAACATCTGATTTCAGCATGGAATTTTTGGGACCGGGTTTCTTCTTCTTCTTCTTCGTACGCTGTCAGACGTCAATTTGTGTTTGTTCGAAGAAAGCAGCTGTCATCCTGAGGCTGTCGACACTGCAATAGAGCTTGTCGACACTGCCATAGAGCTTGTTTAGTGCCACTGGTGATGGCCACATCTGCTTTCTCTGGTCCTCGTATGTCAGGCAATTTTGCAGCAGATGTTTAGCGGTCATTTCCCATGTACCACAGGTGCATTCGTCAGTGCCACCTATCTTCAATTTATTGAATAGGTGGTACCTCAGTCTGTTGTGGCCTGTACGGAGTCTGAAGACCACGACCTGCTCTCGTCTGTTCAGCTGGTAATAGGCATCATTTAATGTGTAGCCAGTATGTTCTGTTTCCCATTTGACCATATATCTGGCCCAGATAAACCTTTTTTACCACTTCGTAGGTCACACTAGAATCTGGTTGTGGTAGTCTTGCACCTTCTTTTGCCAGTCTGTCTGCTTCCACGTTGCCTTGGATGTTACAGTGGGATGGAACTCACTGTACCACTACTATTTTTGGTGCGGAATGCTGGCATAGTTGACAGAGTACTCCTCTTAAATCATTAAGTTCAGTATTTTTCTGGCTTTTTAGTGCTGTAACTACGGCCAGGGCATCTGTAGACAGGACTATCTGGCTTTCATTGCTTCCGCATGCCAGCATTGCTTTTACTGTAGCCTTCAGTGCATCTGCCTCCGTTCTGAAATCGCTTGAGTATTTTCCAGTTGCCACTGACAGTGTTATTTTTCCACCATTTGTTAGGCTCAGGGATACCCCTGCCCCTCCATTCTGTGTTGTGTTTGTTACAGAACCGTCGGTGTATGCATGGAGGACCGGGTTTGTATTCGCTCTTCTACCCTATTCTTTTAGCCAGATTAAATGAACGAAGTCTGTTGTCATGCTAGCCACTCTAAGGCGGAATAAAGTCTTGGTCACCCATGATTCGGTAATCCAAGCAGTCATTTATGAGTCGCGGGGGACGGCGTGGCCTAGTGGTTAAGTGGCACGGCTCACAACCAGAAGGTGCTGGGTTCGATCCCCATCACAGCACCGGCCGTTACCCCGGGGAAGCAAACCCTTAGAAAATGCAGGAGGAAGCAGACCCTTACATAAAATGCATGCTGAAGTAGGATGCACTGGGCGGACAGGCGCAAAATAAAAAACCACAGTGTAACGCACACACGCCTTGGGGAATAGATAAATAAGACGAACGCAAAAAAAAAAAAAAAAAAAAAAAAAAAAAAGAAAGAAATTCACGAGTCGCAGGCTTCTCCCAGCTGATTCACTACAACGTGTTCAACTCGATCGAGACTTTCATCTGGTACGGTTTAATTTGCTGTATACATTATGGTGATTCTTATTTTCGTCCCAGGTGAAGCATAGGGCCACCACTACAGTTGTCCCTTTGATTGAAAGTCTGTAACCGATCATTGGAAATGGTGGTCTCATTGCGATACTTTTACATGATTGGGTCGCAAATCCCGTGCCCTAGCTCTCTGTAGTTGCATTTTACGGCCTGTTTAGATGTTTGGGAGGTTACAGCGATCATGTTCCATTCTTCTTCTATTTCTTTTTCTTCTTCTCCTTCTTCTTCTTCTACTACTTCTTCTTCTTCTTCTTCTTCTTCTTCTTCTTCTTCTTCTTCTTCTTCTTCTTCGTTCTCAATCTCCCGATACCAAGCCACGAAAAGGGCTTTGCAGGATGTTGACCAGAGAACGGAATGTTGTAGTTGAAATTTTTGTTTGCTACTCCTGATGAAGACTTTTAAGTCGTAACCTAAGTTTAATTCTGTTTAGTCTTAGCGCGGTATTTGTCAAAACCTATGTATGTTTTTCACATTTTATTTTAATTAATAGTAACTCCAGATCCTCGCCTTATTTTATTACATCAAATTAAATGCTGTAAAAGTACAAATCTCTTGACTTTCAAACTGGTTTTTGATAGCAGTTTATATCAATGAAATAAGAAGCCAATTTGAATAAATAAAGCGGTCAAGGCTACCACATGCACTCAAAATGATATGAGCCAAAGCCTTTTGAACCCCCGTGCACTGTGATAACTGTTTTTGTATTGACACAGCATATTTAACGTATAAACCACAAATAACATATTACAGTGCGTTCTAACGGGAGCCCATTTTGAAAATAATATCTTTCCGCAATTATGAGATATAAATAGACGAAATATAATTATTGTAAGATTGACTAAATGTCAAATTTTTGTTAGTCATATGAAGTAATTAGGATGCATTAGAGCTTATTTGCGGTATATGAAAATATATGCCTTCGCTTAATAGCATTGTAAGAGTTTCATAGTAACCCATGTCGATGTGTGAGAAAGATCCTTCATACTGCACACGTTGTTATGAAACATCGTAAACGATCACTACTACTGCACTGCGCATATCGAGATGCGCTACAAATGTAGGGTATTGCGTGGCTATAGTAATGTTTTTTTTTAATTTGCAAAGGCGTAACAAAGATACAAAGTGTCTATTTTATTTGAATGGCGTTGAAAGTTAAATTCGTTACAATTAAATAATAGCAATAAAATTGATAAATAGAACAGGTCACGAACTTTGAGTATCTGGGCTGCAGAATTGACAAAAATGGTGACTGCTCACAGGAAATTAGAAGGAAATTGGCAATGACAATGCAGAGGCTACGCACTATAATAAAACTTTGGCAGAATCACAGCAACCCAATAAAAGTGACAATTTTGAGAACATGTGTTTTTCCCGTGGCAGGTTACGATACACGGACAGCTATTCAAACCTCAAGGAAGAGAATCGAGTCCTTCGATACGAAATGTTCTAGAAAAGTCCTCACAATACGTGGAACAAATAAAAAAGAAAGAAAGAAAGAAGAAGGCAGTCATTCGACACGAATTGGTCATAGAGGAGAACTGGTCCATAAATTTTATCATGAACAGTAACAAGAAATACTTTGGCCATATCAAAAGACACAAAGGTCTTGAGAGAACATTAAGGAAATGTATGGTGCTGGGCAAGAGAGGCAGAGGCAGTCCAAGAAGGCGATGGCAACAAGATGTCAAGGAATGCTTGTGCATAACTATGGAGCAAAGGAATCAGAATCAATCTGTATTCAAAACGAATCAATCGAAAATTGATACCTCGCCTTGGATCAAGATGTTGAGCAATGCATGAGCTGTTGCGATCAGCGACACAGAGCTGACTACAAGCGTCAGGGACAGCGACACAGAGCTGACTACAAACGTCAGGGACAGCGACACAGAGCTGACTACAAGCGTCAGGGACAGCGACACAGAGCTGACTACAAGCATCAGGGACAGCGACACAAATCTGACTACAAGCGTCAGGGACAGCGTTACAGAGCTGACTACAAGCGTCAGGGACAGCGACACAAATCTGACTACAAGCGTCAGGGACAGCGACACAAAACTGACTACAAGCGTCATGGACAGCGACACAGAGCTGACTACAAGCGTCAGGGCCAGCGACACAGAGCTGACTACAAGCGTTAGGGTCAGCGACCCAAGGCTGACTACAAGCGTCAGGGCCAGCGACACAGAGCTGACTACAAGCGTCAGGGACAGCGACACAAAACTGACTACAAGCGTCAGGGACAGCGACACAGAGCTGACTACAAGCGTCAGGGCCAGCGACACAGAGCTGACTACAAGCGTCAGGGTCAGCGACACAGAGCTGACTACAAGCGTCAGGGACAGCGACACAGAGCTGACTACAAGCGTCAGGGTCAGCGACACAGAGCTGACTACAAGCGTCAGGGTCAGCGACACAAATCTGACTACAAGCGTCAGGGACAGCGACACAGAGCTGCCAAGACCATTTTCTACTTCCACGGAGAGATCCTGTATAACATACCCCAACATTAGAGACTGGCTAAGGTGAAGGGATCGAAGGGTGGAGGTTAACCTGGTACTAAAAAATAACACGATGAAGTCGGATGTGTTGGACCGAAAAGTGCAAATATCGGAGTCAAGCTGTAAACTAGCGACACAACGTACTCCGTTCTTCGGACTAGATCTTGCTACTTGCGCAAATCTCTGTTCCGGGCTTGGTATCGGGAGATTGAAACGAACGACAACGAAGAAGAAGAAGAAGAAGAAGAAGAAGGAGGAGAAGAAGATGAAGATACCTCGTCTACTATGAGCTAATGACATACGGGGAGCAAGGAAGTTGGCCACACTACCCCATAAAAGATTAAATTCGAGAACAGACACGTTTCTAACACTATCCCCGACAGCAGTGACTGCTACGGGATTACCGTGACCTTTCGTCGTCATAAATATTCACCTTACCTTCATTAACTCAGCCACCAATTAGCTGAAACAGCACTGTATATCTCTCCAGCCCAGACACTCTCTCTCTCTCTCTCCCGCCTTGTTCCCATACCTTCCCCCCCCCCCCCCCCCACCCCCGCTCTATGTCTCTATATTTTATTCGTCTTGTAATCCTGTACTCTTAACATTCATTCCAGGTTACCGACTAAAGAGGTGATTTTCAACCATCGAGCCTCGGACCGTTGCCGGCTTGAATTTTGATTATTTGAAATGGTTATAGAATTTTCATTTTGTAATATCAGCTTTAACAACTAATTGACAAAATACTATATATAATAGCATTTTTTTCTGTCTGAGCCGTTCGCAAAAAAATTGTTACTATTTTCACCGGTCCGTGAACATTACTTTCACACAATTTTTCAGTTTTCTGAACAATTTTTCCTATTTCGACCGGCATGCCAAAAAATGTTCATGTTTTCACTGGCCCGTAAACTGTCATCATACTGCTATTTACGTTGCACTGTTTTGTTAGGCTTGCGGCCCCGTGCATCCGATTTCAACAGGCGTTTCTGTAGGGATGCCCTCCTTAGCCTTTGGCTGTCCCCAGCCTATCTGCAAGGCAGCAGTTGTTTATGACCAGAGTTGTCTCTCTTATGGAAGTTGTCTTACCAGACTATCGAGTCTTCACTACTCGTGTCTATAGGGTGCAATGATGATATGTGAGATGATATATGAGATGGACTGGTTTACCCGGAAGAGAGGCAGTCCAGTGTGTCTGTATCCCAGGATCGTCACGTCCTGCCAGAAACGTAGCATTTGCATGTGAGTGGGGTATCTCTTTCTCCATTTATTTTCTTGGCTTCTATGCAGAGATGGTACGCCTAGCATTCCCCGCCACCTGGGGTGTTGACACAGTGGGGCAGGTGTGCAATGTCCGCTGGTCTGCATCTCTTCTGCGTCCAGCATGATAGTTATATGGCTGATAACGTACAGAGGTAGATATCATAGCCGAAGTGCATTTAGCCAGAGGACAAGCCTGGTAATGTCACAGAGATGTTGTTCGCCTGGTGTGCGGACAGCTCTCATGGTCATTGGTTGAGTCTCGACAGTTCACAGTGAGGTGGCTGCTCTACTGTTTTCGACACCCCGACCAGGTACTAAGTCTTGTGTTGGTGGTTTCGCACCCCATCGCCGTATAAGGTGAGTATCAAGCAGTTGTCCGCCCGCTTTGATCGGCGGACGGCAAGGACCTCTTACTGCGGCTCTACCGGATAGGGCTGGGGCGCAAGCCCCAGGTCCCGAGCATGTAGGAGCCTCCCATTGCAGTGGTGCTGAGATTTTGGGCGGGATTGCAGCTTACAAGGGTTCGGCCGTAATCCCCCACATGGTAGCCTCGCGCCATTGGCTTATCAGCCTGGTACGTGTACCAAAGTGTCTGCGGCTCCTCTCGTTATGAGCTGGTTTTCCGTAGCGACGCCCTGTCATTTGTAGGGTAAAACTGACCTGTCTTCAGATGGTCTATTTTCAGCACCCGTTCACTATTTTGCCAGACGAATTTATTGAGGGCTTTTGTTTGTCAGTGACCAGGTATTTGAAATCTGCGGTTTCTGCGGGGTTAAACACGATTTCCGTAGCGTTCTTTCATTAGAGTGTTAGAGAGCTGACTTGTCTTCCGTGAGTCTAATACCAGCGTACGTTCATTATTAGACCCAACGGTAGTGCTCTCGATTTGTCAGTCGTTCTACAGTATTGGCGTGTTCAGTCAAATTAAACCGCAGGTTCCACTCCTGGTAGTGCCCTTCCGTCAATTCCTTTAGCGAGACAATCAAGTTACTTAGAGGGTAGCCCCAGATTTTCGAGGGTCTAATTCCAGCACCCGTTCCATATTAGACCCAACGAAAGTGCTCTCGGCATGTCAATCATGTCAGCGTTTGGCCGTGTTGAGTCAAATTAAGCCGCAGGCTCCACTCCTGGTGGTGCCCTTCCGTCAATTCCTTTAAGTTTCAGCTTTGCAACCATACTTCCCCCGGAACCCAAACACTTTGGTTTCCCGGAAGCTGCCCGCAGAGTCATCGAAGCAACTCCTGCGGATCACTAGTCGGCATCGTTTATGGTCAGAACTACGACGGTATCTGATCGTCTTCGCGCCTCTGACTTTCGTTCTTGATTAATGAAAACATTCTTGACAAATGCTTTCGCAGTAGCTCGTCTTGCGGCGATCGAAGAATTTCACCTCTAACGCCGCAATATGAATGCCCCCGTTTGTCCCTGTTAATCATTACCTCCAGTTCCGAAAAACAACGAAATAGAACCGAGGTCCTATTCCATTATTCCATTCACCATTATTCAGGCAGCCGAGGCCTGCTTTGAACACTCTAATTTTTCAAAGTAAACGCGCCGGCCACCCAGGACGCTCAGCGAAGAGCACCCGTGGGAGAGAGCCGGCAGACGGTAGGGCAGGAGACAACAAACAGTGAACCGGCGCGAGCCGGACCACCCGCCTGCGCCTGAGATCCAACTTTTTAACTGCAACAACTTTAATATACGCTATTGGAGCTGGAATTTCCGCGGCTGCTGGCACCAGACTTGCCCTCCAATAGATCCTCGTTAAAGGGTTTAAAGTGTATTCATTCCAATTACGGGGCCTCGAAAGAGTCCCGTATTGTTATTTTTCGTCACTACCTCCCCGTGCCGGGAGTGGGTAAGTTGCGCGCCTGCTGCCTTCCTTGGATGTGGTAGCCATTTCTCATGCTCCCTCTCCGGAATCGAACCCTGATTCCCCGTTACCCGTTACAAACATGGTAGGCATGCCACGTACCATCGACATTTGATAGGGCAGACATTTGAAAGATGCGTCGCCGGCACATGAGGACTGGCCCGTAAACAATTTTGCCTATTTTCACTGCACACGAACAATTTTTTCAATTTTCACTGCCCGCGAACAATTTATTCTGTTCTCACCGGTCCGCGAACAATTTTTCAAATTTTCACTGCCCGCGAACAATTTATTCTGTTCTCACCGGTCCGCGAAACATTTTTTTTCAATTTTCACTGCCCACGAACAATTTTTCAAATTTTCACTGCCCACGAACAATTTTTCAAATTTTCACTGCCCACGAACAATTTTTCAAATTTTCACTGCCCGCGAACAATTTTTCCAATTTTCACTGCCCACGAACAATTTTTCCTGCTCTTACCGATCCGCGAACATTTTTTTCCCGTTTTCGCTAGCCGCGAACAATTTTCCCAGTTTTCACCTGCCGTGAAAACTTTTTTCCCGCATTCATCGGTCCGCGAGTGTAGAAAGGTTGGGAAACTGATCTATTGATAATGAAACAGAACAGTCCAACATTTCGCAGTTCACTACTAATTCATACCACAACAACACATACAAGTAAAGCTCGGGCACAACAACACGCCCTTACAAACTACCAGCCCTAACGACGGTCTACCCAACAAACAGCTATTGATTGTTATATACGGGGACGGCTAGTGGTAAAGTGATACGGCTCACAACCACAACGTGCTAGGTTCGATCTCCATCACAAGCACTGCCGTTACCCTGGGGAAGCAAACCCTTAGGAAATGCAGGAGTTAGCAGACCCTTACAAAAAATGCATGCTGAAGTAGGATGCACTGGGCCGACAGGCGCAAAATAAAAACCACAGTGCAACGCACAGCGCCTTGGGGAATAGAGAAATAAGACGAAGGCAAAAACAATATTTCAAAAATTGGAGATATTTGGTCAAGGAAAACAATAAAAGAATATACACTTTGTCAGCTTCCAGTTTGTAGTTCTGGGGTTTAATCCAATGAAACATAAGCAGTTATATAGCACACACTGTCATCTAGGATGAAGTGTTAGAAACTTCACTGTAAGATATCATCGCTACAAATTAACTGAAGTAAGGTCCATTTTAAATATTAGGAAATCATTTTTTAGTTAGAGCGTGGTAAATGCTTAGAATGCATTGCCACAGGAAGTAGTGAAGGCAGAGACAATTGATGCATTTAAGAAAATATTGGATGCGCATAGCTTTTAGAGCAAGGAAATGTAAATGAAACTGGTTGTATACGGAATCTGCAGTCTTCGAAACCAGTATAAAGACGTTATGTTAAGAGGTCTCAGTTTTTGTGAGATGGAGGCGACTAGTTCCCTTCCTCGCTGTCTTGTCCTACATAACAGGTAAATTCAGTCAATGTTGTTAGGGACGAGGTACTAGATACTCCATTGCTAGAGACATCAACTTTTGGAATAACCATTTCTTTTTCTCTCTGTCATGCCTTCGTTAATAGCCAACCAAGTACACATTTACAGCTGACTTTGTAAGAAAGTGTTGCTACTGGGGAACGAACCCTGTACTTTCGCATTTGAAGCATCTGCTCTAACAATTTTACAACGTAGGCTCTATATACATGTTTTGTGGTCGTTTAGTGCTTGCCATTGATATTTGAGTTGTAGTTTTGATTCTTAGTACCTTGGTATGCCACATGTATTTCTACTACTTATCTCATTGTTGCTTAGATGTTTGCTTCACTAGTTTCTATTGGCGGAGGCGCGCCCATTCCACCCCAGACCGTAGCCCATTGGGCGATATCAGGACGCATAAACCAGTGCTTGGATACATGTGTGCGTCTGTATGTACCTATGCTAGGTTTGTGCGCCCTCAGAAGCTAGCCCAACCACAGTGCAATGAAAGGGCCTCACCATGAAAGCGCGTGTGAAAGTTGTGCAAGAGTGTGACTGTCTTATCACAAGGGACAATTGTTCTATTTTAACAGTTAGTTCAAAGATGTCATTTTGTAGTATCTGATAATCTAATGATATTAGTTGTAGATAAATGAGCTTCTTAGCCAGGTCTGTAGTTAGCGGGATATGTTTGACATATATTATATAATCCACAAAGAGTGTATGAAAGATTGAAATAAAATTTTTAATTGGATATTATCAATTCAATTACGATGTAAAAGACATTTTAATCAATAACATACAAAGAGATATAACCAAATAAATATTTGTTAAATAAAACATTATCTCCCCTCATAATTTTAGCGAAGAAAGTTATCAAATTGAGCGTTTCCCCTTAGCTATTGCCACACACCTGAACCACATAGATGTACACATTGCAATTTGCGTACTGAAGACGAAATATTAATATTCTATTCGTCTACACTTCTAGCCCTCGTTTTCGTCCTCAATACATGACACAAGGAAGAATCAAAACTAACCCCAATTACTTGTGTGACATAGCAGCCACTGAGCTGAATCTTGAACCTGTCTGTATGCATACAATACCATGGCATGTACTAGACGAGTATCTGATATAAGGCAACCGTAACTGCTCCTTTAGCTGAAACTAGTAAATTTATAGTTTGTATTTATGCTTACAAAATATGAAAGTAGGTTATATTATGGTTACCATAAGTTTAATATTATTTTCAACAATAATTCCGTAAAATAAACCTAAATGTTAAAACTTAATCTCAAATTAGAGTTTTTTCATAAATTGAATAACATACTTACAAACATTACAAGTATACATTTGTAGAAATTTCCAACAATTTAGGTATTGTAACCCATCTTTAAATACAAAGAAAATACACGAATTACCAGATTAGTTGCGTGCAGAATTGTGAATAAAGTTTCATATATATAAATATATGGGAGGTATCGAAGTCTGGCCTGAACGTTTCTCTCGTTAAAGGAAAGTGAAGCGTCTGATATAGCCTCTCCTTTCCAGATGTAGAGATCGCCGCTGGATTCTTCTTCTTCTTCTTCTTCTTCTTCTTCTTCTTCTTCTTCTTCTTCTCCTTCTTCTTCTTCTTCTTCTTCTTCTTCTTCTTCTTCTTCTTCTTCTTCTTCTTCTTCTTCTTCTTCGAACGCTGTCAGAAGTCAACTTGTATTTGTTCGAAGAAAGCAGCAGTCATCCTGAGGCTGTCGACACAGAAATAGAGCTAGTCTAGTGTTGGCACTGGTGATGGCCACATGTGCTTTCTCTGGCCCTCGTATGTCCGGCAATTTTGCAGCAGATGTTCAGCGGTCATTTTCCCTGTACCACAGGTGCATTCGTCAGTGCCACCTATCTTCAGTCTGTTGTGGCCTGTGCGGAGTCTGAAGACCACGACCTGCTCTCTTCTGTTCAACTGGTAATAGGCATAATTTTTTGTGTAGCCAGTATGCTCTGTTTCCAATTTGGCCAAGTATGTGGCCTTAATAAACCTTTTGACTCTTCGTAGGTCACACTAGAATCTGGTTGTGGTAACCTTGCACCTTCTTTTGCCAGTCTGTCTGCCTCCTCGTTGTCTTAAATGTTACAGTGGGATGGGACCCACTGTACCACTACTCTTTTTGGTGTGGACTGCTGGCATAGTTGACAGAGAACTGCTCTTAAATCATTAAGTTCAGTATTTTTCCTGGCTTTTTAGTGCTGTAACCACGGGTAGGGCATCTGTAAACAGGACTATCTGGCTTTCATTGCTTTCGCCTGTCAGCGTTGCTTCTGCTGCAGCCTTCAATGTCTCTATCTTCGCTTTGAATTTGCTTGAGAATTTTTCAGTTGCCACTGACAGTGTTATTTTTCTACCGTTTGTTAGGCTCTGGAATACACCTCCCCCTCCATTCTGTGTTGTGTCTGATACAGAACCGTCGGTGTATGCATGGGTCCAGTCTATGCTTGGGTAGTTTTTCGCTATGTACCTAACAGGTTATGTCTCTTCTTTCTTTTTCATTCTGGCTGTTCTTGTTTCCAATAGCTGGTATATTTTCTACTACCTCTGGAACGATATGCTGCTTCCAGGTGGGTTTGTGTACAGTAGGGATGGGCTTTGGTGTTGTTATGGTGTTCATAGGGTCTTCGCTCATCTTTGCTTTGGCTATTTCTGAAAAGTTTCTCCGCTTTAGTCTCCATTTTCCAAATCTATTTAGTCTCTGATGCATTGGATGATCTGTCAGTCATCTTAGTTTCTCTGCTTGCTGATGGGCTCTGCTGTCTCTTCTATCGGTAATGGATTGCAGATTTGTAATCTTTTCAAGTTCAACAATTGGCGTTGACTTCAGGCCTCCTGTTATAACTCTCATGGCTTGGTTTTGAAGTTTGCAAATGTTATCAAAGTTCGCCTTTGCTGCTGTTGCTCATGCCGCAATGCCATACTCGAGAACTGGTCTCACTCTTCCAGTGTACAGTTTCTTCAGTATTCTTTCGTCTGCTCCCCAGCTTGTGCCAGCAAGTTTCCCCATGATTGCCATTCTTGCCGCTGGATTCACAGTTCGGCTTGCCGTTCAGGAGTTTCCATGTCAATGGGACCTCCTGCTTCTTGCAGAGGCTGCTGTGAGGCGCGACCGAACACCCGGCAATAAAACTGCAGATTGGGTCCATTAGCCTTGATTGGCAGCCAATCGAAGAGAAGGTAAACTCTGACTCTAAACCCTGGTAGACGAAGCTTGTTAGTCTATTCAGGCAGTTCGCCTAGGAGAGGAGGAATTCTGATTATGAACCCACAAGTGCCAGAGAGTGCTGGCTAGTCTTGGAACGATGAGAGTATCATCGGATGTCTCGAGTAACTAGCATCTGCGAGCAACGACTCCACTTTCATGTGTAAACCTCGGGAGAGGATAGGGCTACGGGAGTAAACCCGGACAGAAAATCCCGAGTGGTAGCACCTAAGACTGTAGGTTTCAAAATTGCGAACTCATTCAACCAACTCTTGCAGCTGAGCTGGTGCCAAATTGTCATGATTTGCATTCCTTTAGATTACACCAGCGAGGCCGAGTGGGGGATATTGCATTTTGAGCAGCCCATGGCTTCCATATTCAGCGCCCAGGCTTGCGCCCTGAGAGGCTACTCGCGCGCACGGTCTGCAAAGATGGAGACGCCTATGAATATAGTATATCCAAATTTAACATGACCCGAAATACATTATATATGCAATTGCAACAACACGATAAACAACATTAACTCTTTGTATACGCATACTAAAACCACGTTTTTACACCATCTATTTCATAATTATATTTTGAGATTAGGGCACCATAACATATTTTATCATAATTTTCATCATAATTTTCTTATGTTAAACATTTCATTGATGTATTTCATAGCAGATGTGCAGACCTGAATGAGCTATCAAATAGAACTACAGTGTGTGCTTACATGGAGAAGTGTAGATGAAGTAGTTAATGAAAATACATTATTTTCAATAATTTGAAGAAAAAAAAGTTAGAACTGTTCTTTAAACTTTGCTAATAAAATTAATTTAACATAAAAAAGCCACTCTAAGTGGCTTTCGCAAAAATAAGTAAATAAGTACTGACAGCAAGCCACCTGAAGTGGCTTACGTAATCTAAGAGTTAAGCGAGTGATGCTCCCCTATCGCACTTCATTTTTTTGACCCTTGTGATCGCAATATAGGCCTTTGGAGACTTACAAACCACACACTCATTTAGGGATAATGCTTCAGTGAGCAAGAACATTATGTCTAGTTTGAACACCACAGAAACATTTTATATAACTAAAACACTAGCATACACACTATCACATACATACGACCACACACACACATACACACACACACATGCATCAACGCACTGGTTAACAGGTCCTGCTATCTCCTACAGAACTACGATCATGGGTGGAAAGGACCGTGCATCCTTTAACGAGACTAAACAAATATAAAAGAATGCATTTATTTTGATATCATTATCATCATCATCATCATCGTCAATTCCGTAACCTAGAAAGCAGTTGAGGCACCGTTATTAATAACAATGTTCACGTAGGCGTCAAAGACCCGTTGCGTCGATTGACCACTACCCTGTCCAACTTCTGAGGCTATGTCTATGCGCAGCGTGTCGATCAAAATCCATACAGACTCCCCAAGTGGAGCCGAGTACTATACAGCCTTGGGACGTGGGCCGCGAGGAGTGTGTTAGACCAATGTTTGTGGCAAGCTTTCCGTGTCTCTCCGTGTCAAACTCTCTGTTTCCACGTGTCCCTCCGCCGAGGCTTCTTACTGCGTCCACCTATTGGTCAGCGTGACCCTTGCTGTGCTGAGAATACGAGATTGGGAGAGGTATCGTGTAATCTCCGATGGAGGGAGGGGCAGGCAGGAGAAAGTCGGCTCAGTCCTAGCAGAAATGTTCTTGTATGATGATAATCTGGAATGAATTCTGGTGTGCAGTTAAGCGGAGCGTTGAACTCCGTCAATGACTGGTTTCCCACGGCTTAAGCCAAGCATGAAATGCAGCATAACAAACAGGATAACCTATCGAAAACACATCAAATCCACATAATACATTCCCTGATACCACCTGGTGAAGGAGTTGTGGAATATAATCTGGACAGGAACCACCAAAAATCTGAAAACTCGACACAAAACACAGGAGAGTCGAGAGCGCAGTCATTAAGGCGCGGCCATCTTACTTTTCTCCGTTATTGCAGTTTGTCAAACCAGGTCTCTATTTTTCGCCGGGATATTAGTTTCAGCTATAGACCTTCCCGCTCACTATTTTACATTGTCCTCCCATCTCTTTGTTACTCCCCTTCCCACGCTTCCCATGGACACCGTGCCTTGCAAAACAGTCTTAGTCAGCCCCACCGATCGTGATCTATGTTTTAAACCATGTTAATTTTCGTGCTTTTCCTGTAATCAATAAGTTTTTGTATTGACATAACTCCTTCCTAACAATTTTATATTCTTATAAAGATATTTAATCATGTATTATTATGATAGTAGTTTTTATTAAATTTCTTTTGTTTTAAGGGATAATTTGCTCTAGTGGCGAAGCAAACAGTGACAAGTGAACATAGTTTACGGTTAAGCCGTATAACTGTTATCTGGGTAACCGAATGCGCTTTGCTAGGCTTTTGTGTTGGCTTTTACAATAAGGTGTTTACAATTAAACCGTGCATGTTATTTCATTGAATTGTTTGAATGTTGGATTATAAGGAGATACAGACATATGTATGTAAACTTTCTTGTAATACTTTCTCTATAACAAATTATCTATAAACTGTTAACCTGACTGGGCATGTCCAAACATTACACTAACCTTTTTTTTAACCATATGACATCCATTTAAATGATTATATTAACACAAATCATAGTAATAACACAAATTGTATAGGACTCTGCATGTTTGCTACAGGCTAAATAAATGTTGACTTGACTTTCATATTTGTATATTTGAAGCACGTAAACATGAACATTACTGAAATATATATTTGTTTGATGTTTATTTCTATGTTCAACTGCAGGTATTTAGATAGCACATTCAAGAAACGCACCTCAACAACAACCATACATTCTCAATGAGAGGATACCAGACCTTCCGTCTCGAAAGAGAATGTCACAAAAGAGGGGGTCTGATACTGACGCGTAACTGCATACCGAGTAGCGCGATAGCTGTTAATCACACTGGACAAGCAGAAATTGTAGGAGTCGACATAATGACACAAGAAACGAAGATCCAACAAAGACCTGTCGCTCTCGAGTATGGAAATCAAGGACTCCAGCTGCCTAATGGTTGGAGACTTCAACAGCCACTAGGAGAGATGGGGATATTCGGACACAGACAACAGAGGTGATGAAGTGGAAGACTGGGAGATAGACACAAATCTCTATCTTATCAATAGGCCGGAGGACAGCCCTAGCTTCTATTCTAGAACATGGCATACCACTTCTACTACACAAATCTCTATCTTATCAATAGGCCGGAGGACAGCCCTAGCTTCTATTCTAGAACATGGCATACCACTTCTACTCTAGACTTGGCCTTTCCCACGGGGGATATTCACCACAAAATAGACCGCCAGGTGCTCAACCAATTGGTAGGTAGCGACCACAGGCCAATTAGGCTAAACATTTATATGGAAGTAGGCCCTGGACGAATGCCAAAACCGCCAGAAACACGGCCCTGGACGAGTGCCAAGACCAGAAACACGGACCTGGACGAGTGCCAAGACCAGAAACACGGCCCTGGACGAGTGTCAAGACCAGAAACACGGCCCTGGACGAATGCCAAGACCATCAGAAATACGGCCCTGTACGAGTGCCAAGACCAGAAACTACACACTTCTCTTTTTAATTCCAATGTGCTCCCTGCAATGTGCTATGGGACTGAGACAT
The DNA here is from genome assembly GCA_036924085.1 of Ariolimax columbianus. Taxonomy (NCBI): domain Eukaryota; kingdom Metazoa; phylum Mollusca; class Gastropoda; order Stylommatophora; family Arionidae; genus Ariolimax; species Ariolimax columbianus. The sequence goes on along the minus strand of JAVGWX010000016.1, from coordinate 61,384,772 downwards.
GGACACAAAATCACTGAAGAGCGAATTTAGAGGAACCAAGGCTTCTCTTGAAAGACGCGTGGTCGGAATGATTCTCCGCAACCAACGTTTATACAATCTCTGCAATTCTGACATACGACGATTGCCATTGGTGAAAGGTACGGTAATCTATGCAGACATGGCAAAACATAGATACGCAGGTAAAACGTTGCGACGAAACGATGGTCGATGGAGCACAGTGACATAAATTGTGTACCTCCCTAGGCACAACAAGACCCACGCGGAAGACCGGCAATGTGTCGCTTTACTCAACAACAGCCGAGACGCATCTCGAGGAGCGCTTACCACCGGCTGGACTTCCGTGGCTGAATACACAGTCTGCTGGAGACGAAATTGGGACCCACAGCTGCGCTGAGGAACGTGTAATCAAGATCAAGATAAAGTAAAACATAAGCAATTTTAAAATATAGATGTACTTTGCCGGCATTCACAGATTACTTTATTGACCCTAGCTGAACATTTCCTGGACCCCAAACAGAACTTGTCATTCCCCACCACCGCCTCCAAAACAAGACACTTCGCTGAATCAAACAGGGCATATCACAGACCCCAGAATGAGAACCACTATCCTACACGATTTTTAATTGCCACACTTTTCCCCGCACCAAAACAAGCACGGAAAACTAAAATAAAAACATATTAACCAGTCATTGGTGTTACCATGAAAGATAGAATGCGGAACGACGACATTCGAAGTATGGTCGGCACTACGTCTTGTGCAGAATACATTTCCAGGCAGAGAATACGTTTGTTTGGCCATCTCGTGAGAATGCATCCTCAATTTCCACTGATGGCTTACAACGCTGGTAGATCTGGCTACAGGGCAAGGGGCGGCAGCGAGGCAGGTGGAAAGATGGCATTAGGGTGATTGTGCAGGGACAAATGCTCACATTGACCGACGCAACGCACTTGGCGCAGGACAGAAGACTTAAACTCCCCACGGCGCTCAACGACACAAGTGGAAAGAAAACTAACTAGTTAACCAGACATTCAGACTTGACTGACGTCAACACTCTATTGATTGTCCTTACGACAATGCTTTTGTTTGTGTCTCCTGTTATTTTGCTCCATCTGTTTACCGAAGCTACTCCAGTAGTTTACAAGAGGGCACTACGTTTGATAGAGTCGAAATTAGGACCACTGACATACTTCTTCTTCTGCGCTCGTTCTCAATCTCCCGCTACCAAACCCTGAACAGGGCTATGCAAGTTGCAGGAAATAGTCCGGAGAACTGAATGCGTTGTGTCGCTAGTTTACAGTTCGACTGCTATATTTGCACCTTTCGGTCCGACACATCCGTCTTCGGCAGGACTGACATACTAACATGTCGTAAGAAGCAACTAACACTGTGGTCTAACATTTCCGTTCAGAAGACACGTGTGTTGAGGCGTCAAAATTAGTACCACTCGAATGATCTTAATTTCTTTCCAGAAACAACGTCACTGCACTTCAGACCAGTACCTAAGCGACAAACGGCAAAAAGCGTGTATGCAGATTGTTCCAGTAGCCCGTTGGTAATAAACATTCCTGCCCCGTTCTCTGTTTTACTGCTCTGATCTCGATCCCCGATTTGTGTCAAAAGTAGCGACAGTCCCTTACGAAGTATAAAAATGTCTTTGTATAGTGCAACTGAGAATAGTACCACTGCCACACTGGGATTAATTAATAGGAAAGAACTAAGAATGCGGTCTAACCTTATGGGATATAATTCTCGCCTGTGTGACAGAGACGAAATGGGACCACTGCCACAATGAAAGCCTGTCATAAGAGACAGCTAATAGTGATGTGTAACATACGACTATGTGTGTGACAGAGAAGAAATGGGACCACTGCCACAATGAAAGCCTGTCATAAGAGACAGCTAATAGTGATGTGTAACATACGACTATGTGTGTGACAGAGAAGAAATGGGACCACTGCCACAATGAAAGCCTGTCATAAGAGACAGCTAATAGTGATGTGTAACATACGACTATGTGTGTGGCAGAGATGATAACATGGTCACTGTCACACTGACAGTATTTAGTAAGAAATGACAAGATAATGAAACTTTGCAAACTTTACGGTTGGTATGTGCTGTTTACATCAGAAGTGAGATCATCATGCGCATAGTAGGTATGTTCACTTGGTGCAGTTATGTCCGGCTTCATTTGAACACGCCTCGTAGCTTGAGTCACAGCCAACTCTAGATCTAAAGTAGGACATGCCTGAGTGCAGTCTCTCTGTCTGGGAGGGAGCAGAACAGTCCTGATTTTTGCCAGGGGTTACACAGGGATTCCACATACTCGCCATCAACATCAGGTCAAGTAGCCGCCACAACACTAAGAACAACAGCAACAACAACAACAACCAACAACAATATATATTCATCTGAGTTATGCATTCTTCTTGTTGTTATTGTCTCCCTTACGCTCCCTACGAAGTAATGGGTCACTGCTTACTCGAAGACAGCATCTAAGCATTTTCAGTGGTGATATCTCCATGACGGCGTTGCTAGCCCCCTTCACACCACTCTTCAGCCGCATTAATAAAATGCTTGGAAGACGACAGCGATCCGATTATGTCTCTCCTTGAGCCAGCACGGATCAATATTGAATAAATTGATTGTAATCAATGGGACGTCATTTTTGGGGTTGGGGTGGATGGAGAGAGGGGGTGTAGTGGTGGTGTTTGTTCACGTCAATAATCCAAACTATTCTCTTCTCCACGTTTTGTTGGATTCCGAACAGGAAACAACACTAATCTTGCAAGCATGTCATAACCAAGAAAATATAGGCATGGGACTGGTTACCTCAGCCTGTATCAATTTTAAGGCCACGAAAACCTCTACAAATATGGACAAGTCAACTTAACGGAAACTTGGCGGGTTTTTTGTTGAAGACCTGTGCTTCTCAGGGAGCTGGCAGGGTTTGAGTGATTTATATGACCTTCTCGCCTTAAGTGATCCAATCTGTACAATTGTGACTTCTGGACACATTACCAAAAGATGTAAACTCCCGGTGCAATTTCTAGATGCATTTATACATTTAGAAGAAGTTAATGAGAAACATTCAAAAGTACTGATGGTATTGCAACAGACAATGCTGTAGGACATGATGTGTTAAGATACTTCGTTGTACGAGGTCAGAGCTTGTCTATCAGGTTTTGGTGGCCAGTTCCTTGTATTTCCTTCCCTAATAATAAGCCAAATACCCATTTAAAATTGTTTCAAGTGGAGCGTGTCGAAGTCGGCAGTTTGAAACGCGTACCTGTGCCGTAAAATAAGAATGATCCTCCAGTAAGCTAATGAGGTTTATGACAATAGTTCAAGTCGATATATCGGTTATTTAGCAATATATTGAACGTTTAGAAACCGGTATATTGGCTCTACGAATTAAACCGGCTATCTGAGAACTGCTATTCCACAATCATTACGACATGCAATCTTTGAACTTTAAAACTCGACCTCACGTTCGAAAATGAGAAGGGGGTGGGATTTGATCCCCCGCCTTTTCGCTTAATATCTACCCATGTTTGTTTACATTTCTAGTCACCCCCTACGGCTTTTCGCCATATCAATGCGCGTAGAAAATTTGTGAATGTTTTCAGAACTAATATGTAGTTATATCCCACAGGTTCCTGCATTGAGAAAGTGGTAGCAAACGAGGCTCTCATGTGGGTGCGCTGCGGTACATTTGCTGTGGTCTAAAGAATGGATGCTCCAGGCTTCGTAATCGAGATTCAGGAAAGTTGTGGCAGACTAACGGCAAGGCAACGATCTAGGATTTAATGAAAATATGTGTGGGGTAGTAATATGTTTATATAAGCAGGGGGGTCGAAGTTGTTCAAAGACTTTCTGTAGAGAAACTTAGTATGCAACATGATTTCGTGAAGGCAAATTGTTATTTTTATATTTCTTGTCCCTACAGGATATAACTCAAAACGTTTCTGCATACCATGGCGACCTTCACCTCAGTACGAGCATGGTGTTCCCGGCTGCGTTCCTTGCTGGAAGCGTGTGTCAAATACGCAGGAGCAACTGCACAGGCAAGCGATCTTTATGCCTCATTCCTATAAGTACCACTGATGAATCTTAGCATTTTGAATACGGGCGTTTGGAAGTTATCGTTAATTTAAACATTATATAATCTCTTCTCCAAAGTAACAATACATGTTCCCGTTAACAACACAACGTGACATAGTGGGAATATGGTGTTAGTTCCAAATTGATCTTGACCAACTGCCCACTAGGAGAGATGTAGTCATCATCACGCCGGCCGCGTTTACTTGACCAACTGCCCACTAGGAGAGTTGTAGTCTCGATCACACCGGCCGCCTTTACTTGACCAACTGCCCACTAGGAGAGATGTAGTCATCATCTCACCGGCCGACTTTACTTGACCAACTGCCCACTAGGAGAGATGTAGTCATCATCTCACCGGCCGACTTTACTTGACCAACTGCCCACTAGGAGAGATGTAGTCATCATCACACCGGCCGCCTTTATTTTCCCACATTAATCTGGTGCCCAATTTGTGAGGCTGGGTCAATCCCAGAATCGATAAAAAAGAGCCACTGTAACCTGGTTCCAGAGAAAATTGTGAAGAGTAAAAAACCCAGCATGGATAGTTTCGGATAACAGCAACAACAACATCATCATCATCCTCAAAATCAACAGCAGTAGCATCAATACCATCCTTAACAATATCATCAACAACAACAACATCAACAACAACAACATCAACAACATCAGAAACAACAGCAACAACATCATCATCCTCACAATCAACAGCAGTAGCATCAATACCATCCTTAACAATATCATCATCATCAACATCAAGAGTGAGTGACACCAGCATGCCTGAGCTAAATCTAAGAAAGACCTCTACAGAATCATCCCTCAGAGGGACTACATTTACAGATATGAAAATAGGTGACCTCATTATAAAATAGAACGCTAGTGCAGATGGTTGGATGGGGCGTACTTTACCAAAGAATGAAACATACACTGCACGAACGAAATATAAACTGTAAAATAGATTTGCATATAAACAAAGCAAGAACTGTACAACAAAAATTGGTCAATAAATTATCCAACACTGTACCAAAAAATTTGGCGCTAAAATTAAAAAAAACTTCCAAAGAAATTGAACACTAAATTATCCAAAACTGTAACAAAAAATTATGCGCTAAAATAACAAATACTCTTCCAAAGAAATTGGACACTAAATTATCAAAAATTTTACCAAAAAATTGGGCGCTAAATTTAAAAAAATGGTGCAAAATATTGGATACTAAATTTTCCAAAATGGTACCAAAAAAAACTGTTCCAATGAAATTGAACACTAATTAATCAAAAATTGTTCTAAGAAATTGGGCGCTGAAATACCAAAAAACTGTTCCAAAGAAATTGGACACTAAATTATCCAAAACTGTACCAAGAAATTGGGTAACTAAAATAATGAAACATGTACTATTGGACACTAAAACAGCAAAACAACTGTACCAAAGAAATTGCACACAATTAGACAAAAACTGTTTCAAAGAAATTGGACACTAAAACAGCCTGAAGAAATTGTTTCATGTCAAGGTGTCGAATCAGTAAGTTGGCTTGGCTTTGATTGACTTGGCTTGGCTTGACTTGTCTTGGCTTAACTTAGCTTGGCTTCGTTCGTTCTCAATCTCCCGCGACCAAACCCTGAAAGGGCTTAAGTAGCAGAATGTAGTCCAGAGAATGAAATGCATTGTGTCGTAGTTTACAGCTTGACTGCGATATTTGCACCTTTCGGTCCAACACATTCGACTTCAGCAAGCATTTTTTTAATACCGGGTTAGTATTCCCTCTTCGATCCCTTCTCCTTAGCCAGTCTGCTCTGTTGCAGCCTGTTATCCAGAATCACTGCGTGGAGCTATAGAAGGGTCTTGGCAGCTCTGGTTAGCTGGCCCTGACGCTAGCAGTCAGTTATGGGTCGCTGGCCATTGCAGCTCATGCGCAGTAGGTTAACTCAAATAACAGAGTTTGCATCCAGAATCTGGTTTGTGTTGATATATGATACATTACGTAATGCGAAAGCCAATTAGCAAAGATTGCACCAAGAAATTAGCTAAGTGTTCAACAATGCATACATACTGAGAAACCCAAATAGAATAGTTTGCACCAAAAATTATCAAATTGTTCAACCCTTGCACACATACTAAGAAAACTAAAGAGCAAAGATTGCACCAAGAAATTATCAAATTGTTCAACCATTGCACACATACTGAGAAAACCAAAAAGCAAAGATTGCACCAAAGAATTAGCAAACTGCCCAACAATGTACATACAGTTCAAAATCAAAGACCGAATGTTTAAGGGAAGTAACTGGCGCGCTTGAAGAAGCTATTACATTGAAAATTAAAGTAAAGAGAACTGCATAAATACACGCATACACATTCTAAATTAATACTTCTGAGAAAACACGTATATAGCTAGTGAGCATCCTACCACCCCTCCCCCTCTCTACTTTTAAAGCTAGTAAACATTAAATGTAGTGCATGTATTATAAACCAAAAAAAAAAAAAAAAAAAAAAAAAAAAAAAAAAAAAAAAATTGCACATAGAAATAGGCTAATTTTCTAACCCTACATTCAATAAAGAAACCGAAGTAAAAAGAAAAAAGTCCAAATTTTAGCGTAATATATTGTGAGAAGAATTCTATGCATTTCCTTTTTGGATCGCTTTACAAACGAGTGTGTTCTTGAAATTTGTAGGAAGGAGTTAGGCCAATATAAAAAGCCTATCGACTATAGTAAAAACACCAAAATTGACATGGTACGGTGGGGGTTGACCAAGTCCGCCCTGCAAGGCACTGTGCCTGAGAAGTGTGGGAGAGGGAGACCAAAAAAAGAGATTGGAGGACAATATAAAAGAGTAGACGGGAAGGTCTTTAGATGAAAAATCGAAACTTATGGCGGGAACTGGTTCGACAAACTGCAATAACGGTGCCGCAACGACCTTCTAGGTATGGGAGTGATGATGATGGTGATGATGATGATGATGATGATGGTGATGGTGATGGTGGTGATGATGATGGTGGTGATGATGGTGATGATGGTGATGATGGTGATGATGATGATGGTGATAATGCTGATGATGCTGATGGTGCTGATGGTGATGGTGATAATGCTGATGATGCTGATGGTGATGATGATGATGGTGATGGTGATGGTGATGGTGATGATGATTATGATGGTGATGGTGATGGTGATGATGATTATGATGGTGATGATGATGATGATGATGGTGATGATGGTGATGATGGTGATGATGGTGATGATGGTGATGATGATGATGATGATGATGGTGATGATGGTGATGATGGTGATGATGGTGATGATGATGATGGTGATAATGCTGATGATGATGATGATGATGGTGATGATGATGATGGTGATGATGATTATGATGGTGATGATGATGATGATGATGGTGATGATGGTGATGATGGTGATGATGGTGATGATGATGATGGTGATAATGCTGATGATGCTGATGGTGCTGATGATGATGGTGATAATGCTGATGATGCTGTTGGTGCTGATGATGATGGTGATAATGCTGATGATGCTGATGGTGATGATGATGATGGTGATAATGCTGATGATGCTGTTGGTGCTGATGATGATGGTGATAATGCTGATGATGCTGATGGTGCTGATGGTGATGGTGATGATGGTGATGATGGTGATGACGATGGTGATGATGGTGATGATGGTGATGCTGATGGTGATGATGCTGGTGATGGTGATGATGGTGATGATGATGATGATGATGGTGATGATGATGATGATGGTGATGATGATGGTGATGGTGATGATGGTGATGGTGATGATGGTGATGGTGATGATGATGGTGATGATGATGGTGATGGTGATGATGGTGATGGTGATGATGATGGTGATGGTGATGATGGTGATGATGATTGCGAGACACCAACATAGCAGGGATTGTACAAAGACATTGGCTCATTTTAAATCTATATGCTACTACTGGTTCAACGAAGGTTGTAGTATAGAGTGCATCCATAAATTGTCACAAGTCCAAATCATGCATAATTAATACGAGAACCAAATAGCGAGTGATCATTGAGATTAGGTAAGTGAAGATAAAGGTATTCCCAAAAGCAGACACTGCCGTCTGGGATGAAGTGTTAGAAATTTAATTGTCAACCTTTTTATGAGTGGAGTGTGGACAATTTCCTATTTCTATTTCTTTTTTCATCATTAATAGTAAGTTAGTACCAATTTATAGCTGTGTCACCTGGAGCGTACATATAATTTAATCATCCAGATAAAGACTCGTTTTTATAGTGTGTAGAGATATGCGTCTGATTGGTTGTAGTGGTAAGACACACGCTTTCCAAGTTAAAGCTACGGGGTTCAACTCTTGCTAGCGGCACGTTTCAGTTGAGCCAGCTGTGCAGGAGCTCATTTATAAATATGGTTAGGGAAAACAAGGCAGCGAGGAAGAGAACTGGCCATCATACTTCACACAACTTGTGGCTTTGTACAATAAAGTTTCAAACACTTCATCCCTGCCGGAAGTTTCTGCTATGGGACTTTATATATTATACAGTAATAAAAATAAATAACAAATATTACTCACACACACGTGCCCATATTTAAACAATGTGCCAACGAAACTAACGTTTCAGTAATAATTGCGCTGCCGAACGGAGATGTGTCGGACCGAAAGGTGCAAATATCGCAGTCAAGCTGTAAACTAGCGATAGAACGCATTTTATTCTCCAGACTACATCCTGCTACTTGCGAAGCCCTGTTCATGGCTTGGTAGCGGGAGATTGAGAACGAAAACAAAAGAAGAAGGAGAAGTAATAATCGCATTTTGAAATTCCTTTTCTGTAAAACAAGATGCAACCACAGAGAAAATGAGGGTATCGAATCTAACATCAAGGTCAAGGGTAATATACTGACCTATGACCCTACATCGGGATCAAGATGCTGAATCCTGCATTGGATGTAGCCGTCAGCGACCCAAAACTGACTGCTAGCGTCAGGTCCAGCGATCCAGAGCTGCCAAGACCCTTCTCAACCTCCACGTGGTGATCCCGAATAGCAGGCTGCAGCAGAACAGACTGGCTAAGGAGAAGGGATCGATGAGGGAAGGGTAACCCGGTACTAAAAAACCTATGATGAGGTCGGATGTGTTGGACCGAAAGGTGCAAATATCGGAGTCAAGCTGTAACCTACGATACATCGCATTTCGTTCTCCGGAATACATCCTGCTACTTGCAAAGCCCTTCTCAAGACTTGGTAGTGAAAGTTTGAGAACGAATGAAGAAAAGGAAGGAGGAGGAGAAGAAGAAGAGGAAGAAAAAGAAGAAGAAAAATAAAAATAAAAATAAAAGAACAAGCAGACCTCCCACTTCACGTCCACTTAGAAAAAAAGGACGTGTTCCAGCAGTCTGGGCAACAAGTGGGGATCTATCTATCTATCTATCTATCTATCTATCTATCTATCTATCTATCTATCTATCTATCTATCTATCTATCTATCTATCTATCTATCTATCTATCTATCTATCTATCTATCTATCTATCTGTCTGTCTGTCTGTCTGTCTGTCTGTGTATCTGCCTGCCTGTCTGCCTGTGTGTCTGCCTGCCTGCCTGTCTATATGTCTGTCTGTCTATCATCTATCTGTCTATCTGTCTGTCTGTCTATCTGTCTGCCTGTGTTTCTGCCTGCCTGTCTGTCCGTCCGTTCGTCTGCCTGCCTGTCTGTCTACAGTCTACTTATGTGGTTAGACGTCGTGGGGTTTTGTTTCATTTTTTAGTCACGTAAAACTCCACTAGTGACTTTCCGGGTCAATCCCAGCATCTGTTAGCCTCTGAAGCATAAATTAAAGCATGTCAGACGCCATCTAAGACGTACCGCTAACCATATAACCAAGACCTGAAGTTATAGCCACAAAGTACCTATTTGCGACCTATTCTCTGTGGGGAAAGAATCTCTAGAATAATTTGAGTAGATTTTTAACTTGAATTTTGCCCGAGCAGCGGCCGTTAGGCCTACTCCTTTCGATTTCCAACTCCTAAGGTATTTTCAATGTGCGCGCCACTGTACACGGGTGTCTGATCTCACTACTCAGAGATCATGGGAATTATTTACCAGATGATCCACGTGAAGAAATCCTTGTCTCCACCGCGATTTGAGCCCGCGACCTCCAACACCCAAGGCGAACACCTTACCTCGAGACCACTGAGTCCCTCTGAAGTGGGGATCAACACTGTGATACCCAGAGTGAGGATCCAGTTGAGAAACCCCGTATTGCACTACACGCTGGGAGAATAATGCCAAGGTACAACCTGCTTAAGTTCGTGCTGAGATTTGAGAACACCTTCCACATGCACGTTCCAAGAAAATTTTCTCCAGAAAGCGGAAAATGATGTACAAGCAGCTTAAAAAACCATCATTAGAAATAAGAAACCAAAAATAGCGAAAAGTTGTACAAACAAATTGTCTGCTCTTCAAATATTATATTGGTGCAGATAGGTAAAGAAAAGCAAAAAGTTGAACGACTTCAAATAATATATTGATGCAAAGGGAACCAGAATGCCGGACAGCTAAACAAAGTTATTGTCTTATCTTCTAATAATATATTATATAAGTGAAGAACAAAAGAGCCACGACAAAATCAAGATGGCACCAGAGGAGCACATGATGGCAAAACTAACAATTAACGAAATGGATGAGGCAATGAGAACTATAAAGAAAAAGAAATCGCCCGGAAAAGATGGGGTAACAAACGAAATGCTGATGGGGTTTGTCCAAACAGCAAAGAGGAAGTTACTATCAGTCCTGAACCAAAGCTGGAAAAGGGGAATTGTACCGCAGGCATGGAAAGATGCTGTACTTATACCAGTACAAAAGAAAGAAAAAGATAGAACAGATCCAAATGGATACAGGAATCAGTCTACTGAGCTGTGTAGGAAAACTGATGGAGCGTATGATAAGCACCAGACTGATGTGGCACCTGGAAGAAAAACACATATTAATCCCACAGCAAGCAGGCTTTAGACAGCACAGATCCACCGAGGACCAGATTACTCTCATAGCCCAGGAAATAGAGGATGCTTACCAGGAGAAAAAGCATACAGTAGCGGTATGGGTGGACTTAGACAAGGCATTTGACAAGGTGTGGAAAGAGGGACTTAAAGTCAAGCTACGAAGAAGTGAAGTATGTAGGAAAATGTACAGATGGATCAGCCACTACCTCGAAAACAGAACAGCCAGAGTCCAAGTACAAGGGCAGATGAGCAAAAAGGTGACACTGGAGCAAGGAGTACCCCAAGGGGGATTACTGTCATCCACACTTTTTCTGGTGTATATAAACAACATCATAGAGAATATACAAAGAAGAGTTCACATCTCCATGTTTGCAGACGATCTGGCTATGTAGACCTCTGAAAAAAATCTCACTCTGGCAAACAATCGGATGCAGCAGGCCCTAACATCGTTGGAGGAGTGGGCGAAATCATGGCTGGTCAAAATAAATCAAGAAAAAACAACATGTACGATATTCACGCTTTCAAATAAACCCCAGAACACCAAAATAAGTCTTACCGGCAAATATCTGCGGCCTAACGACAACCCAAACTACTTGGGCGTCACATTTGATCGGCGCATGACATGGAAAAGTCAGATCGAGAGAAACCGAATAAAAGCCAGACAAAGAATGGCAATCATGAGGAAACTTGCTGCCACAAGCTGGGGAGGAGACGAAAGTATACTAAAGAAACTGTACACTGGAAGAGTTAGATCAGTTCTCGAGTATGGCATTCCGGCATGGAGAACAGCATCAAAGGCGAACTTTGATAAAATTAGCAAACTTCAAAACCAAGCCATGAGAGTTATAACAGGAGGCATGAAGTTAACGCCAATTGTAGGACTTGAAAAGATTACAAATCTGCAATCCATGACCGACAGAAGAGACTGCAGAGCCCAGCAGCAAACAGAGAAACTCAGAAGACTGACAGACCATCCAATGCATCAGAGACTAAATAGATTTGGAAATGGGAAACTAAAGCGGAGAAAGTTTGCAGAAATAGCCAAAGCAAAGATGAGCGAAGACCCTATGAAGACTAGAACAATACCAAAGCCCATCCCTACTGTACGAAAATCAACATGGAAGCAGCATATCGTTCCGGAGGTGGTGGAAAATATACCAATTATTGGAAACAAAAACAGCCAGACTGAACAAGAAAGAATAGACATAACCGTGAGGTACATAGCGGAAAACTACCCAAGCAGGGACTGGACCCATGCATGCCCCGACGGATCTGTAACAAACACAACACAGAATGGAGAGGGAGGGGTATTCCTGAGCCTACCAAATGGTAGAAAAATAACACTGTCAGGGGCAACTGGAAAATTCTCAAGCAATTTCAGAGCGGAGGCAGAGGCACTGGAGGCTGCAGTAGAATGCTCACAGGCGAAATCAATGAAAGCCAGATAGTCCTGTTTACAGATGCCCTGGCTGTGGTTACAGCACTAAAAAGCCAGAAAAATACTGGTTCCATCCCACTGTAACATCCAAAGGCAACGAGGAGGCAGACAGACTGGCAAAAGAAGGTGCAAGACTACCACAACCAGATTCTAGTGTAACCTACGAAGAGTCTAACAGGTTTATTAGGGCCAGATACATGGCCAAATGGGAAACAGAACATACTGGCTACACCAAAAATTATGCCTACTACCAGTTGAACAGAAGAGAGCATGTCGTGGTCTTCAGACTCCGCACAGGCCACAACAGACTGAGGTACCATCTATTCAATAAACTGAAGATTGGTGGCACTGACGAATGCACTTGTGGTACCGGGAAAATGACCGCTGAACATCTGCTTCAAAATTGCCCGACATACGAGGGCCAGAGAAAGCACATGTGGCCATCACCAGTGGCAACACTAGACAAGCTCTATGGCAGTGTCGACAGCCTCAAGATGACTGCTGCTTTCTTCGAACACATTTAAGTTGACGTCTGAGAGCGTACGAAGAAGAAGAAGAAGAAATAATATATTGATGCAAAGGGAATCAAAATGCCGGACAGCTAAACAAAGTTATTGTCTTATCTTTAAATAAAGTATTTGCGCACAGAAAATGAACATAGCGGAAAGTGACACAAAGAATTTGTTGCATCTTCACAAAATAAACTATTACTAAGGACACTAAAATGCATGCGATTTCATTTAGATATCACATGGTCTAAGTCCCATGGATCCTGACTAGTATGGAGAGAATATTGTCGTTGGACTTTGCCGCTCCATCTGTCTACTATATATTTGGTTAAGCAACGTGGGGAGGTGCAAGTCTCTTTCATGCGTGATTTAGAGGACTGTTTTTATTGTCCATCTATATCTTTGTAGTATTTTGTCAACACTACCGATCCATCATTATCGTAATCTTCCACTGAGTCCGTAGTATTATAGGTTCCTACTATACACCTGGTAAAGACATACTAAAATAATTGTGTCCAGTACTGACAACCTCGTTATGCAAAAATAAAAACAACCACATAAACCAACCACTATTCTAGTAATTAATAAATGCTTCGTAACGTGCCTTTTGCAGGAAGACCAACTGTGGTAGCGGTGCCATGCTTGTATGCAGCGGCAAGGAAAAAAAAATGCATGAAGAAATTTACTCATGCTGAAACAATGTGCCATTCCAGATAAAACAAAGGCAGAGAAAATGTAAGAAAAAGAATGGAAAGCAATTTTAATCACAGAGCCTGTGCTCTGACGCCATTCTAATGGACTATCTAGGCGCTTGCATCTCCAGTAGTCGTCCATGTCTGAGACAGACGCATGTCTGGTCGTATACTTGATCAGTGCAAGTTCCCTATTAATGTCGCTTCCGTATACCGGCCTATATCTTTAATTTGTAATTAAAATTTAAACAAACCAGAAAACACCTCTTGACTGCACGTGATTGCGACCCCTTCTCCTGATTGGCTCTGATTCAGCGAGCCAGGAAAAGTTCTCTGGAAACTAACCTGTTATCTTATCATCTCTGACACGGTGCTGAGTGAGTGACATATTAAACCACGCCTATATACCTCCCCCAGGCTCGCAGAACGGTGCCAGTTAGTAAAAGGTAAAAGAAATTCAGAGATGCGCGATGTGAGAATGGTTTGTTGGAATTAGTTGTAAGCCTATGAGCTCAAGGATAGCCTGCAAACATCGTTACACTATCTCCGGTTTGTCTGATTTTTTTTCTTGTAATACGGAACTTGATTAGCTTTCTAGTGGATCCCTTCGCTGTAATTGGCATTCTCTGTTGGTTACTAGAGTTCCTGCCATTTCAAAGACAGAATACTCTACACTTTTGTTTGTCATTCGCTGTCGCTTTAGATATCTGCCCTTTTGTGAATTAGATACTATTGTGTAGAAATGCAGAGCTGATAACTGTTTATTTATTACTGGACATCACCACTGGAGCAAAGGTGAGCAGCTTATAAGGTACATTTCAGAAGCTTGTCGTTGTTGTGTAAACAGAGAAATATATATTGTTTATTTATTTTCGTGTGCATTTTAAGGTGACCTAAACCGTAATATTCGGTAAGTTGAAAAATAGGAATAATAATCGCGAAATAATGAGAATATTATACTGTGTTTTCAATATATATGGATATTATATTTATTAGTACAATATAAGTTTTAATGTTAACTTCGTTTATACGGGAACAATGTGCATTGCTTTTATATGTGTGTGGTTGTGTACTGGCACTTTGTTATATGATCTCTTTAACAGTGTGTTCGATTTGTATTTTAATAATAATCTTTAATCTGATATGATCGGATCCCATCCCATCTTAACTTAACTTAACGTTTTTATACGTTTAGAAGAGTCTGTGGTTTCTTTTACCTCTCATCTCATCTCATCACTCATTCCATCTCATCACTCATTCCATCTCATCACATCCCATTTCATTCCATCCCACTTTACCCCATATAATTCAATCTCATTTCCATCTAATCTCATCTCATCATCTCATCCGCTCTAATCCCATCTCATCCTCTGTAATCTCATCTCATCATCTCATCCTCTCTAATCTCATCTCATCCCATCCCATCCCTTCTCAACCTCTCTAATCTCATCTCATCCTCTCTAATCTCATCTCAACCTCTCTAATCTCATCTCAGACTCTCTAATCTCATCTCATCATTTAATCCTCTCTAATCTCATCTCATCCTCTCTAATGTCATCTCATCCTCTCTAATCTCATCTCATCCTCTCTAATCTCATCTCATCCTTTATAATATCATCCTCTCTAGTCTCATCTCATCCTCTCTAATCTCATCTCATCCTCTCTAATCTCATATCATCCTCTCTAATCTCCCCATCCTCTCTAATCTCATCTCATCATCTCATCCTCTCTAGTCTCATCTCATCCTCTCTAATCTCATCTCATCCTCTCTAATCTCATCTGATCCTCTCTAATCTCATCTCATCATCTCATCCTCTCTAATCTCATCTCATCCTATCTAATCTTATCTCATTATCTCATCCTCTCTAATCTCATTTCATCATCTCATCCTCTCTAATCTCATCTCATCTCATCATCTCATCCTCTCTAATCTCATCTCATCATCTCATCCTCTCTAATCTCATCTCATCATCTCTAATCTCATTTCATCATCTCATCCTCTCTAATCTCATTTCATCATCTCATTCCCTCTAATCTCATCCCATCCCATCTCATATTATTTCGTCATGTCCCATCTCATCCAATCTCATTTCATCTAATCTCATCTCTCATCCCATCTCATTTCATCTCATCTTTCGTCTCATATTATCTCATCAATTAACTAATGTCCCTAGACATTGTGTGGGGGGAGGGGGGGGGGAGGGGGTGATGTTATATTCTTACATGTTATTTTATGCCAACGTTCATATTTTCCGTCCATGCCGCTGAAGTGTTTCTTGAACACATCAATATTTCTCTTGGTCTTCCTCGTACCAATAAGTGACGATGATATCCATTGTTGATTGGTTCACGCAAATTTAACTAAGTTTATGGACATTCTTGTTACCTGACCAAACCCCTTACCATTCTACATTTTACACATAACAGAAACAATGTAAGATTATTTTTGTTGTAATTAAGCATTTTAAAAAGGATGCACGCAGAGATGGATAGATTGAATGAGAGATAGATAGGGAGTTAGATAGATAGTTAGATAGATAGTTAGATAGATAGTTAGATAGATAGATAAATAGATAGATAGATTAATATGTAGATATATAGATTGGACCACCACTATAGCTAACCTTCAATAGGAAGCCTGCGCCAAAGCTATTTGTGTGATGTCACAGCGGCTGCTTCTGAATAATAATTGTTGTTACACAGTGAGGCTCTATGCACAGCTTCCTTTAGTCTCCATTCCTTTCCGTGGCGATGTAGTGGTTTTATTCTTCCGTCCCTCGTAAGGAACCCGGTGATTTAGTAGGTGACTATATTATACTATCATCCCTGCCGAAGACGGATGTGTCGGACTGAAAGGTGCAAATATAGCAGTCAAGCTGTAAACTTGCGACACAAAACATTACGTGGTACGGAGGCTACATCCTGCTACTTGCAAAGTCTGTTTCAGGGCTTTGTAGCGGGAGATTGAGAACGATCACAGAAGAAGAAGAAGAAGAAGAAGAAGAAAAAGAAGAAGATGATACCATCATCGGACACTCCTGATGGAACATAAGACCACAACTACAGATGACCTTCTTGGGGGAAGCCTGTGACAAACATTTCTGTGCGTTTGTGGTGGTGGCTTCAGTGGTGCCTTGTGTCACAAAAAGATGTTTTCATTTCCATTGTCACACCAAATTTAGTCGTCTTTTACTACTTGCATATGTGAGTGCAGTGGGCCAGTTCTTTCTTCCAACGTTGTTGTTGTTGTTGTTTAATGCCTACGATGAGTTTGTGTACTTTTTTTTTTATACCTGATGATATAGCTGGTGACGATCTGTATTATGTTTCATCCCATCTCAAGCGTGAAAGTGAAGGTAGACCTGAATCCTCCAGGCTGCTGTGCTATGCTTTGCATCATTTGCGGGACGCTCACTACTACGGGGATCTCGTCGATCCCCACTTCGTTAGTTAGGATGATTGCTATGAAATAGACTGTTTTCAGAGAGAACTGTGTGAGGTGGGGGGGGGGGGGGGGGTCTTCATCAGCATGTTTCAGCTGACACTGACTAACAAAATCTGGTCAGTATGTGTCTCCTAGAGCTGTAAACATGTCTGATCAGTAAGTTTCACCTGACCCTGATTAACATACTCTGATCAGTAACTTTCACCTGACCATAACTAACATAATCCCATCAGTAAGTTTCACCTGACCCTGACAAACATAATCTAATCAGTATATTTCACCTGGCCCTAACATAGTCCGATCAGTAAGTTTTGCCTGATCATTACTTACATTGTCTAATCAGTGCGTTTCACCTGACCCTGACTAACATAGTCCGATCAGTAAGTTTCACCTGACCCTGACTAACATAGTCCGATCAGTACGATTTGCCTGATCATTACTTACATTGTCTAATCAGTATGTTTCACCTGTCCTTGACTAACTTAGCCTGATCAGTGAGTTGCTAATATAATCAAATCAGTATGTCTTGAATGACACTATGTTATTCTCCTCTCCCATACACAGGGGGGGGGGGGGGGCGGGGCATATCTATACGCGTGAGTGAGAGTCTACTCTAAGTCGCACGATCGGCTAAACCATAGAGAGAGGTTCCCAGTAGTCAAACACGCCTGCATTTGTAAATGGGTACCTGACCAGACGTTAGTGAAGGACAGGCAGCGAGGAAGGGAATTGGCCACCCTACCTTATACAGGAGGTTGGTTAGTATAATGAAGATTCTAATCCTTCACCACTGACGCTGAACTCTGCTACTGGAAGGGGCCATTAGTTGCAAGTGTTGTTGTGGAATAGACATGAGGCTAATATCAGAAAGGCGTGGATAATAAATACCAGCTATTCGAATTACTCGTAGATACCACGGTAGGATCAAGATGCTGAGCAGTTAACGAGCTGCAGTAGTCAGTGACCCATAGCTGACTGCTAGTGTCAGGGTCAGCGAACCAGAGTCCTTTCTGCACCGTCCCGCGGTGATCCTGGATAACAGACTGCAACAGAGCAGACTGGCTAAGGAGTAGAGATCGAAGATGTAAGACTAGCCGGGTACTCAAAAATGCTTGCTGAAGTCAAATATGTCGGACTACAAGGTGTAAATATCGCAGTTACTCTGTAAACTACGACACAACGCATTCCGTTCACTGGAGAACATCCTGCTACTTGCAGATCAATTTTCAGGGCTTGGTAGAGGGAGATTGAGAAAGTTCAGAGCTTGGTAGAGGGAGATTGAGAACGTTCAGGGCTTGGTAGAGGGAGATTGAGAAAGTTCAGGGCTTGGTAGAGGGAGATTGAGAAAGTTCAGGGCTTGGTAGAGGGAGATTGAGAACGTTCAGGGCTTGGTAGCGGGAGATTGAGAAAGTTCAGGGCTTGGTAGCGGGAGATTCTTCTTCCTCTTCTTCCTCGTTCATCTTCAGACCTGAACTTCAATGACTCTAACGAACGCAGCAGTAGCGGGAGATTGAGTACGTTCAGGGCTTGGTAGCGGGATATTGAGTACGTTCAGGGCTTGGTAGAGGGAGATTGAGTACGTTCAGGGCTTGGTAGAGGGAGATTGAGAACGTTCAGGGCTTGGTAGAGGGAGATTGAGTACGTTCAGGGCTTGGGAGATTTGAGTACGTTCAGGGCTTGGTAGAGGGAGATTGAGAACGTTCAGAGCTTGGTAGCGGGAGATTGAGAACGTTCAGAGCTTGGTAGAGGGAGATTGAGAACGTTCAGGGTTTGGTAGCATGAGATTCTTCTTCCTATTCTTCCTCGTTCATCTTCAGACCTCAACTTCAATGACTCTAACAAACCCAGCAGTAGCGGGAGATTGAGAACGTTCAGGGTTTGGCATCGGGAGATTGAGAACGTTCGGGGTTTGGTAGCGAGAGATTGAAAACGTTCAGGGCCTCTTAGCGGAAGATTGAGAACGAACAAATTAGAAGATAAATGTTACGAAGGCCCAAGTAAATGAAAAGAATATTCATTATCTAACCTGCCCTTATTGTGGCCAGATAAGGCCAGAGAAGGTCAGCATAAGACCGACGATTCTGCTCTCCACAAGTTAAACTCTGTAAGAATAGAGCAGACGGAATTTGCACCCCATGGCAAAAGTAGAGCGAGCAATTAATTAAGCAAAAACGTTCGGAAATTATTTTTAAGCAGATTAAATATCTAAATAGACAAAGATGTAGGATGTGGCTTATTTATTTATCGTTTGAAGGTAACGCAGAGCGGAAGTGAAAGAAAAATCTACAAGGATTTTTAGTCTGTGGACAAACAATAAATATTTAGCCACATGAAATTATACAGGAAATTCAAATAACTAATTTTTTTACTAAAAGCATAGCAAATTGTTGGTAATAGACAACAAGTAATAATAAATGACAAGGTTTTTAAACAATCAGATAAAATTATGCTCGTATCTATTGAAAAATAACAAGTGAAACATTCTACAGAAAGTCGGATCAATGCCACAAATATTTACACATGAAAGATATACCAGCGCAAAGCAAAACTGTCGTATGATTGTAGTTACATTGCTGCAGTAGTCGATGGTTTTTTAGGCCGGGGACTACAGGCTGCTTTGTCACTGCTGTCGCCATGTCGTGTGCTGGCTATGTTTGTTTATTTTATCCCAAACAGAAAAACAATATATTGCCTTACCATAGATTCGATCACCTGCACTCTTTGTTGATAGGCAGCGATCGAAACCATTCGGCCACGCGCACCACGCAGGAGACAAAAAAGTAGTACAGTTATTAACAGCCTTTTCCGACTCGACCCTGAAAAAAGCTTCCATAAATATAAACTCCACACAGAAGGTGGCGGAAATATATTTCTAATATCTTCTAACTCTTCTTTGGTAGAACAGTGTGACGAACTCTACTCTGTCCATCTCTTTATACTTTCTTTCCATTATATTTTTGTCTTTATTTTCAACGATTGTTCTTTATTTTACCATCCAATATGCTTTTCGTCAAAATTGTATCTCTTTTTACAAACTTTATGTAACTTGACATGCCATTTGTCAATTTACGTGAACTTCTATTTCTCCTATTTTAACCAACTGCCCAATAACCCAGAGAGCTGACATTGTGTACACAACCTTTACTAGTAGGACCTGTTAATTTTTCACATTTTGATGGATCCTTGAATGACATATCCACGATTCTTTATAGGAATGTACCTTAAATAACGTACTTTTCAAATTCAAAATGCAACTACGCAAACAACATTGTATACTTAACAGCTTGTACCGAAAAATGTAGTTAAAAAAAATATATTTAATTGCTAAATGGCGTCAATATTAAAACTGACTTCGCATGATTTCGTTTATTGATTCTCGTTTCTTCTTTTCTTGTAGCGTTTGGCCAAGAGATTGCGATATTGATTTACAAATACAACGTACCAGGTTCCAATCACATCGTGATTTATACAATTTGAGTATCACTTCCTTGCTCCTATGTTTAATATTTCTTTTTATCATACCTAACATTGTCTTTTCCTTTTTCACTGCTACCAGGGTTTGCTCACTCACCTTGCTCATTGTATGATCTATTACAACACTTAGGTCCCTTTCCTTTTCTGTCATTCTAATATGGTTCTTGCCGATTCTGTAATTATGTTTCATATTTGATCTAGCCATGGGGATGACTGTACATTTATCTACTTTAAACTCCATTTGCCAACTTACAGACCATTCTTGAATTTTATCTAAATCCGACCTCAATTTACCCACTTCTGCTTTCGATGAGACACTACTGCATAATTTTGCGCCATCAGCGAATTCTACAATCATATTCATGTCTAAATCGTATATATATATATATAAAGAACCTCCAGGCGTTGACCTGGATCTACTGTCCTGCTCATGCCGGGAGTTGAGGGCAATGACAGAGCTGACATCTTGGCTTCACAAGCTCCCATCATGGGCACATCCGTGATGGTTAGAAGTGACATTTTGAAATCAATCAATGACAGCCTGCTGGATGAGGACACCGCAATAGTTGAAGCATCAATCCACAGACTGCAAAGTTTCGACATTAAACGAGGTTCGAGCGGAGCGGGGCTCATGAGAGGACGGTGCAGGAGAGTGTACAACCAGCGAGCTACAGGAACCATCAGCATCCATACCTTACGCCATTTGATGAGAGAGACTGAACGCCTATGGGTATGCTCTGAGTGCAGTGACGTCGATTCCTAGAAGCATAAAAAAGAACAAAATTGGTCCCAAAACCACATCACTCAGAGTACTCCTTATTTACGTTCACTCTCTGCCTTCTTCCCGTTAACCAATTTTCAATCCATTTAACAACTTCCCCATCTATTCTTCTTCTTCTTCTTCTTCTACTTCTTACGCTGTCAGAAGTCTACCTTTATTTTTTCGAAAAAAGCAGCGGTCATCCTGAGGCTGTCGACACTGTCATAGAGCTTGTCTAGTGTTGCCACTGGTGATGGCCACAACTGCTCTCTCTGATTCTCGTATGTCGGGCAGTTTTGCAGAAAATGCTCAGCGGTCATTTTCCTTGTACCACACGAGCATTCGTCAGTGCCACCTATCTTCAATTTGTTGAATAGGTGGTACCTCAGTCTATTGTGGCTAGTGCGAAGTCTGAAGACCACGACCTGCTCTCTTCTGTTCAACTGATAATAGGCATCGTCCCCATCTATTCCCTGTGATTTTAACTTTCGAAATCATATTTGATGAGGTACTTTATCAAAGGCCTTTGCAAAATCTAGATAAATAACATCCACTGGCTCCCCTTTATCTATCATTTTGGTAACCCTTTTAATATCCCTGTTTTATCCTGTGATCACAATAGCTTTCGTTTTTGAACTGTTCATGGTCACCTCTATTTTCTCCAATTCTACTTACCACATATCAATTTTGGTCTTGAGACTTTTCCCCTTTATTTGGTAATAAGGGTAACAACATTGGCAAACTCCATCTCCGAAATATAGACTAGTCTCATCTTCCAGTACCCGACTGAGTACTTATTTAGTGGTCTCCTTACAGGCTTTGATCTCATCATCCATGAAGAGGTATGGGGGATATAATGTCACCTTGTCTTACGTCACTAGTCGTCTTGAACTTCTGTGACTTGTTCCTGTCCTAATATAGTCTCTGCATGTCATAAAAACTATGTATAGGTCAGATCATGGGTGCTGGTTAGTTCGTCTCTTGCAGACATTTCTATAGATTGCTCTAGTGAAACATATCAATTGCTTTTTCCGTGGACAGAAGGACGGAGTATAGAATAGCTTTGCGTGGACAGAAGGACGGAGTATAGAATAGCTTTGCGTGGACAGAAGGACGGAGTATAGAATATGATTTGCGTGGACAGAAGGACGGAGCATTTCCCTATGGTTTTCACAGTCATTTGTCACGTTGTAAATATTAATAAAAATATGTCTGTCTCTCAATCCTTTAGTTTCGCATTGCTGCGCCAGGCAGCTTGAGAATCTTCAAGAATAACGTTTCACACGCAGATCTAACCTACTGGACCATTTCTGATTAATGTAATTGATTTCCGTGTCCGACAACCTCACATAGTCTTCCGTCTCAAAACTAGCCACTATCAGTTCTCTTTCATTAGCCACTATCAGGTCCTCCACTGTACTGATTCCTGCATACTGGGACATATAATCAGGCGTTTTGGGTCCTGGACGTGCCCACATTCCCAATATTCATCGTCTTCATATTCCTACTTTTTAAGGTTTAGACCCATTTGTTTGGCTGCCGCTGGTAAAAGAGTTTGCCAACTATGAGTAGTTAATTCCATGGAACGCCCGACTACTGTAGAAATCTGTGTTTGTATTACAATCTTCGTGTCCGCTCCTTTCGTTGTCCACCTGTCCATTTCTGTTGTCATACAATTATTTTGGCTGTTTTGTCAACCTTAATTTTTCTCTAATGTTGTATTCACCTTCTCAGCCATTATCTTGTTTTCCCGTGCGTTGGTGTCCTCCTCTGTATTACAGCCTATTGTACCAGCTGATTGCTTGTCGTCTGCACCGAAGAACTGTTACACAGAATATTTCGGTCTATCCATTATCTCCTCGAGGTGGTAAGCAAAGTATCTTGTTTGTCGGTTATACATGTCAGTGGTCACTCGTTTTCCTTTTTTGAGGTCCTGTAGATTACCTTCTGCTTTTAAAGTGTTCATTACCAGAATATCTTCTAAATAGTGTTGTTTTTGTTTTTTTTTCTTCTTCCGCGCTCATTCTCAATCTCCCACTACCAAGTCCTGAACAGGGCTTTACAAGTAGCAGGATGAAATTCTGAGAACGAAATGCGTTGTTCTTTTAACACTCTATTCTTGTCTTTCGTTATAAGTATTTTAAATTCTTATTATTTTTCTGGTTTCCAACACTATTCTTGGCTTCCGTTATGAGTATTTCAGTTTCTTTGTATATTTCTGGTTTCCTATTGTGTTTATGGTTCCAAGGGATTGCTCCCAAGTCTCTTATTTCTTTATTATTATGATTTTGACTTCTTCTGTTCATCAGGGTGTTTTCTGTATATCTTTCTCGACTTTTATCCACAAGTTCTGCAGCAGGTGTCTTGAGGAAAGTCTTGAAATGTTAACCTCAGAGCTTTTGGATCCTCTAGTAGCTACTCCGCGCTCCCCACTTCTGTTGATATAAGTCCCTGATATCTTGTCCTAGCGTCTTGCTCCTTTAGTTTGTCTTTATTCTTACTTCCCCATCTTTGGTGTTGTATTTCTTACTTGACTTTGTACGTTGTTTTACTGAGACTAATCAAACAGTTGTTCTCTTTATTGTCCCAAATTAATGTCACTTCCGATAGTCCCCTCCAGGCTGTGGCATCTCTTACTTAAATCAATATTCCTTTGCAACAACAGATTACTCATTCCTTGTCTGTTCACATTGAGTATATATTTGAGGGAACTCTGTATTTGTAATGGCCAGGTGTTGCTCCCCACAGAATCTCAGGTGTCGCCTTCCGTTGTGATTCAGAATATCTTACCCATCTTCAAATTACTCCATTCCATTTACAATGATTATTTTCCATTGTCCTCTATTGCATTACAATCTACAAGAATGATAATTTCGTCACGACAATCGACCACTGTCTTTTCAAACCACTGAAAGAATGCTTCTTTGGGACCTGATTGATTTCTCTTATTATATAATAAGAATAACAAATGACGATGTTGATTATCTTGCCTTCTTTAAAATCCGTCACCGTAATGTGCTCAGCGATAAATTACTATCCTTTGCTGTTGTCCCTTTGATTCCAGGCCATAACACAAGCTCACTCCATATTTATCTATGGCGATAGTGGGAACTCAATTGTAGAGAAACAAGCCAGCTTCAAGATCCCTGACAGCTTGTCCATTCCCTTGAGTTTCTGTTAGAGCTATGATTTGCAAATTTGATTTGTCCATTTCCTTGAGTTTCTGTCAGAGCTATGATTTGCAAGTTTGATTTGTCTATTTTCTTGAGTTTCTGTCAGAGCTATGACTTGCAAGTTTGATTTATCCATTTTCTTGAGTTTCTGTCAGAGCTATGATTTGCAAATTTGATTTGTCCATTTTCTTGAGTTTCTGTCAGAGCTATGATTTGCAAATTTGATTTATCCATTTTCTTGAGTTTCTGTCAGAGCTATGATTTGCAAATTTGATTTGTCCATTTTCTTGAGTTTCTGTCAGAGCTATGATTTGCAAATTTGATTTGTCCATTTCCTTGAGTTTCTGTCAGAGCTATGATTTGCAAGTTTGATTTATCCATTTTCTTGAGTTTCTGTCAGAGCTATGATTTGCAAATTTGATTTATCCATTTTCTTGAGTTTCTGTCAGAGCTATGATTTGCAAATTTGATTTGTCCATTTTCTTGAGTTTCTGTCAGAGCTATGACTTGCAAGTTTGATTTATCCATTTTCTTGAGTTTCTGTCAGAGCTATGATTTGCAAATTTGATCTATCCATTTTCTTGAGTTTCTGTCAGAGCTATGATTTGCAAATTTGATTTGTCCATTTTCTTGAGTTTCTGTCAGAGCTATGATTTGCAAATTTGATTTGTCAATTTCCTTGAGTTTCTGTCAGAGCTATGATTTGCAAGTTTGATTTATCCATTTTCTTGAGTTTCTGTCAGAGCTATGATTTGCAAATTTGATTTATCCATTTTCTTGAGTTTCTGTCAGAGCTATGATTTGCAAATTTGATTTGTCCATTTTCTTGAGTTTCTGTCAGAGCTATGACTTGCAAGTTTGATTTATCCATTTTCTTGAGTTTCTGTCAGAGCTATGATTTGCAAATTTGATTTATCCATTTTCTTGAGTTTCTGTCAGAGCTATGATTTGCAAATTTGATTTGTCCATTTTCTTGAGTTTCTGTCAGAGCTATGATTTGCAAATTTGATTTGTCCATTTTCTTGAGTTTCTGGCAGAGCTATGATTTGCAAGTTTGATTTGTCCATTTCCTTGAGTTTCTGTCAGAGCTATGATTTGCAAATTTAATTTGTCCATTTCCTTGAGTTTCTGTCAGAGCTATGATTTGCAAGTTTGATTTGTCTATTTCCTTGAGTTTCTGTCAGAGCTATGATTTGTAAATTTGATTTATCCATTTTCTGGAGTTTCTGTCAGAGCTATGATTTGCAATTTTGATTTGTCCATTTCTTCCGCGAGGTCGTTCTAATTTTAGTTGATACTTCTAATGATAGTTTTCTTTATACTCATGCTGCTTAGCGTCGTGGTGAGCTCAAGTCGCATGTCCTGCGCCAAGTGTGTTGCTTTGATGAATGTGAGCCCGTGATCTTTGCACAGTCTCTTTGACGTCTTTAGCGTCTTGATCCCACCCAATGATCTGAATTGTCTTATTGCATCTCTGTTGGATTTTCACTTGAATTCTTCCGTCTGCTGATAACGTGCTCCCTAAGTATGTGAAACCTTTTACCTGTTTGATCTGCTGATTTGCAAGAACGATATTGATTTCTCCTGCTTGTCTAGATATTTTCATGACCTCAGTGTTTTGCTACGTTGATTTTCATGCAGTATTCTTTACATTTTGTATTTAGTTAGCTAATATGTTGTTACAATTGTATTTATGAAGCTGCTATGCTACCTTTCGATGATATAACTCGTCCTTGATTGCCTGTAAGGCCTGTTCATATTTCTGACAGAATATTAGCGTACTTGTAATCGAATGTATATAAAAATAGATGATTGAACTGTTGTGTCTTTGCTTTTTGGAAGGACTGTCCTCTTCCGGTCTCTATGCAGACTACCATTTCTGGTTCACAGCTGTTTATTGAACATTAACAACTAATATCCAAATATAATGGCCATTCAGCTATCAAATCACTCAGCCGACATTCCTGACTTGACGACAGGGTCCTCCCACAGAATCCAATTTTTTTGTTTAAATTCCCGAGTAGTCAAATAACTCCACGTATCAGTCTAAAATTAAATTCTTTTTCTTCTTCTTCTTCCTCTTCTTGGTTCGTCCTGAAAATGACGTTGTATTGTAGTCTGCGATATTTGCGCCTTTCGTCTCAACATTTCCAAGTTCCTCTGGCCTTTTTGGGTACCGGGTCTGTCTTCCAGCTGTGATCCCTATTCTCTTAGCGAACTGCACTAGTGCAGCCTGTATTCAGGACAGCCACATGGAGGTGGGATTGGATCTTAGTCAGCTCTGGTTCACTGACCCTCGTGCGAACAGTTATGAGGCGTTAGCTGCGGTCAGCTCATTTTCGGTTCCTAAGCAATAAATCAGAAATGAGTCCATGCAATAACTACATTCCTTAAAATGAGAAGCAACACAACACGTTACGGCAGCCTGGCTAATGAGGTGAGGGATCGACGTGATCTCCGTAGTAGTTAGTGGCACGCAGATGAAGTCAAGCATAGCACAACCGCCTGGAGGACCCAGGTCCAGCTTCATCAGCACGCTCGGGATGTGAGGAAAGCTACAGCAACTCGCCACTTAACGTCCTTATCGGCGCGCACAAAAGAGTAACCTACTCATTATGGGTATTCGAAACTACAACAGCATGCATCCAGTATTCAGCGACATGAGTTGCTCTACCGTTTGCCTCCAGCATATCGCACCTATTACATGGTCACTGGAGGTTGGGGCAGGTAATCAGGTGGTCTGGGTACTGTATTGTCACAGTCACGTGTGTCATCATCTATGTATCCCCATCTCTTCATGTTAACTTGCACCAACGATCATTCGCCAGTTCGGGATCTGTTTAGTAACT
Organism: Ariolimax columbianus; assembly: GCA_036924085.1. NCBI lineage: Eukaryota > Metazoa > Mollusca > Gastropoda > Stylommatophora > Arionidae > Ariolimax > Ariolimax columbianus. The sequence continues at coordinate 61,357,347 of JAVGWX010000016.1, read as the reverse complement.
TCCATGCTGTATATGATAGATGATGTCCGGAGACAGGTTCCTCCCGAAGTTCCATGTCTGGGGCCTGCATCAATTCGTGCCATCTCTCGATACTGCGACTATCACAGCTTGTCTGTACTGACTGTGTTGATGTTAAAAAACTATGTCTGGATTTGAATATTGATATTTGTTCCTGATATCCAAACATCTGGTGTTTTGGGTTGTGTTCCTGTTTTTTCGTTCGAATTCTGCTGCGACGCTTTTTCAGATCTCGAGTGGTGCTATACTACAAAATTACAACACAAGTCGGTCCTCAGCGTCAAAAGTGGTCCCCCGACCAGCTGAAGGTGGAGAAGAGTACATCCCCGACAGTATGGCTCCAATAGATTGCAACCTCCACCTCCGATCTGGACGTGGTCTGGGACAACGTTGCAGTAGTCGGTCATAGATGTGACCGACCGATGCAACGGGCATCGGACACCTAGGCGAACATTATTATTATTATTATACCATCATCATCATTAGCTTTTTCCGTCTTGTTAGACGATAGTAATTGTGATTTGGAAAGGTGTACAATTATAGCCCAAGACGGTAATGAATGTGACTCGCAAGACCAATCCGGGCAGAGAACTGTCATCCACAGCGTGTGCAAGAAAAATTAGGACCGTTTGCGGAATCGCATGGTGTGGGGTGTCTTCTCAAACCCTGAATCTTTAGCCTATCAGCAATCAGTATCTCCTTTGTCTGTATTCCATGTTTAATCATGCCCCTCCATGTAACACGATCCATGGCGTCCTGTTCCCATGATTCCAGATTGATTATTATTATACCAGTTATGGGGTATATTTGATCAATTGGATGGGGTTTTCTATTTTATTGCTGTGTCAACTAGTTTCTCAATATGTTTGCGATAATGGAAAGGAGAAAGATCATCTTGTAGTATTATATATAGCAAATCAACGCATATAAGAGCGAACCATGGACAATTAATTAACAGATGAAGATGAAAATGAAGGCCAGATCGAAGCGATTTTGAAGAAGATATTAAAGAGTTATATATGTAGATAAAAGGATACATGAGGATGTGTGAACATAAGTCGTATCGCGCAGGGAGCTTAGGAGACATGTACAAGAGAATTAGTCTTGGCTGTTTAAGCAAGTAACGAGCGGAGGGACACTAGTGAAAGTTGTGGCGACAGACTCAATATTACAGGGCAAAGTGGTATTTGTTGTTGTTGTTGTTAAATTGATTATTCTTCTTTTGTGCGCCCTGAAAAGGACGTAAAGTAGCGGGTTGTCGTACCTTTCCTCGCATCCCGAGCGTGCTGATGAAGGTGGACCTGGGTCCTCCGTGCGGTTGTGCTATGCTTGACTTTATCTGCGTGTCGCTCACTACTACGTGGAACACGTCGATCGTTCCTCCTCTCATTAGCCAGGCTGCTATAAAAAAAAACAGATCGTTTCCAGGAAGAACTACAGGGAAGTCGAGGTGAGGGTCTTGGCCAGTATATTGTGCCCGATCCTGACTAACATGTCTGATCTGCCTGACCCTGATTAACAATTTCTGATCTGTATGATCTGCCTGACCCTGACTAACATGTCTGACCTGTAAGATCTACCTGACCTTGACTAACAATTTCTGATCTGTATGATCTGCCTGTCCAGATGTTAGTCTTTCTTCCCGACAATGTTTTATGAGACAATATATTAAAAAGAGACTGGTCAGTTTCAGATTATGGCATTGATCTGGGGTAGTTGTCTCGCCGCCGCGATTCAATTTCAACCAGTGTTCGTAAAGCGATCTCAGTCCCGCCAGGCGGAGCGATAGCGCGGGCTTGCGGAAAACGCTTGCCCGCCTTTCCCCGTTGAGCTATCGGGATGCGGTTTTTTTTGGCGTCTCCTCCGCCGAGGTGCGCTGCTCTGGTCCGTATCGAGAAACGTTGTCAGTCGGTGGTGATTTATCTAAGGCTTATAGCAGAGCTCGACAGTTCGTCTCGCTGGTGATCAGACTCTCGCAAAGAGCTTGTGACCGGCAAATGGAAAGCAGGAATCGTGCCTGTGTTCTCCCGGGGACCAACCCTCGGGAGAAGGGCAGTCCGGCAGGCCAAATTGTATCTAGTCCCAGTGAAATTCATCGCCGAGGTCGTTGGGATCCGTTCTACACAGACCGCTGCCATCCCTCCTCGAGCGAGCCCATTCGGTCGGTCGTCTGGTGCGTGTAGGGGCCCCTGTCAGGCAGTCCTAGGTTGACGGAGTGAGGGACGGGTGGAACAACCGTCCGTCCGTTCCGTCAGTCGGTCCCTGCGGCCGTCCCAGTGAGGCTTTTTACACACCCGTCCTCCGCCGACCGGTGTGTGCGGTACGTACGTCTCCGACAGATATCTGTTTGATCCTGCCAGTAGTCATATGCTTGTCTCAAAGATTAAGCCATGCATGTCGAAGTTCACACTGTCTCGCGGGGAAACCGCGAATGGCTCATTAAATCAGTCGAGGTTCCTTAGATGACACGATCCTACTTGGATAACTGGCAATTCTAGAGCTAATACACGCTTACCAAGCTCCGACCCTCGCGGAAAGAGCGCTTTTATTAGTTCAAAACCAATCGTCGTTTCCCTTCGCGGGGTTGCGGCGTCCCCACTGGTGACTCTGGATAACTTTGTGCTGATCGCATGGCGTCATGTGCCGGCGACGCATCTTTCAAATTTCTGCCCTATCAAAGGTCGATGGTACGTGACATGCCTACCATGTTTGTAACGGGTAACGGGGAATCAGGCTTCGATTCCGGAGAGGGAAACGGCTACCACATCCAAGGAAGGCAGCAGGCGCGCAACTTACCCACTCCAGGCAAGGGGAGGTAGTGATGAAAAATAACAATACGGGACTCTTTCGAGGCCCCGTAATTGGAATGAGTACACTTTAAACCCTTTAACATTTGACTCAACACGGCCAACACTGAAATGACTGACATGCCGAGACCACTTTTTTGGGGTCTAATATGGAACGGGTGCTGGATTTAGACCCTCAGAAATCTGGAGTTATGTCCTCTGTGGCTCGGTTGGTCTGGATTCAGTGTTTGATAAAGGAATTGACGGAAGAGCACTATCAGGAGTGGAGCCTGCGGCTTAAATTGACTTAACACGCCAATACTGTAGAATCAAATCAAATCGAGAGCACCTTCGTGGGGTCAAATAGTGAACATGTGCTGGTATTAGACCCACGGAAGACAGGTCAGTCTCTTAACCCCTTAATGAAAGAGCGTCTACTATGGTAATCTGGTCTTAACCCTGCAGAAATCGCAGGTTCCAGAAACTTGGCCATTGACAAACTAGAAAGCCCTCTATTGAAACGTCCGGTCTAATATTGAACGGGTGCTGGAAATAGACCCTCGGAAGACAGGTCAGTTTTACCCTACTAATGACAGGGCGTTGCTACGGTAATCCTGCTCAACTCGAGAGGAGCCGCAGACATTTGGTTCACGTACTAGGCTGATAAGCCAACGGCGCGAGGCTACATGGTGAGGGATTACGGCCGGACGCCTCTAAGCCAAAATCCCGCTCAAAAGCTCAGCACGATTGCAAAGGGAGGCTTCGGCAGGGTGGGGACCTGGGGCTCCCGCTCCAGCCCCGCCCGGTCGAGCCGCAGAATGAGGTCTGTGCCGTCCGCTGATCAAAGCGGGCGGGAAGCTGCTCGATATTCACCCCATACGGCGATGAGGTATGAAACCATTTGTAGAAGACTTAGTTCTCGGTCGGGGTGCCCTAAGCAGTAGATCAGCTACCTCACTGCGAACTGCTGAGACTCAACCCTTGACCATGAGATATGTCCGCACCAGGCGAACAACATCTCCGTGCAATGACCAGGCTTGTCCCCTGGTCAAATGCACTATTTCGAGAGGAATCACGGGTCGCTGACATTTGGTCCACGTGCTTGGCTGATAAGCTACCATCTGAGGGACTACGGCCGAATGCCTTTAAGCCAGAATCCCGCCCTAAATCTCAGCACCGCTGTGATGGGAGGTTACGACATGGCTGGAGCTTGCGTCTCAGCCCGGCCCGGTCGAGCCGCAGAAATGTACCTGGTAAAATGCACTCCTACCTCTGTCTGCTATCAGTCATCCCAATGGACGCAGAAGAGATGCAGTCCAGCGGACATTGCACCTCCTGCCCTATTGTGACAACCTCCCGGGTGGCGGGGAATGCTAGGCGTGCCATCACTGCAGATGAGCCGAGAAAATAAAGGGAGCAAAGAGATACCTCACTCACATGCATATGCTACGTTTCTGGCAGGACGTGACGATCCTGGGACAAAGTCACACTGGACTGCCTCTCTTCCGGGATAGTACAAACTAGTACATAGTCCATCATATCATTGCCAAACCCTATAGACACGAGTAGGGAAGACTCGATAGTCCTGCAAGACAACTTCCTAAGAGAGACAACTCTGACAAAAAACAACTGCTGCCTTGCAGTTAGGCTGGGGACATCCAAAGGCTAAGGAGGGCAACCCTACAGAAAAGCCTGTTGAAATCGGATGCACTGAGCCACAGGCTTAACAAAATAAAACAGTGCAACATAAATATCGCTGTAAACAGCGTACGATGAAGAAGATTATGGCATTGAAACATTTTCAAGAACACGCTTCTCCGTTGTTCATCTTGAAAAATACATTGTGTTATGTTGGTCGTAGTTTACAGCAAGACTGCTTTATCTACAGGTTTCCCTACACCATATCAGGTTTCAGCAGGGCTCTCTTTTGTGACACAGTTTACCTTCTTTCCATCTTCTATCCTATCCTCCTAGCATAACAAGATGAAGAACAAAACGTTGAGGAATGAAATAATAATCCACGTCAGTCAGTAATGCATCTAAAACAAAGAAACAATTATCATTCCAAGCGATTAAGGATAATTCAATAAAAGGATACCGGATTCGACAGTTAAATAAAACGGCAGAATCAAGGAAGAAGAAACTAATTTTACCAGAGGGGCAGTAAGAAACGTTTTCCAACGTCTCGGTTAAAATATGTCTTTCTCAGAGACTGAGTCTTACAGAACCGGCGGTCAAAATTAAATACAATAAAATAATAGCTAAACTAACTGAAACAATGACTTATAATCCGTAGACATTTGTCACTGGTCTAAGGCAAAACTGAATTTGAACACTGACTGCTTGTCAGTTAGATTAGGCACTGTGTTTTGTTGAAGTTCTTCCCTGACAAACATGCACGGCAATGCAGAAGGGAAAGAGGTATCTGACAGCATTGGAAGTAGCTCTGTACCACTTGAGGACTGTATTTTATGCTTCCCCATAAAAAGCTCAAGGCATCGTAATTTTCACAGACCCATTGTCTGCCTTTGAAGCTCTCGATCCAAATATCCCTAGATGCCAACCAACTTCTCAAATACACCTGGCAATGACAAGGCAGACAGACTGGTTGAGAAAAGATGAAGTCAAGAACAACAATACACACCAACAGCCCTACAGACAGTCAAAGACCTGCTGAAGATTGCGAACAAAGAGGCCTGGGTGAATAGATAGGCAATAGAAAATACTGGAAAAGAAATCTACAAATACATGGCCATCTAAACTCCCAAAGACAATATCAAAACTACTGAAAAGGAGAGACCTAAGCACCATTTTCAGACTTCGCACTCAACACATACAACTAAACAGGCACTTGAACAGAATCCAACTAGAACATGCTCCAGAGGGCCGGCTGTGAAAACATCCCTATGAAACTGTTGAACATCATCTTTTTGAATGTCCGGCACTTGCCAATGTTAGGAAAGAGTTCCTTCCTCCCAGGCCATACAAATGGAATACTTTGTACGGAACTAAACAGCAGCTTACAAACACATGCACATACCGCTTTAGGCACTGGGCCAAAGAACAGGAGCCCATAGCGCGCTGGATCAATAATCTACCAACCAACCAAAGAAATATATATATAAACTAAACTAATTACTTAACTGATTCACTCCATTGAGCCGATATCTCGGCTCACAAACTATCCTACAATAACATAAAGCTGATGTATTGGCTTCAGCAATTGTCATACATGAACTATACATACAACGTTCTGAACACACAATTTTCTTAAATTTATCATACACACAATTTTCTTAAATTTATCATACACACAATTTTCTAAATTTATCATACACACAATTTTCTTAAATTTATCATACACACAATTTTCTTAAATTTATCATACACACAATTTTCTTAAATTTATCATACACACAATTTTCTAAATTTATCATACACACAATTTTCTTAAATTTATCATACACACAATTTTCTAAATTTATCATACACACAATTTTCTTAAATTTATCATACACACAATTTTCTTAAATTTATCATACACACAATTTTTTTAAATTTATCATACACACAATTTTCTTAAATTTATCATACACACAATTTTCTTAAATTTATCATACACACAATTTTCTTAAATTTATCATACACACAATTTTCTTAAATTTATCATAAACACAATTTTCTTAATTTTATCATTCATACAATTTTCTTAAATTTATCATAAACACAATTTTCTTAAATTTATCGTGTACATCTATGCCGTAGTGGCACTTTTCGTTGCAAGAATAAATGTCTCCAGAGTCTCAAAATATTCAGGAGTGAATAACTTAACATCCGTACAAATTTGTCGCTTGTCTGAAGTTTACCTGAATTTTAACCTGAATTGTCAGTAAACATAGGTCGCCATCTTCAAGTCATTCAGTCCTGGAACTGGTTTACAAGCTCATTGTTCTGTGTTTCTATTTCTGCCTAACCTCTGTGGTCGTCTTCAGCTCAGTATAAGTCGTCACCTGCCTATCTCTGCATGTCTGTTTCACGAAAGTATTTCTTTTTTCTTTATCCGTGTCTTCCAATATCTGCAGCCCTGTGCCCTCAGGATGTAGTGTGTAGTCTAGCCAGACCAATCGTTGTCTCTGTATCTTTTGTAGCAGCTTTCTTTCCTCTTCCACTTCAGCCAACGCCATTTCTTTTTTATTTTCTCTGTCCAGCTTACTTTATTCATCTTTCGGTAACACCCCATAACTAACCCCCCCCGCCCCCCCCCCCCTCCCAACTATATAATCTCTCTTGTATTCATTATCCATGTTTCACAACCACACGCCACATCGTGTTCATTCTTCAAGTGTTGAGACATTCTTAAGCGACAAGGGGCAAGTCAAAAACCATATCCAGAGATTTGTTGTGTTTTTTTTGCAATTCGGACAGTAAAGTTTATAACTTTTGGCAGTAGTTCATTTCTTTGAATCTGTCTCGTTCTTATTGTTAAGTTTATCAAATTCTCTAACTGATGGCTTTCTATGCAACGTGTGAATTCATCATACCGATACCTGATATCACTCTGTTTCTCTTTTAGGGCCTTATTTGCCAAAGCACTTATTTCTCTTTGGCATAGTGTATCTTCTATTATGATTTCTGGCAGTGAGATTTATTGCAATTCTTCCCTGACAGACAAACAGGCAATGCAACAAGTTAAGGGCGATATGAACTTAAAATCATTTCATACTTTGTGGACGTGAAATAACGGGGACTGATGTTTTATGGGGACGTCCAAGAGCAATGAAGGAGACTGATGTTTTATGGGGACGTCCAATAGCAATGACGGGGACTGATGTTTTATGGGGACGTCCAAGAGCAATAAAGGAGACATATTTTTTATTGGGACGTCCAAGAGTAATGAAGGAGACAGATGTTTTATTGGGACGTCCAAGAGCAATGAAGGGGACTGATGACTTATGGGGGCTTCCATGAGCAATGAAGGGGACATGACACGCGAGCGTTCATGAGCAATAAAGGGGACTGATGACTTATGTGGGCTTCCATGAGCAATAAAGGGGACTAATGACTTATGGGGGCGTCTATGAGCAATAAAAGGAACGGATGACTTATGGGGGCGTTCATGTGCAATAAAGGGAACGGATGATTTATGGGAGCGTCTATGAGCAATAAAGGGAACGGTGACTTATGGGGGCGTTCATGTGCAATGAAGCCTGTTCTATCAGGCATTTTCGTAAGTCATGTCATCATATTATTTTCTCTCCTGGTTTCGTTTCCGTTGTGATAATTTTAAATGTGAGGATTTGTGTATAGCAAGGACGCAATCACGGTGATTTATGTTTGAGTATTCTGTTTGGTGTCGGCCTTTCAATGCGACAACAGCCATGGCAATTCAAATCATACGTATCGCGAAAACATAAAAAAAAAAAAAAACGATAGCAGAGTCAATCATGTTATTAGCACTCAGAAAACATACACACTAGACAACAGAATGGATACACACTAGACAACAGAATGGATACACACTGGACAACAAAATGGATACACACTAGACAACAGAATGGATACAAACCAGACAACAAAATAGATACACATCAGACAACAGAATGGATACACACCAGACAATAGAATGGATACACACCAAACAATAGAATGGATACACACCAGATAACAGAATGGATACACACGAGACAACAGAAAACATACACACCAGACAACAGAAAACAAACACAACAGACAATAGAAAAAATACACCCCTGACAACAGAAAACAAAACACACCAGACAATAGAAAACACAAACATATGATAACAGAAAACAAACACATCAGACACCAGAAAACACACACACCAGACACTAGAAAAAGTACACACCAGACAAAAGAAAAAATACACCCCTGACAACAGAAAACAAAACACACCAGACTAAAGGATACCAACACACCAGACAATAGAAAACACACACACCAGACTAAAGGATACCAACACACCAGACAATAGAAAACACACACACCAGACAACAGAAAGCAAACACACCAGACAATAGAAAACACACACACCTGACAACAGAAAACAAACACACCAGACACCAGAAAACACACGCACCAGACAATAGAAAACACACACACTAGACTAAAGGAGACGCACACACCAGACAATAGAAAACACACACACCAGAAATCAAACACACAAGACAATAGAAAAAAATACCCCCCTGACAACAGAAAACAAAACGCACCAGACAATAGAAAACACACATACCTGACAACAGAAAACAAACACACCAGACAACAGAAAACAAACACACCAGACAATAGAAAACATACACACCTGACAACAGAAAACGTTATTACAGACAGGCTAGATTTCAACCAGGTGAGGAATTCGCACGTTGCAGAGAAAGTCATCAGTTAAAGAATTTGACCAACTTAACAATAAGAACGAGATAGATTCAAAGAAATTAACCACTGCAAAAAATAATAAACTTTACTGTCCGAGTACAAGAAAATAAAAACGAATCTCTGGACATGGTTTTTATATTGCCCCTTGTCGTTTAAGAATGTCTCAACACTTGAAGAATGTGAACTTATATTATGAGTCCCATTAAAAAAATAATAGACGCAGATAAAGCATCTGCATATAGACAGTTTGACAAAATGTAGATTAAAAGATAAAGGTAGTTCAATTTTAGTGAATGAGTGTTCGAGACTTCGTTGTCTTTTGTCTAAGTTTCATGAAAGGTACGATGACGTTCGCTTATGAGGATTTTAGAAGGTTTCACACCCTGTGCCTACAAAAACTAATAACGCCTACTTGTTCTTCCACGGTGCAAGACGGCAGTTGGGCGGCCATGTTGTACGCTAAATTGCGCATGCGTATACTGCTCGATAATAACGACCGCTACATAGGGTATTTCTATAGAGCTATTTTGTGTCCTGAAATAGGATTTGTCTTTGTATCTACTCTTCCATGCACTTTATAACAAAATTCCTGTCTTCTAATGATTGTCTGTATTATTTGTACTATTGTTATTATTATTGTTGTTACTATTTTATTTTTATGATTATTGCTATTGTTATTATTTCTGTTACTATTCTTTCCCTTTTTTACTGTTATTATTGTTTTTATTATTATTACTATCAGTATTATGTTTATTATATTATTATTATTACCATTCTTGTCTGTTATTATTGTTATAATTAATATTGTCATTGCTGTTTTATTATTGTTATTATTATTGTTATATATTAGTTTTGTTATTACTATTATTATTGTTAAGAGCACGGCCGTTGGCTAGTGGTTAAGTGACACAGCTCCCGATCCGAAGGTGCTGGGATCGCTCCCAAATCACTGCACCGGCTCTTACCCCGGGGAAGGAAACCCTTAGAAAATGCAGGAGGAAGCAGACCCTTACATAAAATGATTGCCAAAGTCGGATTTACTGGTCCGACAGGCGCAAAATAAAACAAAAACATAGTGCAACACACCCCGCCTTGCGGACTGGAGAAATAATGAAAACGCAAAGAAAAAGCAAGAGAAAACTGAAATTAATATTATTATTGTTGTAATTATTATTGTAATTATTGTTATACTCTAATTATTGCTGATGTTATTATTATTGTAATTATCTTTTAATATTATTATTGTTGTTATTAGTGTTATTAGTATTGTAATTAATATATTAATATTATTATTATTGTTATTATTACTATTTTTTTCAAATCTGGTGAAGTAAATAAATACGTGTTTGGTCACTGAGAAGGCAAGCAATGACCAAAATCGCGTAGTGACACAATGTCCGCTTCCAAACAGATTAAATGACAGATTCTTATCGCGAATAAGACATTGATCTTTGCAATGAAGGAGGAAGACTAACGTCTGGTCAGGCAACATATACTGATCAGACATGTTAGTCAGGGTCAGACAAAATATGGTGATCAGACATGTTAGTCAGGGTCAGACAAAATATGGTGATCAGACATGTTAGTCAGGGTCAGACAAAATATGGTGATCAGACATGTTAGTCAGGGTCAGACAAAATACGCTGATCAGACATGTTAGTTAGGGTCAGACAAAATACGCTGATCAGACATGTTAGTCAGGGTCAGACAAAATGCGCTGATCAGACATGTTAGTCAGGGTCAGACAAAATACGCTGATCAGCCATGTTAGTTAGGGTCAGACAAAATACGCTGATCAGACATGTTAGTCAGGGTCAGACAAAATACGCTGATCAGCCATGTTAGTTAGGGTCAGACAAAATACGCTGATCAGACATGTTAGTCAGGGTCAGACAAAATACGCTGATCAGACATGTTAGTTAGGGTCAGACAAATTATGGTGATCAGACATGTTAGTCAGGGTCAGATAAAATACGCTGATCAGACATGTTAGTCAGGGTCAGAAAAAATACGCTGATCAGACATGTTAGTCAGGGTCAGGTAAAACATGCTGATCAAACATGTTAGTTAGGGCAGGCAAAATATACTGGCCAAGACCCCGACCTCGGCTTCCTCATAGCACTTCATAGAAACGGGCTAAAAAGGTGAAGGCTCAACGTGATCCCCGTAGTAGTGAGAAACATGCAGATGAAGCCAAGCATAGCACGACCGCCCGGACGACCCCGGTCTATTGTTGAAATCATAAATAACAACTTCTACAGGCTATTGTAGAAGAGGAACAACACAAGCTATTGATAGAACAACCAACCACGAAACCTTGCTTTTTTATATCAACAACAAAAAGAGAACAAACCATTTTTTCTTAATTCCATTTTCACGCTGCTATCAATTCAATTTTTTAAACTGTACTTAATTACATATTTCAAACTACTAATCATTAAAATTGCCAAACTGCTCTGAATTACCCTTTTCAAACCGTCATAAATTCCAATTTGCAACCTGCACTGAATTAAACAGTTCATCCTGCACTTAATTAAATTGTTCAACCAGCCCTTAATTAAATTGTTCACATGCACTTAATTAAATTGTTCAACCTGCACTTAATTAAATTCTTCACCTGCACTTAATTAAATTTTTCAACCTGCACTTATTTAAATTCTTCACCTGCACTTAATTAAATTGTTCTACCTGCACTGAGTGAAATTGTTCAACCTGCACTGAGTGAAATTGTTCAACCTGCACACAATTCAATTTTGAAAAACCACCTTCAACTAATTTGTTCAACCTGCACTTGATTAAATTCTTTTAACCTGTTCTTAATTCGATTCTTTTTTTGTGTTAAAAATGGTCAAACTATAAAATAGATGACATTTTACTTGATTATGAACAAAATTTGTTTCTGAGAGAATGTACACTCATTTACAGGACGAAGCTTCTCATCTCATGAGGTGGGATTCCTTAAAATGTTGCGGTTATTCAATATATGATGTCTTACAGTACGTCAACCATTTAAAACACCGCTGGGCAGGTCAAATAGCCAGACGACAAGGTCAAAGATGGAGTACAATAACCGCAATGTGGTTGTTGTTTCGAATGTCCACAATGAGTAGGTTACTCTTATGTGCGCCCTGAAAAGGGCGTTAAGTGACGGGTTGCAGTAGCTTTCCTCACATCCCGAGTGTGCTGATGAAGGTGGACCGGGATCCTACAAGCGGTTGTGCTATGCTTGGCCTCATCTACGTGTCGCTCACTACTACAGAGATCAGGTCGAACCTCGCTTTGTTACTTAGACTGTTATCCTCGACAACAGCCCTTTTCCAGGACGACCAACGAGACGGTCAGGTGAGGGTTTTGGCCAGTATTTTTCTCCTGACCCCGGATAACATTCTCTGATCAGTGTGTTTTGCCTGACCAGACGTTAGCCTCATCGTCTTCCGCTATGTGGTACCCTCGCGACAAAAAGAGACCCCGGGGACGGCCCCCAACACGCTGACGAGATACAGCATAGAGAAAGAGCTGACAGCGGCCAACGACTCATAGCTGACTGCCTGCATCAGGATCAAAGAACCAGAGCTGACCAAAACCCTATTTCGCTTTCAAAGCAGTGGCCATGGGAACAGGCTGCTTTTTGGAATCTGGCAAAGAGAATAGGGATCGTAGAGAATAAGGATCATAGAGAATAGGGATAATAGAGAATAGGGATCATAGAGAATAGGGATAGTAGAGAATAGGGATCATAGAGAATAGGGATCATAGAGAATGTCAAACCTAGTACACCCCCCCCCCACCCCCCAAGACAGCTGAAATCGGATGTTTGGGCCGAAACGCGAAGATATCTCAGCTTTGGTGCAAATTACGATGCAGTTTCCTTTTCAAAACGAATGGTGAAAAAGAAAAAGAAGAAGAAGGAAAAGAAGAAGTAGTAGTAGTAGTAGAAGAAGAGGAAAAGAAGAAGGAAAAGAAGAAATAAATCCTAAATAAATATTTTATTTTAAGAATATGCATTACTTGTATTATCGTTGACAAAGTGATACGGCTCACAGCCCAAAGGTGCTGGGTTCGCTTCCCTTCACAGCATCGGCCATTACCCCGGGAAAGCAAACCCTTCGAAAATGCAGGAAGAAGCAAACACTTACATAAAATACGTGCCGAAGTCGGATGCACTAGGCCGACAGGCGCAAAATAAAACAACGCACACCACCTTGAGGAATGGAGAAATAAAAAAAAATTTAAAAGAAAGAATGTTGACTCACAAATCATTTTGATCAAGAAGGTCATTGATAAATCACATACCTCCATCAAAGGCAAGAACAACACTCATGACCACATCAAAATCCCACTTCTAGCGGCTGTGTTAAAACTGTAAGAAAATTCGTCTAGATGTCTTCTTGTGAGGTTGTAAATTTTGTGACCCAATTCACAGAAAATGACAGCATAGATAAAACTGGATTGAGATGGGCAGACAAATATTTCCTGGTATCTAATCTGGACTTTTCTCTAATTAATTTGTGGATGTGACCTTCTGTTTTTGCAGGCGACTGGGCTGTGAAAAGCTTGTTATTGTCTAATTTATGCTTTCTGTTGATTATCTTATACTTGGAATACTGGTATTCAAACAGGTGTGCCAATTGTTGCCAGGTAGCTGAAGCCTTTCGGCTATTAGTAGTAGGATTTCAAAAAAAATTTCTACCGCTTACTAGGCCTTAGGGAAGGTACACATAATTCGAGTAGAAATTTCACTAGAATTTTTAATTTTGTTTGGGCACCGGTCGTTAAGTCTACTCTTTTCGATTTCTAACTGCCAAGAAATGTTTAACGTCTCTGAACACGTGAGCCCGATCTTACTTCCCCAGAGATCAGGCGAATTTTTACCAGAAGATCCACCGTGATTCGAACCCGCGACCTCCACCACCCGAAGCGGACACCTTACCTCGAGACCACTGAGCTCATGTATATAAACCTGTGTTAAATTCCATCGAATTCCTATTGTGGCGGCATAGACCTTAGAATTCTAGGTGCTGATGCTATAATACAGATTTTCAACATTAATTGTTCAGAGATTGTAAGAGATAAACACCCCAAGGACATAAGGCACCCTATCTTTGGGCACCAGGTCGACTCTGACCCTACATACCAAACTAGAATAACTAGAAGAATTGTCGCTTCAGAAATTGTAAGAGAGGAATGAAAAAACCCAATGAACCCTATCTTTGAACATCAAATACAGATTATAAGATTAAATCTAGACGAATTTCCTACAGTTGACACAGTACCTGCAGGTTAATCCCGGAAAACGCAGCATTGCAAAATGTAATGAATCGATACATATTACCAGGACCAAACTGCATGAGAAGCATGCTCCTGGACGCCACTTGTCTTACGTAACACGGAAGTCACTAAATAGACTCTAAACGGGTGTATCACGATGCAGGAAGAACTTAAAGAGATGGTGATACATGGATGATGACACATGCGACGGTGGTACAACACGTGATCCAGAAAGCCCAATGATCTGCTTAAACCTTTTTAAAACATGCAACATGGATGACGTATTGAGGTGGGAATGACAAGGCATTGCAATCATGCTATGTAACGTGGTGTGTAGGACACGGAAAATAAGCAATTAGACATAAATATAAATTATTTGTTAACTACTCACGAAAGTCATTAGCCGCAGCTTAGAAAGGCAACTGGACGAGAACCAACCGCGAGAACAGACAGGTTTCAGGAAGGGCTACTCAACCAATAACCACCTCCACACGATCAGTCAGTTGATGGAGAGAGCGCGGAAAGCTCATGTGTCCCTTTGAATTTTATCTGTATATTACAAGAGGCCGTTGATAGCGTGGAAATAATATCGTGGAAAAATTTAAAAAAAAAACACAAAACATTGCCGTGGTAAATGCCGTTAGGAACCAGGGACAAAAAGCAGTCCCAGCTTATAGAGAAGATTAAGGAGAGCTGCACAACTGGGATCACTCTTTTCCACAGGCCACAATCCATTCCGATACACATAGGAGAGGGACATGTATATTCCATCCCCTCAAAGATGTTCATAATTGCTCTTGAAGAAGTTTTTAGACCCCTAAACTGGCACGATCGAGGTCACAGATGGCGAGATGCTGTTACATCTACGTTGTGCAGACGACATTGTGACCTTCAGCCCCATCCTTGCAGAAGCCGAACGTCTAAATAAGATGAATGAAGCAGGCGAGGCGGTTGGCCTGAACAGAAATAGAATGAAGACTCAATCTCTATTAAGCACTTTTTACCTTCTGCAAATTGGAAAATGAGGTAATCGAAAATGTCAATGTGTATGTCTACCTACGCCAGGAAATCAACAACAACCACAGCATTGATAAGGAGATCTCACGCAGGAAAGGGGGGAGGGGGGGGGTTGGCTCGGCTTAGCGAAAGAGAAATGGAGCGATACGTCCTAAAAATTCCCATGAGAGACAAAATCTGAAGCATCGACAGCCGCGACCAAACAGATCCAGGATGTCAATACGTCAATACGAAAGTGCAGATTGGCCGGCTATATTGTCCGCATGACTGACAATAGATGGACGAGGAGGTTGTCTTTCTGGTGATCATACAACTACAACAACCTGTCAACGAGATGGAAATATGATCTGCACCACGACCTTGAACCATTATGGTACTTCAAGGTGAAGGATAGACACAGAATCAAGCAGTTTTTGGCTACCTAGCATCAGGTAACCTTGCTTGATTGAAAAACAGAATTCAAGTATTCATCAACATCTCTTTTGCCATTATACATAAATATTTCCACTTATACATCCCCACATTTCGATCATCAATTGTGTGGTTGTGTTGCGTCTGCTGGGAAAACAATAAACTGGTTATCTCCCTAAAATTTCAAGCCGTTGCGCTTACTTCCCGGACGAGCTCTGGTACCCAATTTTTGAGACTGGGTCAACCTCGGGTGTCGTTGGCGATCGAAAAAAAACAGCCAGCACCAATTTGGGATCAAACCGATACCTCTCAGCCGGAGCTGTAATACGGACAGTGCCGAGCCTGAGTGTAATGAATATGCTGAAATAGTACTTATTCTCCCGTAAGGAAAAGCAAATTTGTAAACGATTTCTTTTTTTTTCTCAACAAAAGAAAGAATCTTCCCCTGCAAAAATTAGAAACCCTAAAGAGGGAAAATAAATTCACGAAAAAACATCAAGAATGCTAAAATATGACAAGGACAAGAATAACACCACTGCCTCACGGATAGCATGTCGTAAGAAGCGACTAACTGTACGACAAGGACAAGAACAGCACCACTGTCCCACAGAGAGCATGTCGTAAGAGGCGACTAACTGTGTGACATGGGGTAACACCGTCCATAGTTAGATGGATTGTTAAGAGTAGCATAATTAGCGCATAACAGGCTGCGGGTCTATCTTGCTCTAGTGTTTGAGTTTATTAAGATGAACTCGCACATCTGTTAACCACCCTCAGTAAGCGATTGTCCAAACGCAGCGGAGTATTAAGGAGAGCAGAACATCCTTCTCCCGGCTACATCCAGCTTATACCAGAGCTGGGACCTGCAGAGGGACATCTGCCCCGGTAGAAGTAAGGTCGCCTAAGAACTAAGAACTACTATTACTACTACTACTACCGCTACTAATATTACAACTGATACTATGGAGCCGCGTAGCGCAGTGGTTAGCGTGCTGGCTTCGCATCTGATTGGTCCTGGGTTCATTCCCCAGTTGAGGTGGTAATGTTTATTCAGACCGCAATGGCTCCCGGGTCGACCCAGCCTTAAATGGGTACCGGTTCAGTCCGGGAAGTAAAAGCGGCGAGGGAAAGGAGAGAGCTACCGCCCCCACATAGCCGAGCCTTTGAAATGTGAGATCGCTAACACCTCACACCTTACGGCAGTAATGCCATGGGTTACTTTACTTTACTATTCCTGCTTCTATCACTACAACTAAGAAAAAATAAATGAAATTTTTTTTTAAAAAGTTGATTAAATTTAAGTTTAATCAAAATTGTATATTGGGTATGGTTAGAAACCGCACAGAGACGAAAACACAAACAAAACTTACGTTACGACCAACAGGCCTTCATCAGGGACAACAAATAACAACAATCCTGAACTAGCAAATCAACAAATAAAGAAAAAATGGTCTACTTATCTGATATAGTGTCTGTTCTCGCGACTAGTTGCGTCGGAAGCTCGACTGTAAATAAAGGTCTGCGACCAAATAAGGTGGCCAGGAAAGCGTAAAAAGGGAGGGGGTATGGGCCGGATAAGCCTGTGGTGACCAAATATGGAAAAGGCCAAATAGTGATCCAAGTTGGGGAACAAAAAGAAAGCGATTTGCCGGGGGAAGGGGTGGGATTGGGGGTGTGGTGGGGGTGTGATTGATGTAAGGAGTGTGGGAGGAGGGTAGAAGTGGGGGGATGATAGAAGGAAGGGGGGGGGGAGCAACAGACGGGAAATAGATGGGGCCAGTATGAGATTTTAAGAAAAGGTATGGACGATATTAATGCCATGTGGTTGGAGGCAACCCATGCTGGAGATAAGTCTGTTATCAAGGGCGAATCAATGACGATCACTACTACCACCACTACTACTATCACTACAACTACGACTGCTATTACTTGTACTTTGGTACTCCTGCTACTATCAATACTGCTACCATTACTAGAACTATTTAAAAAAAATAACTTTTGTCGTCATTTTCCTCTAACTGAACGTATTCTGGGCCAACATCCACAGCTCTGCCGATTATACGACATTATAAATGTGCTCTTTAGCCTGCACACGTCTCGTATATCTTTTCGTCTTCCCCGTAAAACATCGGCCCTATCCTGAGGCTGAAACTTAGGTGAGCCTCATTGTATTTTCAGGTGTTTGTGGCGTGACTGGAGAAAGTAGAGCCGCTGAATACGAAACTAACGCGGTGACAATCAATTCTCACTCTAGCTTTATTCTGACATTCTTTGCACATAATCGCAACAGACATTTCACACATGGTGGAACCTTTGAAGTCCTGCTCTTCGAAGTGATTATTTATTTTATGAGCTGTGTCTATATTTCAGTAACAGTTGCAGAACGAGGCCAAATTTCAATACAGGCGTACCCCGATTAACGGCACTTCGTTATATCCATTTTCTGTATTTCATTCCTTCGCTTTTTCGCTAAACGCGAAGCGTAGACCACCACTTCAGTTAGACATTTGTAAAGGAAGCTTATTTCCAAGTAATCATTCACTTTTTCACTGAAATGTGAAGCATACATATGAAATGAAAAGTTTGTGCCTTTACAGGAAGTCTGTACCCGAGTTTTAGCAGTGGTTGATTGTAGTGGCAATGCCTTTTAGATAATGGAGTTAACTATCTCCAACCACAAACCTTTTTAGTTTTATACCCGGAGCTTAGTGTTACATCCGTGAGTTAGTTTTACACGCGTAACTTAGTTTTACATCCGTTAGTTTTACACCCGTAGATTAGTTTTACATCCGTAAGTTAGTTTCAAATCCATAATTTAGTTTTACATCCATAAGTTAGTTTTACATCCTTAAACTTAGTTTTGCATCCATAAGTTAGTTTTGCATCCGTAAATTAGTTTTACATCCGTTAGTTAATTTTGCATCCGTAAGATAGTGTTACGTCCGTAGCTTAGTTGTACACCCAAAGCTTAGTTTTACATCTGTATTCCACTTTTACATTCAGAGTTTTGTGGCATCGGCAAGCTGTTTTACTAGACTAAGGAAAAGAGCATTTGCAGTGGCGACTTTAATAACCAATGATTTTAAATGACAAGTTTGCTAGCCGTATATACAACCATGTTTAGTTGTATTTAACGATGGATTGAGATTTGAAAATCAATCTTTGATACCTGGTGTAATAAAAGGTAAACTTTATATATATGTATTTATATATATACATATATATATATATATATATATATATATATATATATATATATATACATATATATACATATACATATATATATATATATATATATATATATATATATATATATATATATATATATATAGTTACTTCCTTGAGTGGTTTCTTTGTTGGATCTGTGCCTTCTAGAAACAATTGCGTGCCAACTGTCCTTCTAAGAGCAGTTGTTGTTGGACACCATTCGTGTTGATTTAGTTTAACTCTTGAAGTTTGTCTGGTAGAGGGTTGTAGTGGTTCTTCTAAAATGTTTATGTATGCCCGGAAAGATTTTTGTTGTTGCTTAGATGTTTGCCTCACTAGTTTCTAATGGCGGAGGCGCGCCATTTTCCACCCCAGACCGTAGTCCACTGGGCGATAAACCAGTGCTTGGATGCATGTGTGTATCTGTATGTACCTAACTTAGTGTTTCAGTGATGCAAGAGTGTTTCATGTCATTTGTTGATCCTCTCGTTGATCCTTCCTGTCATTGATAGGTGGTTTCCGATTTTTAAAAAAAAATTGTTGTTCCTTTTTGTGTTTCTTTCCTTTTTTAATTGGTACTCTGTCCGGTTTCGGAGGCTCTGTTTTACTTTCGACTTCCATGGATCGGATTGCCACAAATTGGGAATAGGTATATTTAATTTATGTTCACCCCGCTTAATTCTATTTTTTTTCTCTTTTTTTTCTCATAAAATTGATAAGGACCTTTTTTTCCTTTTTTCCCCCTTTTTTTCTTTTCTCTTTAAAAAAATTCAAATCATCATCATATATATGCATAAGATAGTGAGTATATAATGAAATGATATTTATAAAGTTTATCTATGAAATGGAATGATTATGAGGATGCAAATATATATATATATATATCTAAGCGTTAATCCCATTAACATTAAGTATTATGTTACCCATGGTCCTAGTGGCTGTAGTGCAATGCGAACGTTACAGAAAGCGTGTTTAAATATGTACACGTCATTGGTCAAACTGCTCTGCTATAATTTAACTTGTTCCACGAGATATACACGGATGTGATCGAAGAGTAATCACGATCATGAGTCATAGAGATCAAGACCACGTCCCACATGCTGTTTCGTATTATTCTGTTATATTTGACAGTTGAGTTTACCCGAAGCTAGAACACCCAACATGATTTCATCTCCCCGCATGACGACCTTTCAGTACAGGCCCAGAAGTTGCCTGTGGTCTGCCGGGGTCTTTGTGTATGACAAGGACACGAATAGCACCACTGCCTCACAGAGAGCATGTCGTAAGAGTAGATATTGTGACATGGCGTAACACCGACCATGGTTAGGTGGTTTGTTTAGAGCAGCATAGATGGCGCTTAACAGGCTGCGGATCTACTTTGCTCTAGTGTTTGAGTTTGAGTCTATTAAGATGAGCTCGCAGATCAGTTAACCACCCCCCTCCCCCTCCCGTAAGGGCTTGTCCCAACGAAGCGGAGTATTAAGCTGCTCAAGCCTGGTCTGCTAAGCAGAAAACACTTCTCCCGGCTACATCCAGCTCATACCAGAGCTGGGATCTGCACAGAGGCATCTGCCTCTGTAGAAGTCGACTAAGACTAAGGCTAAGACTAAGATGTTTCCTGTATCATCATAATTTACCTGTCACACAAGATGTAGGGGGATGGGTCCAGCACTGCATTTGGCTTACCCTAACGAGGCTTTAGTGAATCCTGAATCTATTTGTTTGCAGTGCCTGTGTTAGGAGAAATGACTTTTACATGGTGAGATTGCAAGCCCTATGCACATCCTTCTTCTGTCGTCTGTTACAATACGCCAGAAAGGAAAACAATGCCTTGTTTTAATTTTGGATAGTCAGATTCCTCTGGTCCGTTTGAGTTGGCTGTGGAATGTCAGCCGATGCGGACGACGCCAGACAGACGTCTTCATGTAGCTAGATTGATGATTTAAACTGTAACTCGCTATGTCTAAATGAGTAACCTAAAGTATTAACTGTACATATGGTCTCTTTATTACAGATATGTTTTCTTCAAATTGTGAGCAAGTGGATAGACTTGAGTTTGAAGCTACGTTATAATGCCATTCTTCGAGTCCTGACTCGAATATAGTAAATTCACTACAAGCGCAACTACTTCTTTGAACTCAGGAAGGTGTGCTGCCTTCTACTTGCCTGGTTCCCGTGATTCTTTACCTGGTGAAATATGGAGTGTCTTCTTGAACATAAGCCTTATGATTCATCCATGAAATCGTATGACTCATCCATGAAGTCTTATGATTCATCCATGAAGCCTTATGACTCATCCATGAAGCCTTACGACTCATCCATGAAGCCTTATGAACCTTCTTTAACAAAGCCTTACGACACGCCTCTGAAGTCCTATGACTCGCATATCAAACCGTATGAACCTCATATGAAACAGTATGAGCAACATTTGAAGCCTTACGAATCTTCAATGAAACCCTATGACACACATCAAAGGCCTTACGACAATATAGTAAAGCCTTTTGAGTCACAGATGAAGCATTACGATCATTCAACCATGTTACCCCTCGCAAATGGCCATGACCTCTGTGACATGAAAAACATGGCGGATGCGAAGATGGAAGTTAAAACCCCTGGAGGTATTGCAGGAACAATTACAAACACTGGTAGCGGTGGAAACAACAACAGCAATGGTGGTAGTCGCGAAGATGCTGAGAGTGAGGATGAAGCTCCCAGCACAACTACAAACCCTCCTGAAAGCCCAGAGGAGGAGGGAAAGAACGGGAAAAAGTCGGGAGTTGGGGTCAGACGATCGGAAAAGCCACCATACTCTTACATCGCGTTGATCGTGATGGCCATACAGTCTTCGCCGACAAAGAGGTGCACACTTAGCGAGATATACCAGTTTCTTCAGCAGCGTTTTCCTTTCTTCAGGGGAAGCTACCAAGGTTGGAAGAACTCTGTCAGACACAACCTTTCTCTGAACGAATGCTTTATCAAACTCCCTAAAGGTATAGGTCGACCAGGGAAAGGCCATTTCTGGACAATTGATCCGGCAGCTGAGTTCATGTTTGAGGAGGGCTCATTCAGGCGACGTCCGAGAGGGTTTCGAAGGAAATGCCAAGCGCTGAAACCGTTTGGGATGTTGAACGGAATGGGAGGTGGGGGTCCAATGATGAGTCATTACGACTTCATGAGTGGACATAATACTGGGATGTCCTCTATGAACATGCCTTGCGGGATGCCGAATGGGCAGATGGCGTCATACGATCCCTATTCCCAGCAGATGATGCCCGGGAATTCTATGCAGCAGATGAGCATGGGAAGTAACTATGGTTCTTACAATAGATACACACAAGGTCCTTGTACTATGCCTGGAATGGGCGGGTTCCAGTCCCCAGTGTCGGGTTTGCCTAGCATGGCGTCTATGTCCAACATGGCAGCCGGTTTGCCTAGTATGTCAAATTTTCAGGGAATGTCTAACATCCATAGCATGTCATCGTCAAACTTACCCGGCTTCCACCACGGTCTCTCTGGTATGAATGCAATGAGCCACGGCATGGGGCCATCAGATTACAACGTAGGGACATGCAACGTCTCGAACGGGTTTCCACCTCCTGCATGTTCTACCCCAAATATAACGCCACCTTCGTATGACCGCGAGGTCATGGGGTCATCCATGAGAGACCCCAATTCAAGGGACGCTCATTCTTTACTCCTACGAAACACAATCAACTCGGATAGCTTGAGTAGAGATCCTTCTACATCAGCAGGGGCACCCCCAGGATTTGCTGCAGCAACACAAAGAGACGGACTTCTGTCGCCGTCCTCCGATATCGGTTCAACACGTGATACAACCAACTCCATGGTAACCAAATACCCCGGAAGTAATCCATCTGCGTACCTAGCAAGAGACGCCGCAATTTCACGAGACCCCTCCTATCACATGAGAGATACAACACTGTATCCTAAAGATCAATCTAGTATTCGCGAGAACTCTTCTGCTAATCTGTATAATCGCGAACAAGTCTCAGACTCACTACGGGATTCATCAATGTACCACAGAGAGCAACAAGATCTATTCGGGAGAGACTTCTCAGCGACAATGTCTGGAGGCGCAAATAGCAACTACACAGGACTTTATCAATGGGGCGAGCACACCAGCAGGGGTGAATACCCGGGTGTGGTCAAGCAGCAGCCATTATCTCCTGCAGGAAGCACTGGCTCTTTACAGAGCATGTCGCCGCCGTCAAGCAGCGACCAGAGTCCATATGGCACCACAAGTGGCCATGGAGTGGGAGGAGAGAGCATGGATCTTTCGGTTGCAGGTAACCTTCACCTTCGTCTTAATTAATTCTGCGTCTTCTTTTCTCTTCCCTTTAATTAATCGTCCCTTTCCTTTTCATCCGTTGTCATCATACATTCACAACAATGACTTTAACAAATGTAGCAGTCAGCTCAGTGCTCTGGATACTCTTGTACGGTATTTCTTTTAAAAGAGGTTTGTAGGTTGTTCCAACTTCTGTTGTCTTGGACATATTTTTAATCTCAAAATCCACCTCTAAGAAGTCATTTTTCTATCTCTTTATATTTGTATACGATCTTACGTAAAATTATTATATCCTTTTTTTTAAATTCATTACTTTTATTCATCAAAAAGACGCTTTTGTATTTGTATGACCTTTTTTGTGCTTTACACTGTTTACGCGTTTACAAAGAAAAAAAATTGTAAAGCACAGGTTGACGTTGTTTTTGTGTGTATGCTTGGACTCCACTTTTTGATAGGAACTTACCCACTTATACTCCTCAAACGTCTTTGCTGTCTCCAAACTTCGAACTGAATAAGTAAACAATTTTTACATCCGGGTATAATGGAACATTGCACGGCGTTAGATCATCATGTTTGTAGTGACAAAGCACATTCTGGCAACAGCGCAGGATAAGGAGTAAGTCAAAAAATGACTAACTGAATAAGCGGAGCGAAGCAAAACAAGCAGGGAACTATTACCATTTTCATACCCGGAGGTTTTACATTTGTGTACTTTGGCAGCGTGGGTATCATAGCAGCCACAGAGTTCTAAAACGGAAGAAAAAAAGTAAAGGTCCGGCTAATATACCAGTGTGGCACATTGTGAATATTGTGTTTGGCCCATATTTTGATTGACCAACGGCACACTAGAGGTAATATAGTCAACAACACGCCCGCAGCATTTGCGTTCTCCAGATTAATTTAGTACCCATTGTTTGAGGCTGGGTCGACCCCGGGTATGTTTTAAGATCGGATGGGAAGCCAGTGTACTAACTACTGCGCTACCTCGGGTCCCAACCACAGCGTTACTACAGCAGAAACTTCGCTTCAGGCAGGTTCCAACAAGCTAGACAGGTCTGCTCGGATTGGGATCAAACATATCCAGACTCCCCAGCCCTCCAGGATTGAAGTTTTTTTTTGCGAAGGACCTGTATACATGTCGATGTAAAATGTCTGCGTTTTTATAAGCTGAAAAATACGTGTACTTATGTGTTGAGGAAATAACAATAATTTTAACAACACTAGCAAACAATTGTATCACATATTATTGTCTGTCTGTCTGTCTGTCTGTCTCTCTCTCTCTCTCTCTCTCTCTCTCTCTCTCTCTCTCTCTCACACACACACACACATGCATAAATACATTTATATATGTATATATATATATATATTTATATATATATATATATATATATATATATATATATATATATATATATATATATATATCAGGTCAGGTCAGGTCATGTTATCCCGTAACCGGTGAGGTCGTTGGGGCACACATGAAGACATTCTCACAATCCCCATGCCACCCTTCTCTGTCAGCGGCCGCTGCCTGTGCCTCTTCTGTTCGCAGATTGGTCCATTCTTTTATGTTGTCCTCCCACCTCTTTTTGGGACGGCCTCTATGTCGTCTGCCTTGCACCTTTCCATGCAGGATCGTATTTGCAAGAACATTTGATCTCGATATGTGACCGTGCCAAGCGAGTTTCCTTCTTTTGACAGTTGTCCAGAAGTCTTCAAAAGGCCCTATTGCTGTTGTAATTCTATCTCGTATTTCTTCATTTGTAACTCGATCTTTGTACGTGTCGTTTAAAAGTCTTCGGAAATACCTCATTTCCAAGGCCTGTATCCTTTGCTGAAGGTCAGCTGTAACTGTCAATGTCTCACAAGCATTGAGGAATATTTACAGGACCAGTGTACGCATTAATCTGATTTTCGTGCGTAGTGCTAACCGTTTTTCTTGCTAGATTTTGTCAAGCCGTGAAAGCACCGCTATTGTCTGTGCTATTCTGGCCAACACCTCACATTTTGATCCTTTCATCACTGACAATAGAACCCAGATATTTAAAACGGTCAACAACTGTGAGTTCCTGCCCATTAGCTTTTATATATATATATATATATATATATATATATATATATATATATATATATATATATATATATATAATATCAATTAAAAAACGATCTTGGATCTCCTGTTTGCTGAGGACTGCGCATAAACATTGCTCACAACAAAATATGCCGTTCCCTATGACTGAGTTTTTGACGGGGTACAGAACTATTTTGGTTTCCCAATCGACACTAGGAAAACTGAGATACTCTTCTAGCCTGCTCCTGTGAAATCGTCCAGCAAACCAAATGTTTCCACACATAAGCAACGTCCACAGAATGTCGATAACTCCACCCTTCGAGACAATACCCTTGCTAGAGAAGTGAATAGCAACTCCGAGGTCAACAATATGATTGCAAAAACATGAGGTGAGGTTTAGGAGACTGCAAGCGAATTTCTGGAAACGTCAAAACATCAGTGTCGTCACCAAGGTAAAAGTTTATCGTGATGTTGTGTTAACCACTTTCCTTCATGCCAGCGAAACATGAACAATGTGTAGCAGACACGGCAGATAACTCAATCGTTTGTCCACTACCCGTCTGCTCTGCACAGGATCAGGTGGACAAAGTAGCCACATGTGAAATTCTTGGTAAGCCAAACTTATTGATCATCCATACTTTTCTATGAAAAGCCTAGATAAGATGGACGGAACATGTTCGCATTCTCCATGAGCAACTGCTTTACAGTGAGTTCAGGACAGGCAGTCCTTTCTCGGAGGAACACAAGAAGCGCTGAAGACTCCTAAAACATGTATATGTAAATCTTCAACATTGATATCACCTCAAAGGAGACACTTGGATAGAACCGATCAATTCGGCTCGCTAGCATCCCATAAGGTGCTCAGATAGCAGAACGAAACTCCATCATCGATGCTCAAAGAAAGCGATCCTCAGGAAGTAACAGAACGCACGACGGCCCCACAGGCGACTCCTCACAGGTGTGTCCCAAATGCAGCATAGTCTGTCGTGCAGGTTTTTTTTTTGTTGCGTTCTCTAATCCACAAGGCAGTGTGCATTGCACTTTGGTTTTTATTTTACGCCTGTCGGCCCAGTGCATCCGACTTCAGCATTGATTTTATGTAAGGGCCTGCTTCCTCCTGCATTTTCTAAGGATTTACTTCCGCGGGGTAACGGCCAGGGCTGTGATGGAGATCGAATCCAGCACCTTCGGTTTGTGAGCCGTGCCACTTAACCACTAGCCCACGCTGTTCCCTAATGCTAGGATCTGACTTTCATAGAAGATTCCATCTCGCATGAGAAGTCTGATGCTGTTGCCATTCTTCCTTGCGATGGGCAATTATTATGTATAGGGTGCCATAAACATGAATAATCGTGTCGTTTATTTGTTCCTGCTGTAGGTACACATCATGCAACGCGCTCACGAGATGTTTACCTTTATTTCCAGCATTAAAGAGCATATCCCGTCTACCATTATGATCTTGTCTTGTCTTCGTTCGTTCTCAATCTCCCGCTACCAAACCCTGAAAGGGCTTAAGTGGCAGAATGTAGTCCAGGGAACGGAATGTGTTGTGTTGTAGTTTACAGCTTGACTGCGATCTTTGCACATTTCGGTCCAACACATCCGACTTCAACAAGCATGTTTTGAGTACCGGGTTAGCATTCCATCTTCGATTCCTTCTCCTTAGCCAGTCTGCCCTGCTGCAGCCTGTTATCCAGGATCACCGCGTGGAGGTGTAGAAAGGTCTTGGCAGCTTTGGTTTGCTGGCCCTGACACTAGCAGTCAGCTATGGGTCGCTGACCACTGCAGCTCGTGCGCTGCTCAGCGTCTTGGTCCCCCGTTATGATCTACAGCAGGCCATGTCTTAACGGTGTTGTGTTATAAGTCAGGGAACTACTAATCCAGCGATTCTACTACAAAATGGTTCGTTTTTTTAAAGATAGACATAGTTATATATATGATGCGTTAAATGCCACTGTGCATTAGGCACACAGTCGGGCTCGTTCTAGAGCTCATCATAACCTGACGTTGAAGGCAAAAGAAGATCAGCGAAAAAAGAAGAAGAAAAAAATAGAAAAAGAAAACACACACACACACATACAAGCACAAATACATACACACGCCATTTATCAGTTTAAATTGATGAAAAATGATCAATTTTCTGTTTTGCAATTAATGTCTAAAGTAAGCAGATTCGTTTGACCAGATTCAATGAAAACCAACAACGCCATTAAGTTCTATATAGAGGTGCCAGAAAATTAAGAGAATAGCCGTATAAATAAAGAAGCGATAATTTATGCAAGCGATGAGATTGGCTTGAATAATCCAAGCTGTAAGAATGTGTTTGTGGCACTTATCTTTGAGCATTCATTATTTGGACAAAATTTGACAGTCTGTGTACAGTGGTTAAATGTGTCTGCGTGGTCTATTTGTCCTTGTTCTGCCACCCAGAGCTCACACTGGAAGATGAAATACTATTTACATGATTAGCCTCTTCTTCTTCTTCTTCTTCTTCTTCTTCTTCTTCTTCTTCCTCGGCATCTTCTTCTTTTTCTTCCTCTTCTTTTTGTTCGTCTTCCTCCTTGTTCTCATCTTATTTTTGTTCTTAAATTTCTTCTTTTTTATCCTCTTCTTTGCTTCTTACTTTTTTTCGTCGACCTCTTATTATTTTTCTTCTCATTCTCCTTCTTCTTTTTTTTCTTTTTCCACTCTACTTTGTCTTCTTCCTCTTCTTCTTCTTCTTCGTCTTCTTCTTCTTATTCTTCTTCTTCTTCTTTTTCTTTTATCACCTGTAGCATTTGGCGGGAACAGGTGTTCTACACCTCGCCGTTTTCTACTCTGGTCTGTATTCTTGGTCGCATTCTCCCTCCTCCTTGCATCCCTGTTAGCACCACATAGAGTTTGAATCGGGGCTTGGCACCTCTCGGTCGCTGGCCCTGACTGTGGCAGTCAGCTTTTTGTCGCTGACCGCTACAGCTCATGTACTGCTCAGCAATTGTTGAAAAATCTTCTTGTCCTTTGTTTGTCCCTTACTAAGCATAGGGCTAGCATCTTAGATGGCTCCTTACAAGAAGTTTTCAACACAGAAAATGAACAATGTAACAATAATTCTACTAAATTACTTCCCCTGTCCTATACTGCACCTGAAGCAAAACGATTCCAATGCTCCAACCAGATGGATTGCCATGTCATTTCCTCTAAACGTGTCATCCATATTGCATATTTTCAGAAAGTTTGGGAGATAATC
Source organism: Ariolimax columbianus (assembly GCA_036924085.1). Taxonomy (NCBI): domain Eukaryota; kingdom Metazoa; phylum Mollusca; class Gastropoda; order Stylommatophora; family Arionidae; genus Ariolimax; species Ariolimax columbianus. Next base: position 61,328,638 of record JAVGWX010000016.1, on the reverse strand, counting down.
AGGAGGTCTGGATCTTGGTTGCTTCACAGTCGCATGTCTCAACATCTTTGTATCTCCGTCTCTTTAACTGCTTCCTGCATCGTGATGCACAAATTCGGAGACTATTTAGCGACTTCAATGTTAGTTTTTTTGTCAAACTGTTTAGTTTAGGCTAAGAATTAACGCCATTGCACACGGTTTAACCCTTAGGTGCTCTATTCTTCTCCATATTATTTGAGACGCTCAGCACAATGCATAGACTCCGAATCACCGGCGAGGATTTTTTAATAGATTGGGTAGATTTTTAACATAATTTTGAATTTTTGTCTGGGCAACGGCCGTCAGGCTTACATTTTTCGATTTAAAACTGGCGATAAATTTTTAACGTGCGCGACACTGCACACGGGCGTCCGATCTCTGCTTCCCAGAGATTCAAGGAAATACAAGAAAGTCCAATTAAACAAAACAAAAACAGTCTTCCTCGTGATTTAAACTCGTGACCTCCACAATCCAAAGCCGCCTTTTTAAATCCAGACCACTCAGTCCATGTTACGTAAGAAAATTGGTGTCCAGGCGCTAAGCTTCTCCATCAGTTCCGTCCAGGTGATGTGCCTCGGTTCATTACATTTTTTGATACGGCGTTTTCCGGGATTAGTATATAGGGATTAGTCTTTAGGGATTAGTCAGTAGGGATTAGTCTGTAGGGATTAGTCTTTAGGGATTAGTCTGTAGGGATTAGTCTGTAGGGATTAGTCTGTAGAGATTCGTCTGTAGGGATTAGTCTGTAGGGATTAGTCTGTAGGGATTAATCTGTAGGGATTAGTCTATAGGGATTAGTCTATAGGGATTAGTCTGTAGGGATTAGTCTGTAGGGATAGTCCTGTAGGGATTAGTCTGTAGGGATTAGTCTGTAGGGATTAGTCTGTAGGGGCTGTGTCAACCATCTAGAGGTAATCTTGTGATATACACTTTGGGGTTCCTCTCTTTCAATTTCTGATATGACAATTCTTCCTGTCCCAGGTAGTTCTTAGTTCTTAGTTCTTAGTTCTTAGTTTTTAGTCAACCTGAACTTCTACAGTAGCAGATGCTCCTGTGCAGGTACCAGTTCTGGTATGAGCTGGATGTAGCAGGGAGAAGCGTTTCCTGCTTAGCGGGCTAGGCTCGAGCAGCTTAATACTCCACTGCGTTGGGACAATCGCTTAAAGAAGGTGGTTAACCGATGTGCTAGCTTATCTTAATAGTAGAGCAAAGTAGACACACAGCCTGTTAGGTGCCATCTATGCTGCTCTAAACGAACCACCTAACCATGACCAGTGTTATGCCATGTCATACAGTTAGTCGCCTCTCACGACTTGCTCTCTGTGGGGCAGTGCTGCCATTCTTGTCCTTGTCATTCACAAGGACCCGGCAGACCACTCGGTTCATCTCAGGTAGTGCTATATTTTTTTAATTGGTTAGGTTTTAGACACCCTGTAACTATCCAGCCAATCTGATTTATTGCATCAATATTACTGTATCAATAAGTTTGACATCTGCAGAGTTTTTCCAACTGACGTAGCCTACTCATCCACTTAGAAGCGTAGTGCGAGTGTTGATGTTCGAAAGACATCTGGCAATGCTCCCCATGTTGCACCAGTCATATTTTTTTATGATTATTTGTCGCTTGTATCTTCCATAATAGTTAGATAGTGAGTTAATTAGTTAGTCGACATATCAGCCTCACTGCACATCGAACAAGTTCCTAAGTGCTCAGCTCTCTTCATGTCAGCTCGTCCCCTTCCCACAGTAGCACTACCTGCAGGCATGTCAGCTCGTCCCCTTCTCACAGCAGCACTACCTGCAAGCATGTCAGCTCGTCCCCTTCCCACAGTAGCACTACCTGCAGGCATGTCAGCTCGTCCCCTTCCCACAGCAGCACTACCTGCAAGCATGTCAGCTCGTCCCCTTCCCACAGTAGCACTACCTGCAAGCATGTCAGCTCGTCCCCTTCCCACAGTAGCACTACCTGCAAGCATGTCAGCTCGTCCCCTTCCCACAGCAGCACTACCTGCAAGCATGTCAGCTCGTCCCCTTCCCACAGTAGCACTACCTGCAGGCATGTCAGCTCGTCCCCTTCCCACAGTAGCACTACCTGCAGGCATGTCAGCTCGTCCCCTTCCCACAGTAGCACTACCTGCAGGCATGTCAGCTCGTTCGTTTCCCATAGTAGCACTACCTGCAGGCATGTCAGCTCGTTCGTTTCCCTTTACACCCGTGTGACCTGACACGAAAATGGACCACTATATCAACATATCTTCCATTTTGTTTTCTGGCAGTGTATCTCGCAGTACAGTGTGCGATCCAACTTCACATCATGATGCGAGGTACAATTACATAACAGCTCTCAGAAACACACAATTATTGCCTGTTTATTTGTTTGTTTACCCTCCTAGAAGTTTACATTTGTATCGTTATCAAAAAAAATTGTGGACTCTTTTTCATGTAGTAGTTTATTTTACATGATGAGGTTTCTGGTTCATTGTCCAATCCCTGTGTAACAATTTTTCAGACGCATGAAGACGACAGTGGTGCTATTATTTGCTCCTTTTACATACTTGCCGTATATTGTCTTCTGTCTTACGACTTTATTCCCAATCCTGGGGTAGTCGAGGGGTTTTTAGGCTGAGAACCAAAGGCCGCTTCGCCACTACAGTCGCCACATCGTCTAGTAAACTATTTGTTTATTTCACGCAACACAAAAGCAACATATGCCATACATGGGAATCGATCCGTTGCCCTTCTTATCTGCAGGCCGCCATCGAAACAATTCGGGCACGGATATTGGACTCGTGTAAACGTTGCGATTTTCTGTTCCAACTTCAAATTAAATACTATGCATTCCCTTTTATAAGTAGAATCAGTTCCAATTGTTAGCTTGGTAAACTAGGGCATAATCTTAGTAGTACCTGGCTTTAAAAGATCGACCCACAGAAACCTTCAAAGCATGTCGTAAAAGGTGACTAAAAAGGGTTGTTTATGGAGCCAGCAATTTCAACGTGATTTCAGCATTGCCATTGAAAGCACCACTTCGTAGGTTTTGATAGAGGTGCTATGTAAACCGCTTCTGTTTCACTTGGAGCGGAAGATGAATTAAATCAAACTGATTTTGTCATATAATAATAATAGTAATAATAATAATAATAGTAATAATAATAATAATAGTAATAATAATATTAATAGTAATACTAATAATAATGACAATGGCAATGCATAAGATAAGGAATATGCAGAACTTATGTCATAATGCAAACAAGGAACTAAAACTAAAGATCCTAAGAACACGCATTTTTCCTGTGGTAACCTATGGATGTGAAACATGGACGTTTACAAAAGCAATAAGAGTGAAGATCGATGCTTTTGAAACACAGTGCTACAAAAGAGTCTTAAAAATCCCGTGGACAAAAAAATAAAAAGAACACATCCATCCGGCAGGATCTGAATGTAGAGGAGAATTGGCTCAAAGGCGATGTAATGACCTGCAAACTGAGATTTTTTGGACACATCAAACGACACAACGGAATGGAGAAGGTGGTTATGGAAGGCATGGCCACTTGAAAGAGAGGCAGGGGTCAACCGAGAAGACGATGTACTCAGGACAGCAAGGTCACGCTAGATTTGACCTTAGAGCAGGCCGGAAGACTGGCGGAAGACATAGTTTCCTGCAAACAGGTTGTCACGAGAGCGACGTTCCGCAAAGGACATGCTACATGAATAATAATAATAATAAAAATAGTAATAATAATCACAATAATAATAATAAAAAATAATAATAGTAATAATAAAACTTATAAAAACCAAAATGATAGCAATACTAATAATAATAATAATTAAAAATAAATAATAATAATATTAGTAATAATAATAATAATATAACAATAATAGTAACAATAATAATAACAATAATAATGTTCACTTAGACATAAGTGGCCCGATCAATCGATGGACCACTACTATGGCCACGTGCTGTGTGGAAAAAAATTCACTCCAAGTTTGCAATTCTCATTAAACTTCCAATATCCGGGGATGAAGCCCTGGCGCATGTGGTTTTGTGTAAGTGTGTCAACCGAGGTCCTTAGGGGACTCCTTGAGGGGAGAAGAGCACTCCGCTGCCTTATACGTGGGCCGCGAGGATTTAGAGCATCATTTAACGTTCGAGCGATGTGTCTTGGACGTTTTGCTAACATGACAGGGTCCAATGCCTTTCAGGCGAGATGTTAGTCCATTTTTGGCCCATGTGTGATTTCCTTCACAAACAATAGAACCGGCATTGTCTGCAAATAGGGCGAAGGGTGACAATCTCGTGAAGTTCAGAAGTAGAAACACGACATAATGTAGCCGAAATAATATTTCAAATAGCCAGTGACTATGCCAGATTATTATAATAAATAAACAATATTTGCCAGGTCGTTGCAGTGCGCAGTAGGGCATACATGTCACGAACCTCGAGTTTGAGAATGGAGATGGAATTTTCAGCACTGAAATAGATATCTGAGACTTCTATAATAAAGGCAGTCATCAGTTACAGACGCGCAAGCCGTCGTTCAGAACTAACAGAAGAGATGGATACAGTACGAGTGGATAGCAGCTGTTGAGGCCTCAAACCTCCAGGGATTGACATGGAGCTACTGACCTGCTCTTTCTGGGGTTCAGGGCAATGAAAGAGCTGACATCAGGGCTTCACAAGCACCCATCATGGGCATATTAGTTGTGGATAGAAGCGACATTTTGAGATCAATAAATGACCGCCTGTTAGATGAGGACACCGCAATAGACGAATCGGCGATTTACAGTCTGCAAAGTTTCGACATTAAACGAGGTTCGAGCGGAATAGAGAGGAGGGAGCAGGAGAGTGTACAACCAGCGAGCAACAGGGACCATCAGCGTCCATACCCTACGCCATTTGCTGAGAGATACTGAGCACCTATGGGTATTCCAGGAGTGCAGTGACGTCGATTCTTGAAACAAACAGATATGCCAGAATACTTTTGGAGAAAACACATCAGAAGGAACGAACTAATTAATCCAAAAGTGAAACACCTTTCCGTGGCACAAGTGTAAGTCGTCTACTAGTGTGAATCCCAGTCAAATCCGTGGCCTGGTCACATCCAAATTGGATTAAAACACAAGAGCAGAGTTAGACCCATGGCCGGGGACGGCGTGACCTAGTGGTTAAGTGGCTCGGCTCACAACCAGAAGATACTGGGTTCGATCCCCAACACAGCACCGGCCGTTATCCTGGGGAAGCAAACCCTTATAAAATGCAGGAGGAAGCAGAGGCTTGCGTAAAATGCATGCTGAAGTCGAATGCACTGGGCCGACAGGCGCAGAATAAAAACCACAGTATAACGCACACCGCCTTGGGGATTAGAGAAATAAGGCGAACGCAAAAAAAAAAAAAGAAGACCTATAGCCTGTTCGTGGTCATTCAACGGACCAAACAAACCCCACCAATCCTCGACAGGTCAATAGACAAAACTTCTTTACCGATCGACCACGCAAAGCCGCTCTAGCTCCAATGAGACTCTTCTAGCCATGATAACGACATCACATTCATTAGGACACAAGTTAGCGCCACAATAAGGACTTAAGTGTTGTCTGGTCTGTTCTCGTGAGAATCGGTTTTGGGGCCGAGATAAGCAGATAATTAGCTGAGCAGCCAGCGACTCCTTTTCTGCTGCTTACGTCAGGGTCAGGGAATCATATAATCTGCCTCCGAGCGGTGTCCCTGGAAACAGACTACACCCGCGCAGTATGCGGATCGAGAGAAAAATCTGGTGTCTGCCGAACTGAGCCCTGCGGGATTCGAACCCGATACACTGGAATTGTGAAACGAACGTTTCACCGCTTGCCCACGATGCCTCACTCATCTATAATATAAATGGGTATTTATGAGTATATATTAACTCATAGGCTCCGGAATATTTTAAATTCCGCGCAAATTTTTTTTAAAAAAGTGGAACTTTCTGAAGGAAGTACAGGTACATTTATACATTTTCGAAAAGATGTCATTGGGATTTAAAAAAAAATATAAATTATGGCAATAATTTAAGCCAATATGTCGGCTCTGTTGCATTGTAAGAAAGTTTGTAAGCCGATATTCCGGCTCTTTAGCATTATAAGAAAGTTTGCAATCCGATATGTCGGCTCTGTAGCATTATAAGAAAGTTTGCAATCCGATATGTCGGCTCTGTAGCTTTGTAAGAAAGTTTGCTTGCCAATATATCGACTATACGGAGTGAACCAGTTAGCGTATGTACTTGTTAATTTGTAGATCATGTGGTTGTTTTAGTGAAATCATAACTGCCAACTCTTGTTTGGTCCACATTGTCCTAACTGGCATTCAATGCTTCACACATTCCTTGCCACTCTCTTAATAATGTCTGCCTTGTATACTTTGTCATGCCTATTCTCATTATTTTGATGTATTTTCTTTGCTGATTTGCGTTAGCTGTTTGTCCTAAACGAAGATCATGTGTTCGTAACCGGCGTCCGATTTTGTTTAGCAATTCCGTAACTAAGCCGCACTCTGTTTACATTTTTATCGACAAGTTAACTTGAGTACCTTAACTTAACTTCATTATATTAGTTTAAAGGGCTCTACGGAATCTATATACAACCAGTTTATTCCACTCTACCGACACTCAAGATGACTGTTATCACCTATTCTATTTTTGAATGTGTTAACTGGCCCTGCTTCCACCACATCCTATGGCAATGCATTCTAATTATTCACCAGTCGCTGAAAAAAAAAATATTTCATAATATCTAATCTGGGCCTGCCTTTAAATAATTTGAAGCTATACCCTCTTGGTCTTGTAGGTGGTTGAATTTAGACAAACTTGGTATAGTCTAACTTATCTTTTTCATTGATTAATTTATAAACATGTTTTAAGTCTCCTCGAATTCTTCTCTGTTCTAGAAACTGTAGATCAGTTTTTCTAAGTCTCTCCCTATAACTATAATATTCTTCTCTGTTCTAGAAACTGTAGATCAATTTTTCTAAGTCTCTCCCCATAACTATAATTCTGGAATCCCGCGATGAGATCCAGACGCCGAGCAGCGCATGAGCTGCAGTGGTCAGATACCCATAGCTGACTGCTAGCGTCAGGGCCAGCGAACCAGAGCTGCCAAGACCCTTCTACACTTCCACGCGGTGATCCTGGATTACCGGCTGCAGCAGGGCAGACTGGCTAAGGATAAGGGATCGAAGAGGGAATGCTAACCCGATACTCAAAAAATGCTTGCTGAAGTCGGATGTGTTGGACCGAAAGGTGCAAATATCGCAGTCAAGCTGTAAACTACGACACAACGCATTCCGTTCTCTGGACTACATTCTGCTACTTAAGCCCTTTAAGCGTTTGGTAGTGGGAGATTGAGAACGAAGAAGATGTAGAAGAAGAAGAATCCCACGATCATTGTTTAGCTCATCTCTGTATCCTTTTTATCAAGTACTATATTTCATCCACTATGTATATTAAGGACTCCACACCTGAACACAGTACTCCAATGTAGGTCTCACCAATGATTTATATAGTTTGAATTTCAGGCAAATCCGGGGTCTGAACCAAAATAGTAGAGCAATGTTTTCCCGCAGCCAGTTACGGCGCCATCTTTGTTGAATTCACGACTAGTCGACGACTTACATTTGTGTTTACGGAAAGGTGTAGTTTCTTGTTTGGACTGGTTAATTCTTTGGTTTTTTGTGATTTCTTCCGTCCGACTATCCTGGTCTGTACATCGGCTATATGAATGACACTACGCTTAAACATGTGTCGTATTTCACGGCCTAGTTCACACGGATGAACTTCACGAGATTGGCGTGTGAGAAATTTAGACACGAATATAATTGACTGAACACAGCCGGGGAGAGATGCCAGACCCACTCACACACTGAGTGATGTCCCTACGACTTCTTATGGTTGTTGAAAAGGCACGACACACAACGTTAGATGCCATCCACCCTTCGCTGCCTTGCGGTATAGCTGTTTACGGAAAAGGCTTCGGGAGTAAACCCTGAGGAAAAATCTGCATCCTATGTTATCTCCAGTCGTCTCGATAAATATCTTGCCACTGACCAAAGGTAGCTCAGGACCAGAGAGTGAGGTTGACAATAGGCGCAGTTTATTTCTCACTTAAATCTAAACCACCGCACATGTCACCCACTTCAGCGAAGAGAAACGGCTGAACAAAGAGAATGTTCTTCATCATTTGTGATGGACGAACATCATCATAAAGTTTGACCATCACTTCCTTGCTTTTAAGTGCAATGTTTAAAAATAAATCATACCTAGCAATACATTAGACTTTTGCACTGCCATCTGGACATGCTACAGCACTTTACCTGTATAATCTATTATAACACCTAGATCTCTTCCTTTTGTTTAGTGTCATAATATTGTTTTCTCCCATCATCATCATCATCATCATCATCATCATTATGTAGCATGTCCTTTGTAGAACGTCGCTCTCATCACAGCCAGACAATATGAATCTCGGTCTGCAGTCAATCTTCCCACCTGCTCCATGTTCACGTTTAGAGTATCCTTGATATCTTCTATCCACCTTTGCCTTGGTCGACCCTTGCGTCGCCTTCCAGGTATCATGCCCTCTGTGACCGTTCTTTCCAGTCCGTCATGAGAAAGAGAGGGCGGGGAGATGGGCAGACAATATCACTGAGTGGTGAAACCTTTGTCCCTGTGTGGCCCGACGGGCGGCAGCGGACAGAGAGAGATGGCTTGTGGTTGTGGGGGTGTCTTCAAGTGTGCCTCGACGATCTGATGGGTTACGGGTTGAACTGAACAATAGGTTTCACGTGGCCGAAATAAAATCAATTTCCGAAACAAAACATTGTTTGTGAGCCAGTTTTCTTCAACATTCATGTCTTCTAGGATGGTTTTATGTGTCACTTTCTTTATCCAAAGAGTTTTTATGGTTCTTCTGTAACTTTTGTTTTGAACGTTCCAATTTTCTTCCTTGCTACATGTGTCGCAGTACATCTATCTCATCATAAACTTATAATGCTTCTTGGATATTCCAACGTCGATGACTGTATATTTTCCTACATTAAACTCCATTTGCCAGCTCTGAGACTTTTTATGAATAATGACCAAGTCCCATCTCTCCAATATCGTCGCAACTTCGATGCATTTATTTAAAAAAAGAAGCGAAAGAAACACGAAATGTAGATGGACAGAAAATAGGAAACGAAGCAAATAAGATAGTGTGGATAGATGACATTAGAGTGATTGTGCAACGACAAGGGCTCACATTGACCAACGCAACGCACTTGGCGCAGGATAGACGACTCAAGCTCCCCACGACGCTAAACGGCACAAGTAGAAAGAAAACTAACTAGCAAATAAGGAGAGTAAATTGAATGTTCCCGTTTCCTGTCATGATATTTTATGCTGTCTTTAAGGTCCAGGAAAGAAAAAGAATAAAAATGAACAGACGCTAACAGATTAGACAAGCCAACAAGGCTATTTGTAGCTTGGATTTTCTCTAGTATCTTCTAAAGTGAAGTCAGGCCGCATGAAATCATCATGGACACAAACATTGTATTCACGGACCACCACAAAAAGGAAAGGAAACAGCTTTCACAATTTCACTTCATGGCTGGCAATCTAGCTAGGAGGATATCAGAATGTTTGGAAGATCAGGTGACGGGGGTCGTGCAAGAGCGATTCAGGCCTTCGGACGAGAACAGTAGAGGGGCTTGTTCGCCTAGGGACGTGTCTTTCCTCACTCTCAGGAACTAGATTTCAGACCTTTCAAGGGTGCAGCTTACTATTTGGCATGGGAAAAAGAGGGGGGGGGGGAGAGGGGAATTAGAATCAAGACTGTCCTTGAATTCGCTCACATGTCGACTCAGCGTGTATCTAATGAATACGAAGTTTGAATGAGAGAAGATTGATGGATGAGTAAACGGAAAACAGGGGTTAGCGGAAGGAGTGGCAGATGGTTAGAGAAAGATGTGCACTAAAAATGATGAAGCGCTTAAAAGGTGAATACGAGAAACGAGAAATAATGTGAGCCATTTAAAAATTGCCAGCGTCTTCCCGAAACATCAACAATGTGGCAGCCATTTTTGTTTGTTTGTTGTTTTTGTTAGTTTTTTTGCGTTCACCTTATTTCTCTAATCCCCAAGACGGTGTGCGTTGCACTGTGGTTTTTATTTTGCGTCTGTCGGTCCAGTGCATCCGACTTCAGCATGTACTTTATGTAAGGCCCTGCTTCCTCCTGCATTTTCAAAGGGTTTGCTTCCCCGGGGTAACGGCCGGTACTGTGATGTAGATCGAACCCAGCACCTTTTGGTTGTGAGCCTTGTCACGTAACCACTGGCCAACGCCGTCCCCATGTGGCAGCCATGAATTGAATTCGTGTAAGGATTTGGGGAATGCGTGTGCATGTTACGGCCTAGAAGAAGCCGGGTCATCGTGCAGAAAGGCATGAGAAAAATGTTTTTAAAATATCAATGATTAATTCCAATGGTTCGGAATTGAATAAATTAGATGTTTCTGTTTTGTCAGTTTATATTTGGTACACGCAAACAGGGTCCTTCAGTAGACTTAATAGCTGGTCGTTGTTGTGTAATGCCCCCCACTGACTAACTTAACTTACTTAACGTCTTTATACTGGTGTAGAAGACTCTGCAAAGACTGTATAAAGCCAGTTTCAAGGAGGAGGATTACTCTTTGTGCGCACTGAAAAGGACGTTCAGTTGCAGGTTGTTGTAGCTTTCCTCACATCCCGAGCGTGCTAATGAAGGTGGACTTGGGTCTTGCAGGCGGTCGTTCTATGCTTGGATTAATCTGCGTGTCGTTCACTACTACAGGAAACACGTCGATCCCTTACCTTGTTAGCCAGGCTGCAATGAAAACCAATCCTTTTTCATGGAGGACTACGGGGAATTCGAGGTGTGAGTCTTGGCCGGTATATTTTGCCTGACTCTGACTAACTTGTCTGATCAGTATATTTTGCCTGACTCTGACTTACTTGTCTGATCAGTATATTTTACCTGACTCTGACTAACTTGTCTGATCCGTATATTTTGCCTAAATAAAGCGTTTGAGACTTGACTATACTAAGCCGCAGCGTGTGGCATGGGGCGGCCATTTCCTATTCTCTATGGCTTTTTCTTATCCATCTTTAAGCAAGGTAACCATTTACAACTGTGTTGACTAGAGCTTGGCGGTTGTAGGCGTTGAACCCTGTACCTTTTCGTGAAAATCGAGTTTTATACCACTGTGTTAGTCAGACGATCATATATTGGAAGCGAATTTTGATCAGAATCGGGTGAAACATGTCGTTCAACACTCTTACCTATCGTCCATTTTGTGCTCACGGAAACAGGCTTCGTTACAGCAGCCTGTCTAACGAGGTGGGGATCGAGAGTGCAATCATAATAGTAGCCAGCTTACTGAGGAGCCTCGCATTGCATTACAGTCAGTCTCAAGTAGGCGTTGAGATCTAAGAAGAGCCACTGTAACTGGCTACCAAAAAACGTTGTCAAGATTCAACTCAACTCAGCATGTGTAGTTTGGAACAATAACAGCAACAACAACAACAACATGGAACAAACATAGCTTGACAATTTCTGTTATTCTATGAGAATTAAAGTTGTCTAATTTCATTTTGAAAAATTCCTGCTCTCCGTGTTCGATTTCCACCACGTTCCAGTAGTTTAGAACACTAACAGCAACTACAACAACAACAACAACAACAACAACAACAACAACAACAACAACATGGAACAAACATAGTTTGACAATTTGTGTTATTCTATGAGAATTAAAGTTGTCTAATTTCATTTTGAAAACTCCCACCCCACCGGGTTCGAATTCCACCACGTCCAGTTTTGACAGACACGGATTTTTTTCTCGGCACGATTGCTCCTCCACGAATGGAAAAGTAATTGCGAACTACCTCTCGCCAACATGCTAAGAAACTTGCAACAGACAAATTGGTTGGCGGTTGTTACAAGCTTTTTTTTTACATAATGTATATATTTACACAACAAAACATTTTCGATTTAACATAAAAACCATTCTCTCATTCAAGATTATGTAATATTTTATTGAAACATCTGGTCACGTTCAACGCTATATGGCCTGTAAGTTTTGTTGTTAGATACGAGGGGCGTTCACGTCAAGGCAGAACTTTTTTTTTGTAAGAATAAAAAATATATGCACCAGCGTTTAAGCAATGCTTATATAAACTTCGTCGTAGAAATATTTGTCAGTATGTCTGAACCAATCCAGGACAGCCTGTTTCACTTCGTCATCAGTGCCTTCTAGGGGTCCAAATATGATAAAATCGCTTACAGCGAGGTCTGGGCTGTGAGGTGGATGTGGCAATAACTGCCAGCACAGTTGCTACAGATGGCACATAGTGTGGTGAATCGTATGAGGTCGAGCGTTATCTTGTAGGACCAGTACGCTCTTTGTGATCAAACAAAAGGTGTACTAACATTCCGAAAATACAAATAATGGCATTCACAGTACCCAGAGAAAGACGTGCCTCTTGTGCAATTTTGTGACAGGTTATGCGTCAATTTTCCAGGATCAGGAGTTCAACAATCTGGATATTCACAGGAATAACTGTAGTGGGTTGAGAGTCACCAAGGCATGGATCATCATTCACGGATGAGCGGCTTTCTCTAAAACGTTTACACCATTCAAATGTCTTACAGAGGCTGAATGTCTGATCGCTGTATTTGGGATTGCAGTCGTCTGTAAATTTCCGCAAGTTTCACGCCTTCTTTTACAAGAAACTTCATAACAACACGCTGTTCCACGCAAGCACTAGCCGTATTGTCCGCCATTTTGATTTAACTGGTGGCGAACGTAAGCTCCGACGACGGTCCATCCGAATTGCTGCAACAATTTTGGCGATGACATCTTCTGACGCAACAATATACACCTGACCTGGTCTCGAAAGATCGTTCGTTAACTCACGTCCTTCTTTAAACATCGTTGTCCAGTTATTCACTGTTGTCTTTGATACACTTTTATCACCAAACACTGCCTGCATTCTGCGATGAATGTCAACTGGTCGACATCCTTCAGCTGTTAGAAACCGAATCACCTCTCGCTGATGAACTCTAGACGAATTGCCGTATCACACCCGCCATGTTTTCAACAGTCTGCTGAGATAACTATAAGTCGGAGTTTAATGCAACTTTGCAAACTGGACGTTTGCTATGGGCTGTTTACACTAGAAGTGACGTCATCATGCGCATCGTTCACTTGTTGCAGTTAGGTGCGGTTTCATTTGAACACGCCACGTAGAACTAGAACAAAAAGTCCCAGTTTGATTTGAACGTCCCTCGTACAAGGACCATACTTTAGTGCTAATCTACTTCGGAGAGAGCAAAATGCACAGGCAGAGAATGGGTAAAAAGCAATGTTCTGCTGCAAGAAGTCTCGGGGAACTCACATAAGAAGTATACACAGTTAAAATGTTTAGAAAAAGTACAATTGAAAAAGGATAGCTTGAAAAGATAACGTGGTCTGCCAACGTAGGGACAGTGTACAAGACAGAACATAACGTGGGAAGAAGACATTCCAGAATAATGCGCAACGATCGTGCGCATGGGATGACATGACCAGATTGCGACTATGTCTGAAGCACGTGCATTTCTCTCTCTCTCTCTCTCTCTCTCTCTTTCTCTCTCTCTCTCTCTTTCTATTATACTCCTTCTCCATCTATCTCGCTCTCTCTATCTCTTTCTTCCTCTCTATCTCTCGCTCTTCGACATATTCGTAAACTTTTACATACTATTTGTAAAATAAGGCAAATCAAAGGCAAATGCCGCCGTCCATCGTGGACGATGATGACATAATTTAATTTGCTAGCGATATTTTTAGTAAGGATTAACTGTGCCACTTTTTATCTTCACTCTCTCGTCTCGTGCTACCCGACCCCAGTGGCAAGTCAAGGACAAGACGACTAGGGGGCTACTAAGAGATGCAGGGGACTCCGCATCAAGCACCCGTGAAAAAGACGGCGGAGTCCGGAGTCGAGCCCACACCACCTGATCACGAGGCCGACGGCTTAACCACTTAGCCACGGAATTCCGTAAAATACAAACCGTAAAATCTCTAGTATAATACGCACACGTTTGACTAAATTTCGTCCTCAAAAACTCTGGCACGTTTATAACGCGAATACTAAATAATACATAATTTTCTATGCCAAAAGTAATCTACCTTTAAAAGGTTTTCGCTATTTTTCTTCTTCGTTCGTTCCTAATCTCCCGCTACCAAGCCCTGAAAAGGGCTTTGAAAGTAACTTAACTTAACGTTTTTATACTGGTTTAGAAGGCTCATCTGAGTCTGTAGACAACCAGTTACATTTGTATTACCCTGCTCTGAAAGCTACTCGCATCCAATCTATTATTTAATGCATTAACTGTCCCTGCCGCACTACGTCCTGTGGCAATGCATTCCAAGCATTCACCAGTCTCTGACTACAAAAATATTTCCTAATATCCAATCTAGACCTTTCTTTAGTTAGTTTGTAGCTGTGCCCTCTTGTTCTCGTTGGGGGTTGAATTTTGAAAAATATTGTTAGTCTAATTTAACCTTGTCTGTGATTATCTAATAAACGTGGATTAAGTCACCAAGAATTCTTCTCTTTTCTAGACACTGAAGACCAGTTTTACTGAGTCTTTCCTCATCACTGTATTTCTGGAATTCCACTATCAGCTGTGTCGCTCTTCTTTGTGTCCTTTCCAGTATGGTTATATCTCCTCTATGATAAGGACGCAGGAACGGATTGCGTTGTGTCGTAGTTGACATCTTGACTGCGATATTTGTACCTTTCGGTCTGACACATCCGTCTTCAGCAGGCATTTTTGAGTACCGGGTTAGCCTTTCCTCTTTGATCCCTTCTTCTTCGCCAGTCTGCTCTGTTGCAGCCTGTTATCCAGGATCAAGGGGTGGAGGTCCTGAAAGGTCTTGGCAGCTCTGGGTTGTTACTGAAAGTGATGCAACATTGAATTAACAAGTGTTTTCTAATGAGAGCCATAACCAGGAAAAAAGTTCCTAATATTTACATATTGTGTACGCATTTCTATATGCCAAAATCCTCACTTTTAGTTTTAAAACAAATTTTCAGAAAATAAAATCTTGAAAAATCAATGTCCATTTTCATGCGCGCATTTTCATTTGGCCAGATAAATTTTGGGCTCAATCACGTTCGTTTTATACACAAGTTCGTTTTATACACATGTGCGTTTTATACACATGTGCGTTTTATATTCAAGTTCATTTTATACTCAAGTTCGTTTTATACACAAGCTCGTTTTATACACATGTGCGTTTTATACACAAGTGCGTTTTATACACAAGTTCGTTTTATACACAAGTTCGTTTTATACACAAGTTCGTTTTATACACAAGTTCGTTTTATACACATGTGCGTTTTATACACAAGTTCGTTTTATACACAAGTTCGTTTTATACACAAGTGCGTTTTATACACAAGTTCGTTTTATACACAAGTGCGTTTTATACGCGAAATGTTACAGTTTATCCTCACATACAAAAATGCGTATAGTGGAGGAACAAACAAATATACATAAAAACAAGAGGAACACCCACATGAGCATACAGAAGGAACACGTGTACAAAATGTACATATAGGAACAGCACATGTACAGCAAGGATAATGTGACTTTAATAAGATTTTTTCTTAAAAATACACTCACTTATTTAAATATTACCAAAATTCCATGCCGGAAGCACATACATGTTTACATTACTTACACATATTCACATATACACACACACATCACACACACACACAGATGTGCACATTATTTTCACAGATTCACACAATGTACACACATGTAAACACTACATAAACGTATTAATATAATCTCACGCATTCACATATTCCCACAACACACACATGTTAATATGACATAAGTACATTAACATTATATATATAAATGCGTGGAGTAAGACAGCGCATACATACCTATTTAAACAGAACACAAACACATTCACATATCTACACACACACACACGTGCTCATGTTACTCACTCAGACATTCACATACCCCACTAAACACATTCACATATCAACACACACACACATATACACACGCACTCGTGCGCATGTTATTCACACATTCACATACCCCACTAAACCCATTTACATATATCAACACACACACACGTGCGCATGTTATTCACACATTCACATACTTCACTAAACACATTCACATATACATATACACACACGTGCGCATGTTACTCACACATTCACATACCCCACTAAACACATACACATATGAATACACACACACACGTGCGCATGTTACTCACACATTCACATACCACACTAAACACATTCACATATCAACCCACACACACACGTTCGCATGCTACTCACACATTCACATACCCCACTAAACACATTTACATATCAACACACACACACACACATGTGCGCATATTACTCACACATTCACATACTATACTAAACACATACACATATCAACACACACACACACACACACGTGCGCATGTTACTCACACATTCACATACCCCACTAAACACACACACATATCAACACACACACACACACGCACACACGTGCGCATGTTATTCACACATTCACATACACCCCACTAAACACATTCACATATCAACACACGTGCGTATGTTACTCACACATTCACATACTACACTAAACACATACACAGATCAACACACACACACACACACACACATTCACATACCACACTAAATACATACACAGATCAACACACACACACACACACACACATTCACATACCACACTAAACACCTACACAACCATACCGGAAGAACGACCTTACTACGTGTGAGAAAGTAGTGGGAGTTAATCCCCAAATTAGAAGAGCTTGACAGAATGTCTGGTCCCAAGGAAGCAGGTTTTAAAAGACAGGGTCCTAAATTAGCACGTGCTCTGGACCCCTGGACTGCTCTCAGCTGGTGAGTACACATAGGCCATTAGCACGTGTTATCAAAACTAGTGGGAAAATAATTTCCATACTTCATTGGCCTAAGCTTGGGAACACGGTAGTACTGTTGTTTTTATTCTTTCCCTGAAAGCCGACTTGAAATAACAGTGTAGGGCGAACGAGGAAATTTGATTTGGTTCTCTCGGTTGAGCATTGAAAGGGGGGTTGTATGTTTTTATTTTTTTCATGGTTAGTGTATGTCCATTGATAACATAGTTTTGTGTTGTTGTTGTTCAAAGCGTGCTCTGTTGGATTTATTCATATTTAACGATGTCGATGGTCTAGGGATTGGGAGCTTGGTGTACAATCCCAAAGTCCCAGGATGAAATCATGCTCTGGGATCAAGACGCTGAGCAGCGCATGAGATGCAGCGGTCAGCGACCCATAGCTGATTGCTAGCGTCAGGGCCAGTGAACCAGAGCTGCCAGGACCCTTCTACATTGCGACCCATAGCTGATTGCTAGCGTCAGGGCCAGTGAACCAGAGCTGCCAGGACCCTTCTACATCTCCATGCAGTGATACTGGATAACAGGCTGCAACAGAGCAGACTGGCTAAGGAGAAGGGATCGAAGAGGGAATGCTAACCCGGTACTAAAAAAATGCTTGCTGAAGTCGGATGTGTTGGACAAAAAGGTGCAAATATCGCAGTCAAGCTGTAAACTACGACACAGCGCATTCTGTTCTCTAGACTATATTCTGCTACTTATGCCCTTTTAGGGTTTGGTAGCGGGGGGGGGGGGGGGGGTGGTCTCTCTGGTGAAATGGTCAACCCGTTTGCCTCGTGTTCAGACGGTCTGGGTTCGATTTCGAGCTCCGACGGTCGGTCCATGATGCCAATTTTTTCAGGAGATCCCTGGGTTCATCGCTGGAGCTACGGAGTTCGTGCTTTGTGCGATGCTCTGAACAGATGGGGTACCCTTCTGCCGAGAGAGACCGAGCTAAAATAGGGAAAAATACCGAGGCAATGAAATCGAGCCCCCGCTTAAAGTAAAGTTAAAGGGTGTGGTAGCGGGAGATTGAGTACGAACGAAGCCAGGCCAAGCCAAGCCAAATCATGCTCTGCTTGACGGACAAGACGTGTCCTGGGTTGTTTTTTTGTCATGGTGTCACCGCTTCTACCAGTTGACACAGTTCTTAAAGAGCACCTGACAAAGGGAAATTTCGGTGTCGCCGTGGATCTGGTCTAGCAGGGAGCTTCAAATGAAAACCTTAAAAGTGGTATAGAAATTCGAAAAAAAACCATTCCTTTGTATTGTAACTTGTCAAAATGGGCGATAAGGATGTCAAGAGAGTCCTGCACGTGAAATCACGCTGCAGACAAACAACATGACGTCATAATTACATTAAAAGATGGCCGATCAACTGGAGGCGTTCTGTTATCAGTTTTTGGAGCAGCGAAGAGGTGAACCTATATCAATTCATCAACGAATGAAGGTCCAGTACCGCGATGCATGCTTTTCACTCACATTCAATCGGCTATTTTCCTTTACGAGGCGGTCAACGGGGGTAATCGACTCTGAGGTCACTGTTCGATGTGCTTGACTCTGTCATGAACAGTCTGTTACAGAACTCACACCGTTTGGAACTTCCTACTCCACTCAGACACTTGCTCTGATAGTTCCTTAACATATTCTCTTCATCTCTCTTTTTTTGCACTTTGCGTCTGTTATTGGTTTCTCATTCCTATCATTAACCATCCGTGATTGTATGATCTTATTATTACTAAAGAATTGTTCTACTTTCTAATGCACTTGTTCGTGTTTCTCTGTTCATTCCACGTCTTCAATTACCTCGTATCGTCCCATCCACCATTTTTCCTGTGCCATCTTACATTATCGATCCAATGCACCCTTGATACTCTTATACGTAGTAATAGCTTGTTCTGTATTACCGTTCTTCCATTTGCGTCTTTCCCACATTTTCCTTAACACTTCAGTTGTTACCCATAGTTTCTTGTTTTCTTCTTTCTGCTTATCCAATATTATCTCTGCTGTCTCTTTTATGGCTCTTTAATATTCTGCCACTGTTGATTTATATTTTCAGTGACTTGTTTGTTTTCCCCTAAGTCATCATTCACTGTTTTTTGTTTGTGTGTTCGCCTTATTTCTCTAATTTCCAAGGCGGTGTGCGTTACACTGTAGTTTTTATTTTGCTCCTGTCGGCCCAGTGCATCTGAGTTCAGCATGCATTTCATGTAAGAGTCTGCTTCCTCCTGGATTTTCTAAGGGTTTACTTTCTCGGGGTAACGCCAGTGCTGTGATGGGGATCGAACCCAGTACGTTCGGGTTGTGAGCCGTGCTACTTAACCACTAGGCCACTCCGTCCACTAGTTTTGAAAGTGAAGACGTCAGAAGTGAGAGAATGCTGAATAGATGAATGTATTGTTTTTGTTTCTGCTGTTGTTGTTGTGGGGGGGGGGGGGGGGGTAGAGGGCTGAGCTGGACATCCCGCTCGTTAAAGGAAAGTGAAGCGTTTGGTATAGCCTCTCCTTCCCAGGTGTAGAGATCCCCGCTGAATTCACTGTTCGGCTTGCAGGGCAGGAGTTTCCATGCCAATGGCCTCTCCTACATTATTGTGTCCCCAGCAGCATCTTCATGAGGTGCCTCCTTTTTCTTACAGAGCCTGCTTGGGGGCGCGACCGAGTACCCGGAGGTATAACTGGACGAGCAGATTGGACTCATTAGCCTTGGTTGGCAGCCATTCTAAGATAAGGTTAACTCTGGCACTAAACCCGGGTAGACGAAACTCGTTAGCCTGTTCAGGCAGTTCGCCTAGGAGAGGGGGAACTCTGATTTTAAACGCACACGTCCCAAAGAGTGCTGGCTAGTCTTGGGACGATGAGAGTATCATCGGATGTCTCGAGTAACTAGCATCTGCCGGCAACGACTCCACTGCCTTGGGACAACCTCGGGAGAGGATAGGGCTACGGGAGTAAACCCAGACAGAAAATCCAGAGTGGAAGCACCTAAGGCGGATGGTTTCAAAATTGCGAACTCAATTCTGGTTCTTCTGCAGCTGAGCTGGTGCCAAATTGTCATGATTTGCAATCCTTTGGATTACACCAGGGAGGCCGAGAGGGGGATCCAGTAGTATGGGCAGCCCATAGTCTCCATATTCAACGCCCAGGCTTTCCTTCTGAGAAGCTACTCACGGGGTGCCACGCACATGGTCTGCAAATACTGACGCCTATGAATGAGTTCACATTTCATAATAAGCAAATTTGATCATTATCAGCTTCCACACCAGGGTAAGCAGTCTATTTGTTAACTTGTTTTCTACATCTTGTTTTAACCATGATTTAATCTATTTGAAGTAACCTCAGATTTCCTGGGTATTTCCATATGAATCTACCTCTATTCGCGACTTGATTCAATGTGTTTAATGTTGTTTGGCTGGTGGACAAATTCCATTAGCCTTTGTCCTCTTTCATTTCAAATATCCAGTCTATTATTTCCAACTATGTCCCCCCTCAGAGCCCATTCTAACTATCGCATTATCAATACATTATCTTCTTAAATCAACAAAGCCCACACATTCTTCTTCTTCTTCTTCTTCTTCTTCATCGTACGCTGTTTACAGCGATATTTACGTTGCACTGTTTTATTTTGTTAAGCCTGTGGCTCAGTGCATCCGATTTCAACAGGCGTTTCTGTAGGGTTGCCCTCCTTAGCCTTTGGATGTCCCCAGCCTAACTGCAAGGCAGCAGTTGTTTTTGGTCAGAGTTGTCTCTCTTAGGAAGTTGTCTTGCAGGACTATCGAGTCTTCCCAACTCGTGTCTATAGGGTTTGGCAATGATATGATGGACTATGTACTAGTTTGTACTATCCCGGAAGAGAGGCAGTCCAGTGTGACTTTGTCCCAGGATCGTCACGTCCTGCCAGAAACGTAGCATATGCATGTTAGTGAGATATTTCTTTGCTCCCTTTATTTTCTCTACTCATCTGCAGTGATGGCACGCCTAGCATTCCCCGCCACCCGGGAGGTTGTCACAATAGGGCAGGAGGTGCAATGTCCGCTGACCTGCATCTCTTCTGCGTCCATTGGGATGACAGAGGCAAAGAGCGAGGCAGGAGTGCATTTTACCAGGTGCATTTCTGCGGCTAGACCGGGCCGGGCTGAGATGTAAGCCCCAGCCATGTCGTAACCTCCCATCACAGCGGTGCTGAGATTTAGGGCGGTTTTCTGGCTTAAAGGCGTTCGGCCGTAGTCCCTCAGATGGTAGCTTATCAGCCAAGCACGTGGACCAAATGTCAGCGACCTGTGATTCCTCTCGAAATAGTGCATTTGACCAGGGGCCAAGCCTGGTCATTGCACGGAGATATTGTTCGCCTGGTGTGCGGACATATCTCATGGTCAAGGGTTGAGTCACAGCAGTTCGCAGTGAGGTAGCTGATCTACTGCTTAGGGCACCACGACCGAGAACTAAGTCTTCTACAAATGGTTTCATACCTCATCGCCGTATGGGGTGAATATCGAGCAGCTTACCACCCGCTTTGATCGGCGGACGGCAGAGACCTCATTCTGCGGCTCGACCGGGCGGGGCTGGAGCGGGAGCCCCAGGTCCCCACCATGTCGTAGCCTCCCTTTGCAATCGTGCTGAGCTTTTGGGCGGGATTTTGGTTTAGAGGCGTTCGGCCGAAATCCCTCACCTTGTAACCTCGCGCCGTTGTCTTATCAGCCTAGTACGTGAACCAAATGTCTGCGGCTCCTCTCGAGTTGAGCAGGATTACCGTAGCAACGCCCTGTCATTAGTAGGGTAAAACTGAGCTGTCTTCCGAGGGTCTATTTCCAGCACCCGTTCAATATTAGACCGGACGTATCAATTGAGGCCACACATTCAAGCCCTGAAAGTCTCACTGAATTATGGCACGAAATGATGCAGGACCCAGGGATCAAGCTTCAGGAGAAACCTGCCTCCTGGACAACACTTACCTAACTCACTTTGGAAGATAATAAAAAGACTTAGAACTGGCGTATCAGATGTAGGAGGAACATGAAGAAATGGGGTTTCTCGGACGGTGATACGTGTGACAGCGATGCGGTACAAGATCCAGGTCATCTGATGATTTGTCCCAAGCTTCCAGATACATGTGACGAGAGTGACATGCTGAAGGGGAATGAGAGGGCAGTTCAAGTCACTGAACACTGGATGAAAGCAATATGACGTGTTGCTTGGATACGGAAATGAATGAGTGGAGACAATATATTCTGCCTTTGTTGTCCTCGGGATTTACTCTAGGGTGCTATACATCTCTTCTACCTTCTCTTCATCGTGTGATGTTGTGGCCATATTTATTTGTAATGCCTGTGTGTATCTGATTCGAAGCCATTCCCAATGTCATTATTCTGTAAACTAGGTCAGACCTATTTAAGGCGGGATAGAGTAATTGAGACGTTTGTAAACTAGGTCTGGTCTATTAAATGTGTGATAGAGTAATTAAGGCTTTTGTAAACTATATAAAACCTATTTAAGGTGTGATTGAGTAAACGAGGCTTTTGTAAACTAGGTAACAATCTATTTAAGGTGTGAAAGATTAATTGAGACTTCTATAAATTAGTCCTGACTTATTTAATGTGTGATAAACTGTTTGCGACTTCTAAAAACTAGTCCTGACCTATTTAATGTGTGATAAACTGTTTGCTACTTCTATAAACTAGTCCTGGCCTATTTAATGTGTGATAAATTGTTTGCGACTTCTATAAACTAGTCCTGGCCTATTTAATGTATGATAAAGTATTTGCGACTTCTATAAACTAATCCTGGCCTATTGAATGTGTGATAAACTATTTTCGACTTGTAAAAACTAGTCCTAACTTATTTGATGTGTGATAAACTATTTGAGACTTATGTAGACTAGTCCTGACCTATTTAGAGTATGATAAACTATTTGAGACTTCCGTAAACTAGTCCAGACCTATTTACAGAATGATAAAATATTTGACACTTCTGTAAACTAGGCCTGACCTATTCAAGTGTTATAACGTGCTAGAGAGGTATTTCTATCTAGGTATCACCAATATAAAATATGATGATGAATTGATTTTCCTCCCCGCATTGCCTTTCCTAACTATAAATCAGGTACTCATTTACAGCTGAAAGGGCTGTAGTGAGTCAAGGCCGGATATAAAAGCCAGTCTCGTTACCTCTTACGCCAAAATGCCATAACCACTTATTAATGCATTGGCTAATTCTTTCAAACAAAAAAATAATACTTTTGGGTAAATATAAAAGGAATATTTAACAACGAGAAATATTCACGTTTCCATCGTGAAGTGGATAAAATGTTACCGCTTTTAGAAATTTGCTAATTCTGCTGGTTAAAAAATCAGACACTTTATTAACCGTGAGAAAATGTCGATTCTAATGCGGCAAATGGCGCCACTTTACTGTCAATCTTAACCCGGAGTCAGAAATCCATCTGGTCTTAACTACAGTCAATCAGATAATCCTGCCACTGATGACAAATTTTTTGGGAGTTGATGGAGTACATCATTGACACATCAAGCAGATGGATAAGGGAGATATTGGAAATGTTGTGAAGCAGTTCAATAATACAATCGGAGAAGTATGGAGAAGAGACCTGGTCGCTGATCAAGTAAATGGAGAAGTGTATTGACGACTTTGAAATGTGGGTATTCAGAAGACTTGGATGTTTCTTGAAAAGATAGGAAACAAATAGTGAGGTTCTGAAATAACTTCAGTTGGAGAATATACTTGTGAAGGAGATATAAACATGTTAGAAAGGATACGGAAAAGGGCGACATAGTTGATAATAGAATTCCAGAATTACAGCTATGAGGAAAGTCTCTGAAAAACCGGCCTACAGTGTCTAGAAAAGGGAAGAATTCGATGTGACAATACAGGTTTATAGGATTATCAGAGGAAGGAATAAATTAGACTATAACAAGTTTTTCCAAATTTAACCACATACAAGAACAGACTCGCAAAGCTACACATTAACTAAAGAAAGGTCCAGATTATATATTAGGAATGTTAGTCAGAGACTGATGAATGCTTGGAATACATTGCCACAGGAAGTAGTGGAGGCAGGGGCAATTAATGCATTGAAGAATAGATTGGATGCACATAGCTTTTAGAGCAAGGAAATGTAAATGAAACTGGTTGTTTACAGACATATTCTTATAAACCAGTATAAAGGTGTTAAGTTAAGTTGAGAAACAAGAAGCAGAAAAATAAATAATTTTCGTCATGTCAAGGGACTCTTCAGCATGTTGAAGGTTATTTTGGAGGGAAGAGTGGATCGCATGAGAACCATAGTGGGCGGGGAGGAGGGGAGAAGGAGATACAAATGGACAGATCTCAAGAAGGGGTTCGGACACCGTTTACTTAATGTACCATACCTCAACCAGACACAACGAGGGAGATCCATTACCGTCAACCTTCGATGGGGAGATGGTATTTGATGATGATTGATCAGAGAAGGTATCAGTACATGAGCACTGACATCGTAGTTATCTAAATCCATTCCAAAATCCCGACAAAGATTTCAGGCCAGGATGTAGCTATCAAATAACCACCACGCAAAATGTTTGTGGCAATTTGTTTAAGAATACAAGGGGCACACAAATAGTGCCCCATTGTAGATGGGGAATCATTCTAGCAATTATGCTGGGCAGTTACAAACTATCGAATCAGACATGGGACAACGATGGATCATTCCCATATCTTCTTCTTCTTCGTTCGTTCCTAAACTCCTGATACCAACTCCTGGAAAGAGCTTTGCAAGTAGCAGGATATTGTTCGGAGAATGGAATGCGTCGTGTCGTAGTTTACAGCTTGACTGCGATATTTGCACCTTTCGGTCCAACATATCCGACTTTAGCATTAATTTATTGGGTACCGAGTTAGCCTTCCCTCTTCGATTCCTTCTCCTTAGCCAGTTTCCTTTGGTGCAGTCTGTTATCTAGGATCCCCACGTTGGGGTGGACAAGGTTCTCGCCAGCTCTGGTTCGCTGGCTCCAACATAGCAGTCAACTTTCGTTCACTGACCACTACAGCTCATGCACTGCTCAGCGTTTTGATCCTGCATATGATGTGTGTATGGGCTTCCAGTACAAAGAAGAAATAGTCGCTGCTGCTCTCGACCTGGAAAATTCGTATAACCAGGTCGACTTTAGGATCTTGATGTGCTGCTTGAATGAGTGTTATGTCAACACACGTCTAGCGAGCTAGAAATCAGCTGCTGTTATTATGAGAACAGACTAGCTTTGATTAGGAAATTGGAGATCAGAGCCCATGTGAATATGACCAGGATTCCAGCAACAGCACATCGAATTGACAACACTATATGGATGTGGATAATATCACATTTATATTGATGTGGATGATATCACTTTGACGTGGATGGTGATGGAATCACATTTATGTGGATGTAACATTTATTTGGATATGGATGATATCACTTTTTATTGATGTGGATTATAACACTTTTAAATGAATGTGAATGATATCGCTTTTTTCCGGATGTGTATTATATGTGAGAAAGAGTGGGCAAGTCCAGGTATCAGTGAATAAAGAAAATGCAATGTTAGGTTCAATAAAAAGAAATATTAAACATAAGAATAAAAAAGTGATTGTCAAACTGTATAAAGCATTGGTTAGACCTAGATTGGAGTACTGTGTACAGGTGTGGAGTCCTTATCATAGAGAGGATATAAACATGCTGGAAAGGATATAACGAAGAGCGGCAAAACTGATGGTGGGATTCCAGAATTACAGTTACGAGGAAAGACTCAGAAAAACTGTTCTACGGTGTCTAGAAAAAAAAAGAATTCAAGGTGATTTAGTACAGGTTTATAAGATAATCACAGGAAAGGTTAAATTAGACTATAACAAGTTTTTTTCAAAAATACAACCACCAACGAGAAAACAGATATAAACACATTAACCAAAGAAAGGTCCAGATCGGATATTAGGAAATATTATTTTAGTCAGAGACTGGTGAATGCTTGGAATGCATTGCCCCAATGTAGTAGGTAGTGGAGGCAGAGACAGTTAATGCATTTAAGAATAGATTGGATGCGCATTGCTTTTAGCGCAGGCTAATGCAAATGTAACTTGTTGTCTACAGACTCATCAGTCTTCTAAACCAGTATTGAAAACATTAACTTAAGTTAAGATATCTTTTATATAGTAAAGTAAAGTAAAGTATCCCATAGCATTACTGTCGTAAGGGTGTGAGGTGTTAGCGATCTTACCTTTCAAAGGCTCGGCTATATGAGGGCGGTAGCCATCTCCTCTCCCTCGCCGCTTTTACTTCCCGGACTGAACCGGTATCCATTTAAGGCTGGGTCGACCCGGGAGCCATTGCGGTCTGAAAAAAACATTACAGCCTCAACTGGGGAATGAACTCAGGACCACTCAGATGCGAAGCCAGCGCGCTAACCACTGCGCTACGCGCTTCACATCTTTTATATGGGGGTCGATTATATCACTTTTATATGTATATATTGAAGTCTATCAATGACCGCATGTTGGATAAGGAACCCGCTATAGATAAATGAATGATTTACATATTGCAGAATTTTTTAATCAAACGAGAGTTGAGTGACATTGGGCGCATGAGTGTGTGGAGATGGAGTGTGTACAACCAACAGACTACATGAACCCTCAGTTTCCACACACTTTACTTTTAATTGAGAGAGAATGAACACCTGTGGGTATGCCCGGAGTGCAGTGAAGACGATTCTTTGGAGCATATCACAACATGGCGTTGGAATCCAGTGGGTGTTCCGCTGTCAAATGTCTGTGTCGCTGATCGGGCGATTTAGTGTGGGCAGAGGTCAAAGGTAGGGGAGCCGAGTAGTGCAGTGGTTAGCACGCTGGCTTCGCTTCTGAGTGGTCCTGGGTTCATTTCCCAGTTGAGGCAGAAATGTTTTTTCAGACCGCAACGCCTCACACCCCTCACACCCAGTAATGCTATGGTTACTTTACTTTACTTTACTTTACTTTACTTTAGAGGTAATAGATAGGGGAGAACGAAAGGGAGGAAGAATTGAGAAAGATAATGATAGAAAGAAGGAGAACGTCCAAAGCACTACGAGAGGGAAGAGGAGAAAGAGAGAGAAAGAAATAGATTGAAAATGGAAGATTCAGAAGAAGGTAGTTAGCGGGCAAGAGTCTATGCGAAGGAGGTTATTATTGTTGTTGTTGTTATTGAATGCCCCCAATGAGAAACTTGACTCTTTTGTGTGCATTGAACAATACGTTTACCATATAGATTACGACCTAATTTATTCGATTCGTGTATTAAAACAGGCCGGACTGTAATAGATTTAGACAGGAATCAAACGTACTAGACTGGACTGTACAGTGTTAAGTAATGAATATGATTAATTAGGACTGACTGTGAAGGGTTAAGTAACGAATATGATTAATTAGGCTGGACTGTACAGGGTTAAGTAACGAATATTATTAATTAGGCTGGACTGTGCAGGGTTAAGTAACACATATGATTAATTAGGCTGGACTGTGTAGGGTTAAGTAACTAATATGATAAATTAGGCGGGAATGTACAGGGTTAAATAGCGAATATGATTAATTAGGCTGGACTGTGAAGGGTTAAGACACGGATTTTATGAACTAAGCCAGACAGTGAAAGGTTAAGATACGAATCTCATGAACTAAGCCAGACAGTGAAAGGTTAAGATACGAATCTCATGAACTAAGCCAGACAGTGAAAGGTTAAGATACGAATCTCATGAACTAAGCCAGACAGTGAAAGGTTAAGATACGAATCTCATGAACTAAGCCAGACAGTGAAAGGTTAAGATACGAATCTCATGAACTAAGCCAGACAGTGAAAGTTTAAGATACGAATCTCATGAACTAAGCCAGACTGAGAAGGGCAAAGACACCAATTTCATGAACTAAGCCAGACTGAGACGGGTAAAGACACCAATCTCATGAACTAAGCCAGACTGAGAAGGGTAAAGACACCAATCTCATGAACTAAGCCAGACTGGGAAGGGTAAAGACACCAATCTCATGACCTAAGCAGACTGTGAAGGGTTAAGATACGATTCTCATGAACTAAGCAAGACTGAGAAGGGTAAAGACACCAATCTCATGAACTAAGCATTCTGTGAAGAGTTAAAACACAAATCTAATTAGTTAGGATGGCTGTAAAGGGTTAACATGCGCATTTCTTGAACAAGGCCAGACTGTAAAGGGCGCCAAGACACTGTGTCAATTGGGTTGAATTGTAAAGTGTTAAAAGAAAGAGAATGCAGTAATTTCCTCGCATCCTGGACGTGTCAATGAAGGTAGACAGGAGATATTCACACTGTTTTGCAATGCTTGGCTTCAGCTGGGGGCCACTCGCTACTACAGGGTTCACGTCGATCCATACCTCATTAGCCAGACTGCCATGAAACAGCCTATTTTCACATAGAACTGCGTGAAAGTGAGGCTGAGATCGTAGTCATATTTTACCTGACCTTGACTAACATTGTCTGATCAGTATATTTTACCTGACCTTGAATAACATTGTCTGATCAGTATATTTTACCTGACCCTGACTAACATTGTCTGATCAGTATATTTTACCTGACCCTGACTAACATTGTCTGATCAGTATATTTTGCCTGACCCATACTAACATTGTCTGATCAGTATATTTTACCTGACCTTGATTAACATTGTCTGATCAGTATGTTTTGCCTTCTCACCACAAGAAGAAGAAAGAGAGAGGGTAAAAAAAGGACGATAAATTGGCCCAGAGAAAAAAAAGGAACAGGACAAATAAATGGAAAAAAAGAGAAATGAAGAAAGAAGGACGAAAATGAGGGAGAAAGATATAGGGTCCTAGTGAAAAGACAAGAGAATTAGAGAGAAGGCACGGAGGCAGATATATAGAGAAAGAAACCGAGAGAGAGACAGAGATAGAGAGAGGGTGAAAGAGAAGAGGAAAGAGCATTAATGGTAAAAACGAACAAGCAAGAAGATTAGCGCCATCCTTGTTGATATTGCGCAAGAGCAGACAGCAGAAAGGCGGTCTTAAACTTAACAGAAGATAAATTTACGGAAAACTTATCTGTAATCCTTATCCACATTTACTTGTCGAGTGCTCCCATGTAAAGTGCACCACAATTCCAAACTTATCACCTCGCTAGCTTCACATTTCCTTTCCAACTCCCCCTCGATAGCTTCACATTTCTTTCCAACTCCCCCTCGATAGCTTCACATTTCTTTCCAACTCCCCCTCGCTAGCTTCACATTTCTTTCCAACTCCCCCTCGATAGCTTCACATTTCTTTCCAACTCCCCCTCGTTAGCTTCACATTTCTTTCCAACTCCCCCTCGCTAGCTTCACGTTTCCTTTCCAACTCCCCTCGATAGCTTCACATTTCTTTCCAATTCCCCCTCGCTAGCTTCACGTTTCCTTTCCAACTCCATTCGATAGCTTCACATTTCCTTTCCAACTCCCCTCGATAGCTTCACATTTCCTTTCCAACTCCCCTCGCTAGCTTCACATTTCTTTCCAACTCCCCTCGCTAGCTTCACATTTCTTTCCAACTCCCCTTGATAGCTTCACATTTCTTTCCAACTCCCCCTCGCTAGCTTCACATTTCCTTTCCAACTCCCCTCGATAGCTTCACATTTCTTTCCAATTCCCCCTCGCTAGCTTCACGTTTCCTTTCCAACTCCATTCGATAGCTTCACATTTCCTTTCCAACTCCCCTCGATAGCTTCACATTTCCTTTCCAACTCCCCTCGCTAGCTTCACATTTCCTTTCCAACTCCCCTCGCTAGCTTCACATTTCTTTCCAACTCCCCTTGATAGCTTCACATTTCTTTCCAACTCCCCCTCGCTAGCTTCACATTTCCTTTCCAACTCCCCTCGATAGCTTCACATTTCTTTCCAACTCCCCTCTCTAGCTTCACATTTCCTTTCCAACCCCCCCCCCCCCCCCCGCTAGCTTCACATTTCTTTCCAATTCCCCTTGATAGCTTCACATTTCCTTTCCAACCCCCCCCCCCCTTCCTCGCTAGCTTCACATTTCTTTCCAATTCCCCTTGATAGCTTCACATTTCCTTTCCAACCCCCCCCCCCCCCCCCCCAATCCCCCCTCGCTAGCTTCACATTTCCTTTCCAACTCCCCTCGATAGCTTCACATTTCTTTCCAACTCCCCTCTCTAGCTTCACATTTCCTTTCCACCCCCCCCCCCTCGCTAGCTTCACATTTCTTTCCAATTCCCCACGATAGCTTCACATTTCTTTCCAACTCCCCTCTCTAGCTTCACATTTCCTTTCCACCCCCCCCCCCCCCCTCGCTAGCTTCACATTTCCTTTTCAACTCCACTGACCCAGACACAGGGATGGGCTGTAACGGTCAATCTTCACCAACGCCTCACTTAGTCTGTGGTCTTAAACACGCGGCCCGTAGCCTGCATGAGGCCCGTCGAGCTGTATCATGCGGCCCGTTGTTTAATTAGTATCACAAGATGGTAATCATCATAATCGCCCCCTTGTCGTTTTTAATTCAACTTCGTGTGAGTGTTGTTTACAAACATTCTTTACAAAAATTCGGGGAGGAGGGGGGGGGGGGGGGGGGGGGGGGGAATTTACGGACAACATAGTATGTTCACATACCAGTATCCTTAGCTGTGACAAAAGGTAACAATTTACAGCTTAGTATATTACAGTGTGTCAAAATCAGGGATAAAACGGGCTATCTATCTATCTATCTATCTATCTATCTATCTATCTATCTATCTATCTATCTATCTATCTATCTATCTATCTATCTATCTATCTATCTATCTATCTATCTAATCTATCTAATCTATCTAATCTATCTAATCTATCTAATCTATCTAATCTAACTAATATATCTGTCTGTCTGTCCGTCCGTCTGTTTGTCTATTTTTTATTTGTCTTTTTTTCTATATGTCTGTCTGATGGTCGTTTGGTCGGACTGTCTGTCTGTTTGTCTTTCTGTCTGGCTGTGTGTCTGTCGGTCCGTGGGTCGGTTCGCCGGTCGGTCCATCAGTTTGTCTATTTGTGTCTGTCAGTCCGTCCGTATGCCGTCGCCCCCCCCCCCCCCCAATTGATCGGCTGATGTAACAATCCACCCATTCATCAAACATCCATCCATCCATGTTTTGAATTTTTTTTCATTTTCTTCACATATCTGTCAATTTATCCCTTCATCCACTCTATGCATCCATTCATTTATCTATTCCTTTATTCATTCATCATTTCTTTCGTTTATCTATCTGATTTTCGCTGTAGCAATAACCCCATCTACAAGTCCGTCTTATTCTCCAAATTCATTTCCCTTCTAACCATCTATTCATCGGCACATCCATATGTCTTTCTTTCTATACATCCAGTTATCTCTCTCATTTTATATCTCGCTCTTCATGTCCGACCAATTCCCATTTGCCCACAGTCCCATACACCGAGTTACCCATTCACCCACTATCCAACTCATGCATTCATCCACCCGCCCACACACTCATCCATCCATCCCGCATGTCTACCCACTCGTCCGTCATCGTATAATGTGTCATACACTCACACCCACTACGCCCCATCCTTCAATAATTCCAGAGCCATTGATAAAAAGGCTTTCGTAGAATCAGATTGTGAAACAGAGACAGAGAAGGCCTTCTCCAGTAAGGTGATGTAAAAATAAGAGGTCTCGTATGAATACAGTAAAAGTTCGAAAATCCGGACGGCAGATAATTTTTAAAAATAGCGGTTAAGGTGGTTAAAATGGTTAAGGTATTGGAGTCGGAATTTTTTTCCAAAGAAAAATTATGGTTTAATAAAACGGGTACACAATTTTTAAAAAATGTTTCGTGGATATCTTATAACGCCACTTTCGCTCCACGATTTAATCATTTTAAAAATAAAAAGTGTGTTCTTATATATATGACATTAACAAACTAGCAACATGTGAAAAAAATGAAGTTTGCAAAGAATGCATGGACCTTCAATTAGCGTTGACATCTGAAGATGAAGATACTCTAACTATCATATAGCCTTATACAACACGATTTTCTCCACGACACCATCCTATCAATGTCAAAACTGGACACTAATATCGAATAAGAAAAAGACAAATCATAAGAGCAGAAATGAAATGCATGCAAAAAATATTGAGTGTAACAAGGAGAGACATGATAAGAAAACTCAGAGAGACTAGTTGGAACAACACCATTGTTAGACTACGTCAAAAGACAACAATTAAAATGGTTTGACCATATAGCAACCCAACCATCAAATACCCACCTCCCCCCTAACCCACCCACCCACCCAAACAAGTAATGTACTCGAAACCTCAGATTCAAGACCAGAGGCCGAACATGAAAAAGGTGGATTACGGAAATATCTGGGGCGGTGAATGCCACTGTGCATAAGTCACACAGTCGGACTCGCTCTAGAGATCTCTTCACCTGACGCTGAGAGACAAATAAGGAGAAGCGAAAAGATAGAAAAAAAATAAACGAAGAAGAGGACAAATAATGAAGATTCATCAGACATTAATACAATATAAATGTGTGCTGAGTTATTCGCGTTAAGTAGGACAACAAACAAATGAAACCATAAACTTAGATCAGACTATCTATGTCGAGTGGGCTTGGTTGCTCTTCTTCCAAATGTATACCTGGCAATGCGAATTGTGTTTCTTAACCCTGCCGATAACAGTGGCGAGTGCAGAGAGAAGCTTTACGATGCTCAAACTCATAAAAATATATTTTCGTTTGACCATGTCTCGGAATCGGTTGTTCGTGTTAGCTATATTATCTAGAGAAAGAACGAATGCAGAAGAGTTGAATGTGATCGAAATAATTGATAATTGTTTGCAGGAGCAAGAAAAGCATATTTTTTGTTTAAATCAGCTATTAAATATTAACAACTCTTGAAGATTTTATAAACTTGTTCATTTAAGTTTCAAGAATGTGTGTTTGAGTGCTTATAATAAAAATATTAATACCATATATTTATCATACGGATTTATACTTCAAAATGAATAGAACAATTTGTGTTCTTACAAAACTGAAAACGAGTTAAAATAGATAGCTGACCAATTTAACTTGACTTAACTTAACTTAACTTAACTTAACTTAACTTAACTTTACTTTACTTTACTTTACTTTACTTTACTTTACTTTACTTTACTTTACTTTACTTTACTTTACTTAACTTAACTTAACTTAACTTAACTTAACTTAACTTAACTTAACTTAACCTTAACCTTAACTTTAACTTTAGCTTAACCTATCTTTCCTTAACTTAACTTAACCTTAACCTTAACTTTAACTTTAGCTTAACCTATTTTTCCTTAACTTAACTTAACTTAACTTTACTTAACCTTAACCTTAACTTTAGCTTAACCTATCTTTCCTTAACTTAACTTAACTTAACTTAACTTAACTTAACTTAACTTAACTTAACTTAACGTCTTTATGCTGGTTTAAAAGACTCAGCAGAACCTGTATGCAACCAGCATCTTGGAGAGTTGATAACCGATATGCCAGGCCATCATAATAAACTCAAACACTAGAGCAAAGTAGACCTGCAACCTGTTAGGCGCCATCTATGCTGTTCTAAACAAACTACATAACCCTGACCGGTGTTGTGTCATGTCACATAGTTAGTCGCCTCTTACGACATGGTCTCTGTGTGGCAGGGGTGATATTATTGTCCTTGTCATACACAAAGACCCCGGCGGACCATTCGGGACTTATCTAAGAGCATTTATGACTAGTAGACGACTTTTTTGTCCTTGTTCATAGCACACCACTGTCTAAGGCCGGCACTGAACTTGAAAGTATTTTTGAAATCGGATAATTATTTATCATTTTTCTTTTATTTACTTTTTTTTATTTAGTTAGTTGTTTGATCCTTAACTTTTCATGCTCCAATGTGAGGTATATGCATCTATTGCAGCTTATCCCTATTAAAGTTAGCATGTTTCCAAGCTTTTGAAATCATTCACCTGTCTTCTATATTATGAAGCATATGTTTTAACTACATTTGGTGCCTTACGGGAAGCCTGTCGTGATCAGGTGGTGTTGGTTCGACTCCGGACTCCGCCGTCTTTTTCACGGGTTTTGATGCGGAGTCCCCTGCATCTCGTAGTATCCTCCTAGTCGTCTTGTCCTTGACTTGCCACTGGGGTCGGGCGGCTCGAGACGAGAGAGTGAGGATATAAAGTAGCGCAGTTAATGGTAACTAAAAATAGCGCTAGCAAAATTAATTATGCCACCATCGTCCACGATGGACTCTGCCATTGCCTTAAAATATTCAATTAAAAAATATATAGTTATATAGGTGGTAGAATTGTTAGAAGGCTTGCATCTCATGACAATTGTTCGCATCCTGTCAGTAAAACTCTCTAGTGGACTCGTCTGTAAATAGATACCTGAGCTACAAACATGGATCGCAACAACAACTATAATGAGAGCTGGTCAGTCCAAATCTCGAAAAGAGATCTAGTTCAATGAAGCCTCTAACACTTCATCCCCGATAGCAGTGTCTCCTATGGGACTAACTTTACCTTTTCTTACCTAATCTCGCAATAAATAATTACATATTTTGTTGTTGTTGCCCATAACTAGTGTGCTTTTAATATCATAATTGTTTGTTTTTATGTCGGATTTTTGGAACTGAAACTCTAGTTCGGTCAGGCATAGTATACTGACCAGGACGTCGCGTCAGGGTCAGGCACAGTACACTGACCAGGACGTCGCCTCAGGTCAGGCACAGTACACTGACCAGGACGTCGCCTCAGGGTCAGGCACAGTACACTGACCAGAACGTCGCCTCAGGGTCAGGCACAGTACACTGATCAGGACGTCACGTCAGGATCAGGCACAGTACACTGACCAGGACGTCGCCTCAGGGTCAGGCACAGTACACTGACCAGGACGTCGCGTCAGGGTCAGGCACAGTATACTGACCAAGACGTCGCGCCAGGGTCAGGCACAGTACACTGACCAGGACGTCGCCTCAGGGTCAGGCACAGTATACTGACCAGGACGTCGCGTCAGGGTCAGGCACAGTATACTGACCAAGACGTCGCGCCAGGGTCAGGCACAGTATACTGACCAGGACGTCGCGTCAGGGTCAGGAACAGTATACTGACCAGGACGTCGCGTCAGGGTCAGGCACAGTATACTGACCAAGACCACTATCTCTCTTCCATGTAGCTTTCCTTGCACATAGGATGTATTCAAAGCAATTTGGCGGACGAGATGTGGATTGACGTGATCCCCGTAGTAATGAGTGTCACGCAGACGAAGTCAAGGACAGTACAACCGCCTGGAGGACCGCTGTCCACCTTCGTCAGCATGGTGGGGATATGAGGAAATCTACTACAACCCACCACTTAACGTCCTGTTCAGGGTGCACAAGGGAGCAAACTTACTTATTGTGGGGCAGTAAATAACAACAATAACAACATGTAGGATTTTAGTGTAGATTGAGGACGGCGTAGGTCAGTGGTTAAGTCACACGGCTCACAACTCGAAGGTGCTGGGTTCGATCCCCATCACAGCCCCGGCCGTTACCCCGGGGAAGCAAACCTTTATAAAATGCAGGAGGAAGCAGAGCCTTGCGTAAAATGCATGCTGAAGACGGATGCACTAGGCTGACAGGCGCAAAATAAAAACCGCAGTGCAACGCACCCGCCTTGGAGAATAGAGAAATAAGGCGAACGAAAAAAGTGCAGTTTAACTAGCCTAGTGTACAGACTCTAGGACCACTGGGCTTGCACATGGCGCCTGTCATGCTGGACACATGCCTATTGGGTGTGGAATAGCTCCATCTGAACTTGATTTGTTTTTAACGTTTTGTTTTTTAGTTTTTGTTTTTTATGCGATAAAGGAATAAAACCGCGAATAACATGTTCATCGTGAGAACAATAAGTAAAAGAAGAAAGAGAATAAGAAGAAGCAGAAGACGAAGAACTAGGAGATGCAAAAGGACAAAATAATAAGAAGAAGAAGAAAAAGTAGAAAAACAGAAGAAAAAGAATAAGAAAAGAAGAAAATGAAGAAGAAGAAGAAGATGAAGAAGAAGAAATAGAAGATGGAGAAGAAGAAATAAGATAGAACAGAAGTAAAAAACTTAAAGATTAAGAAGAAGGAGAAAATAGTAGAAGAAGAAGAAGTAGAAGAGGAAAAAGAAGAAGAAGAAGAAGACAAGAAGAATAAAGAGAAGAAGAAGAAAAAGAAGAAGAAGAAGAAGAAGAAGAAGAAAGCGAAGAAGGAGAAGCAGAAGAAGAAGTAGAAAAATAAAAAGAAGAAGATGAAAGAAAATAGGAAAAAGAAAAGAAAGAATTGAAAAAGTAGAAAGAGAAGAAGAATGAGATGAAGAAGAAGGAAAAGAAGAAGAAGAAGAATAAGAAGAAGAAAAAGAAGAAAAGAAAGAACAGAAGCAGAAAGATAAAAAAGAAGGAGAGGAAAATGAAAAACATAAAATAGAAGATAGAGACGAAAAGAACGTTAAAAAGCGAACAACTAAAAGTAGAAGAGGAAGAAAAAGATTGGTGAAAAACGAAAAGTACAATATTAAATAGAAAAAGACGAAAAGAATCAGCTGAAAAAAAAGACAAAAGAACATGAATTATTTCAAGGATTAAACATCCTGAACTTGCTAAAAATTAAACTATAATCATGTTCACTTTTGCATCTTTAATCATCCATAAATCTGAATTTTAAAACCGGTAAGAACCATCAAATCTATAGTTCCGTATCTTTCTTAATCGCGGGCCTGCAGGAGTCCTGATTTTTGAACATTTACTGTACAACCTTATTTCATGCCACCCTAAACATTCTGATGTGAGATTTCTGTGCATCGCTCAAAGAACACAGAAGCCTGTGTCTCATCGACTTTATCTGCTACAAATGCTGGTTTGTTGGTTTGAGAATGTGTAACATTCTTGCCTCCTTATTTATGTAGTTGGAATATATGACTCTAATTTCTGGGCCTCTATCTCTCACGTCTGCTGCTTGATGCGTTGTGAGTTTTCTGGCTTTGTTGAGTCCCGTCTAAGCCTTATAGGAATTGTGCATATTCAGTTGTAGTGTTTATTTGAGTTCCTCGCATTTGTTTAGGGAAGTCTAGTATTGCGTGCTTCTTGAATATTTATGGTGTTCTTCTCTACTCTGTCCATCTGTTCTACATGCATAATGTATTCTATCTTTCTTTCTCTCTCTCTCTCTCGCTCTCTCTTATCTCTTTCTTCTCTCTCTCTCTCTCATACACAAATGTAGACGTATTCACACAAACCATCTCCCTAGTATTCTTCCACTAATGTATTCCCAATGTTCTTCTCTCTCTCTTCTTTGTCCTCTCTCGTGTGCGATCTCTCTCTCTGTCTCTCTCTCTCCCTCTCTCTCTCTCTCTCAATCACAAATGTACACGTATTCACACAAACCATCTCACTAATATTCTTTCACTAATTTATTCTCAATATTCTTCTCTCTATCCTTTGTTCTCTCGCACTTTCTCTCACTCTCTCTCTCTTTCTATCTCTCTCTCGTACATAAATGTACATTTGTTCACACAAACCGTCTCACCAGTAATCTTTCACTATTTCTGTCACTAATTTATTCTCAATATACTCTCTCTCTCCTTTGCCTCATCTCTCTCTCGTCCTCCTCTCTCCCCCTCTCTCTCTCGCTCTCTCTCTCTCTCTCTCCCTCATACACATATGTACATTTGTTCACACAAACCGTCTCACCAGTAATCTTTCACTATTTCTGTCACTAATTTATTCTCAATATACTCTCTATCTCCTTTGCCTCATCTCTCTCTCGTCCTCCTCTCTCCCCCTCTCTCTCTCTC
Organism: Ariolimax columbianus; assembly: GCA_036924085.1. Taxonomy (NCBI): domain Eukaryota; kingdom Metazoa; phylum Mollusca; class Gastropoda; order Stylommatophora; family Arionidae; genus Ariolimax; species Ariolimax columbianus. Next base: position 61,290,778 of record JAVGWX010000016.1, on the reverse strand, counting down.
GCTCTCTCTCTCTCTCCCTCATACACATATGTACATTTGTTCACACAAACCGTCTCACCAGTAATCTTTCACTATTTCTGTCACTAATTTATTCTCAATATACTCTCTATCTCCTTTGCCTCATCTCTCTCTCGTCCTCCTCTCTCCCCCTCTCTCTCTCTCTCGCTCTCTCTCTCTCTCCCTCATACACATATGTACATTTGTTCACACAAACCATCTCACCAGTAATCTTTCACTATTTCTGTCACTAATTTATTCTCAATATACTATCTCTCTCCTTTGCCTCATCTCTCTCTCTCTCGTCCTCCTCTCTCCCCCCCCCCCTCTCTCTCTCCCTCATACACATATGTACATTTGTTCACACAAACCATCTCACCAGTAATCTTTCACTATTTATGTCACTAATTTATACTCTCTCTCTCCTTTGCTTTCTCTCTCTCACCTCTCTCTCTCTTTCTCTCTCTCCACCAAACACATTCAAGATAACATATGTGGATGAATGGGGTGTACCCCCGGTGGACAGAAAGCAAACTTATACAACAGTCAGACACACCGATAGTCCGTTACATCTGATTTGTAAAGCCAGATTTGTGTCAACGATTTCATCTTAAATCTCGCAGTCGTTAAGTAACTTTCTTCTTCCCCTCCTCGTATTCTTTTCCTTCTTCTTCTACGTCTTCTTCTTCTTCTTCTTCTTCTTCTTCTTCTTCTTCATCTTCTTCTTCTTCTTCTTCGTTCAGTCTCAGGTCAAGATCCCGATTTCCTTTGTATTTCCCACACCTTTCCTAGTCTTATCCTCTACCCCCTCTCTCCATCTTCTGGTTTTCCTCTTTCTCCAGTTACTTCCACGAACATCACCACTCAATTATTCCCTGTTTGGCAGCTATGAGCATATCTAGACTTCCCCTGCTTCTTATACCCTCCTGGCCATGTCACTCTCGCTCGCTTGTTCAATCCACTTGTTATCAAGCCTCTGACGTTTCCACAGGTTAAGTACCTAATGGCGATACTTTATATAATATCTAGCTAAGTACCGTCTCTGAATCTTGTATATGGTCGTGTGTCCATGTTACGCATTCGTCCCCCTGATTATGATTCTCTAGCTCATGTTATTATTTTTCCATGTCCCTGATGAAAGCCTTTTTTTTGTAACGTAGGTTTCGTTTGTGTTTTAGTCTTGTTCCTCGTATCTGGCATGGCTTGGCTTCGTTCGTTCTCAATCTCCCGCTACCAAACCATGAAAGGGCTTAAGTAGCAGAATGTAGTCAAGAGAACGGAATGCGTTGTGTCGTAGTTTACAGCTTCACTGCGAAATTTTGCACCTTTCGGTCCAACATATCCGACTTCAGCAAGCATTTTTTGAGTACCGGGTTAGCATTCCCTCTTCGATCCTTTCTTCTTAGCCAGTTTGCCCTGCAGCCTGTTATCCAGGATCACCGCGTAGAGGTGTAGAAGGGTCTTGGCAGCTCTGGTTCGCTGGCCCTGACACTAGCAGTCAACTATGGGTCGCTGACCACTGCAGCTCAGTTGCTGCTCAGCATCTTGATCCCAATTGCTCGTTTCGGACCAAACTTATTTATTATTCTTTTTCTCACTTTATTTGTGTTTACTCATATCATACCTATGAAAGGTTGTTTTTTTTACACTCTTGTAAAACACAGTTGTTTCATCTTAGTGCAGCTATTGTTTCTCATCTGTCTCCTGAGGCCAGTGCTGCTCTCTTTCTTCCTGTGAACATGCAGCTTTGTCAGATGGGATTCACGGTCAAGGTATGCTGCCCACATAGACACATGTCACCTGTTCCAATCCTTATTTTGTTGTCAAGAAGACCCTCAAGTCTATTGTGTTCAGTTCTGAGTCTACTGTGTTCAGTTCTGAGTTTATTGTGTTCAGTTCTGAGTCTATTGTGTTCAGTTCTGAATCTATCGTTTTCAGTTCTGAGTCAATAGATTCCGATTTTCTCTTCTCAAGTTAAATAACAGTAGTTGTCTTCTTTTGTGAAGCGGAGGTGTTGATCTGCCCATTTTATATTAGTCTTAGTCGACCTGTTCTTCTACAGAGGCGTATGCTCCTGTGCAGCTCCCAGCTCTTGTATGTAGCCAGGAAGAGGATTTACTGCCTAGCAGGCTAGGCTTGAGTAGAGTATCACTCCTCTGCGTTGGGACAAGTGCCGCGGAGTGTGTTTAACCGATGTGTGAGCCCATCTTAATAGACTCAAACACTAGAATAAAGTAGAACCGCATTCTGTAAGGCGCAGATATGCTGCTCTAAATAAACTACCTAACCATGGCCGGTGTTATCACGTTACATAATTATTCACCTCGTACAGCATGCCATCTGATGTATACCGCTTGACCTATGTGCCTGTCATGTCATATGGATGTGAGTCATGGGCTACAGCCCAAGAAAGGCAATTACAAACTTCAGAAATGAGGTACCTAAGAAAAGCGGTTCAGGTGACGAAAAGGAACAAGATCCGTAACCAGACAATACGTAGCAATCTTGAAGTTCAACCCCTGCAGACACGAGTGGAGCAGTCCCAACTACAGTGGTTTGGCCATGTCTGTAGAATGGAAGAAGATCGGATACCAAAGCGGTCATGTGAGATAAAAAGTCAAGGACGCAGACCCCCAGGACGTCCCAAAGTACGTTGGGAAGACAACATACGACAGTCCCTTAGTGACCGAGGCATGGATTGGAAAGAGGCCAGGAAAAAGACGGCAGATAGAGCAGTGTGGCGTTCTCTCTGAAAAACTTCTACACCTCACTGTAGCAGAGGAGCGACTAAGTAACGACATTCCATATGTGGCGCAGTGGTGCTATCTTTATCTTTGCATATACAATGACCCCTGAGGACTACTCGGGACATTTCCCGCCGTATTTGGATTTAATTATGGACTTTGCTTCATTATAAGTGACACTGGGATAGTGTTTTTGTGGACGCTCCTCGCCATATTTCTAGTCTGCCCGCAGTTTCACATCCGTCGATATTACAGTGATTGTGTGTTCTACTGGGAGCTGAGTCGCAGGGTACAACCATTGACCACGATCTTGATCTTTACGTTGTTAGAGCTGCTAATACTTACGAGGCATTAGTCAGGAAACATATGCTATCTTGGTGTATATTTTCATTTTGAATTGCAAGCTCAGTTGCAGACTTCGGTTCTTGTACTTCCGCCCGGAAGCCATTGATGTTTGACCCCAGTTAGTTAACCCCGTGTGTTGTCGTCAGTTGTTCTTAACAAAGACAGTTTGTTCGTAACTTATGTTGCTTAAATTTAAAACTGACATATATTTTCATTTTAAAATACTTCGCGGACCGTAGAAGATAGGTACACGTGGCGTGACCACCAAGTGGGCGGTCTGGATTCAGCGCGTGTCTGTTTTCGGCGTTTTTTTTTTACACTACGGTTTGAAGTTTTCTTCTCCTCTGTTTCTGTTGGTGTAGTCCACTTGGGTGGTCCGAGGCGGACTACTTCTCTCGTCTCACCACCAACACTTAGTGGGCATCGCAGGATTCCTTTACCACTCACGAGGAGTCAAATGACCTTCTTAACACACCACAAGAACCGCCATTGACGGGTACTGCTATGCCATTTGATACTCCTTTTCGTATTCCTACATTTTAACTCCGACAAAAAATATTTTTTTATTGTTGTCCGACAGTCCACACGGATCTTGCATCCTGTTTAAAAAAATATTTTTCTAAATTTTTTTTTATGGTGTTTATCTTTTCTTCCATTTTGTGTTAGCTCTTGGGGGCATTGTCAGTTGTCCCTGATGAAGATTTTCAGTTCGTAACGTAAGTTTCGTTTCGGTTTTTTGTTCAATACTTTTCCCAGTTTTTATACACTTGGAGTCCTTTTCACCTTTATAATTGTTGTTGTTGAATGCCCACGGTGAGTATGTTTGCTCTTGTGTGTGTGTATGTGTGTGTGCGTGTATGGGTTTGTATGTGTGTGTGTGTGTATGGGTGTGCATGCGTGTGTGCGTGTATGGGTGTGTATGTGTGTGTGTGTGCGTGTATGGGTGTGTATGTGTGAGTATGGGTGTATGTATGGGTGTGTAAATGTGTGTGTATGGGTGTGTATGTGTGTGTGTGTGTATGTAAGTGTCGGTGTGTGTAGGTGTGTGTATGTGTGTGTGTATGCGTGTGTATGTGTGTGTATGTAAGTGTCTGTGTGTGTATGTGTGTGTATGTGTGTGTGTGTAAGTGTCTGTATGTGTAGGTATATATGTGTATGTGTGTGTGTGTGTGTGTGTGTGTGTATGTGCCTACCATAAACAAAAGGTTTAACGCAACAAAAAAACGTAAGCTTAGTACATTGTACTCTCCGACCGTACCTCCCAATGGAGAGTGTCTACTAATAGCACAATCTTTACATATCCTTTTTTTTTAAATACGGTTCTCAACTACAGAAAGATCATTTTTATTGTATTATGACCTGGGATCAAGATGCTGAGCACCACATGAACTGCAGTGGTCAGCGACCCATAGCTGACTGCTAACGTCAGGGCCAGCGAACCAGAGCTGACAGGACCCTTCTACACCTCCACCCGGTGATCCTGGATAACAGGCTGCAGCAGGACAGACTGGCTAAGGAGAAGGGATCGAAGAAGGAATGCTAACCCGGTACTAAAAAAATGCTTGCTGAAGTCGGATGTGTTGGACCGAAATGTGCAAATATCGCAGTTAAGCTGTAAACTACAATACAACGCATTCCGTTCTCTGGACTGCATTCTGATACTTAAGCCCTTCCAGGGTTTGGTAGCGGGAGATTGAGAACGAATGAAGAAGAAAAAGAAGAAGTATTAGGACCTCTCAAACTGTAAATCACTCCATCAATCAAGACCTTTTCCGGTTCATGTAAATCATGGTTCTTCAGTAAACACGTCACGTCAAGTCATCATATTGACTTGTTTTTATGACTTAAAGCATCTGCAAGACGGAATAGCCAGCATCCTTTGTCGCCTCTTACAGCGTCTCAGCTTATTCCACCTTAGACCGTAGTCAGTTTGGGCGATATTAAGATGCATAAACCAGTACTTGGATGTATGTGTGAGTCTGTATGTACCTATGCTAGGTTTGTGCGCTCTCAGAAGCCAGTCCAACCAAAGTGCAATGGAAGGGTCTCACCCTGAGGGCTCGTGTGAAATGTGTGCAAGAGTGTGACTGTAGGACAGAGTCAAATGAAACAGAGTGAGGTAACAAGAGAGAGCTAATCTCAGCTTAACTGATCTTAACTTCTTTATACTGGTTTAGAAGACTCTACAGAGTCTGCATACAACCAGTTTTTTGGAGGGTGGTTTTTACCGATGTTAAGGTCAATCTTAATAGACTCAAACACTGAAGCTAAGTAGACCAGCAGTCAGTTAGGCGCCATCTGTAGCTGCTCTTAACAAACCGCCTGGTGAAAGGTACAGATAGCTTGAGTAGATTTTTAATTATATCGGTGTCCGGGCAGCGGCAGTTAAGCCTACTCTTTTCGATTTCCAACTGTTAATGAATTTTTAACGTGCTCGACACTGACACGGGAGTCCGATCTCGATAGCGAGAGATCAAGAGAATGTTTACCAGAAGATTCTTGTAAAACAAATCTTTCTCCACCGTGATTCGAACACGCGACACCCGAGGCGGACACTTTATCTTGAGACCACTAAGTCCCACAGATCCATTCCTGAACTACTGTTCAGATCTTAAAAACACTTTACCATGGAAAGGGTTCCACTCAAATCAAACCACAAGAATCTGGAGAGAAATATAACAGCAACAAACAAGGCGAAATGACGGAACAGCATGACTCCTGCATCAAAACGTCTTGAAAACAAACAAACGTAATTGAGACATAAAAAAAGAAATACTCCGTAATCGTCAATACAGAAAATAAAGATTTGTTCCGTGGAGCAACAGTTTGTTATTCTAACCAAGTTATAATCACTAGGAGAACGGTGGTATATTTTAAATTCCCCGTATGAGTAAACTCCAAGAAGAAACCACTGCAAATTAACTTCTTAGTATATGTTTTTAGTGTGCTCGGGGTTGTTGCAAATGCTGGATCGCGCGACAGTTTGAAAATAAACGAAACGAAACGAGCCGACGGAAATCTAAGGTTGCATGTTTGTTGAAGATAAGGGAAGATGTTACAGTTGTTGGTAATTGTTCTTATTGGCTGGGTAGGGATTGTGTATTGATATGGCTCGCCAATGGTTGTGTTTCGAATGCTTGTATTTTACAAGAATAAAGCGGTAATACATATGGCTTGGCTTCGTTCGTTCTCAATCTCTCGCTACGAAGCCCATGAAAAGGGCTTGGCAAGTATCAGAGTAAAGTTCACAGAACGGAATGCGTTGTGTCGTAGTTAACAGCTGGACTGCGATATTTGCACCTTTCAGTCCGACACATCCGACTTCAGCAGGCATTTGTTGAGAACTGGATTAGCCTTCCACCTTCGATCCCTTCTCATTTGACAGTCTGCTCTGTTTTAGCCTGTTATCCAGGATCCCCCCGTGGAGGTGGTATAGAAGGGTCTTGGCAGCTCTGGTTCGCTAAGCCTGACGCTAGTAGTCAGATATGGATCGCTGACCGCTGCAAGCCCATGCGGTGGTATATATAAATTATATTTATGTTAATAATCGATGACGGGTCTGATTTACGTGAAGACTGTGTGTGTGTGTTGGTGTGTGGGGGGGGGGGGTGTGAGTGTGTGTGTGTGTGGGGGGGGGGTGTTTGGGATCAACGAGATTATACGCACTGTTATACTGGCATAACAGTAATATCCCAATTTAAAAGAAGATGGTGACATGTGCGAAATGTGTTCTCTGATGGCTTTAAAGATCAATCCTAGAGCGGTACACCAGGCCGCATTCAGGACACACACACATAGGGAACCGGCTTTGGAATCGTTGTGACTATCCTTCGGGTTAGGGGGGGGGGGGTGCACGCTTTTGCCGAGTCTCAGCTGTGCTCACTGCGATCTGAGCACCTTTGGTGGTACTAGCTCGCTAGGTGGTACGGTCTTGTGCAGGCATCTCCCGGTGATTTAAATATTGAATAATGCTTCAATATTGATTCGGCTATGATAATAACGTGCGTTGATAATAATACTGTAATACTGGTGTTCATTCAGGAATCTCATGTGCCCTGTGCCCTGCTTTGTTTGTTGCTGTTATATTTCTCTCCAGCTAAATCTCGTCTAAAACCATCTCTGTCTTTAGCCTTTAAGTAACATGTCTGACCAAGGTTTTGTCACAAGCCATCATTCCCTCTCATTGGTGAACATCCGGGGCGGCGTTCATAGGTGTAGGACCATCATGACGTCACTTTACGCGTCCATCTATTGTCAGGCATGCTTACCACGTGGCCTGCGGACTTGTACTTTCTTATCAGCACTGTATCTACAACGTCATTGAAGCAGGTTTCAATTTTGATGGCGGGTTTGCGGATGTGGTCTCGTAGGGAAAGTGACATTGTTCTACATTCCATAGCTGGTTAAGTAGCTTGGAGCCACGCCATGTCACTTTTTCGTGACATATACTAATCTATATATCTATGTTCTTTGCGCGCCAAATACGGCGCATAAGGCAGAAACAAATGATATCCAGTTAGAACAGTGTCATGCCACTGTTTTTAAATGTTGTATGGTGCTGATGGGATTCCGTGGCGAAGTGGTTAAGCCATCGGCCTCGTGATCGGGTGGTGTGGGTTCGATTCGGACTACCCCGTCTTTTTCACGGGTGCTTGATGCGGAGTCTCCTGCATCTCGTAATCGCCTCCTAGTCGTCTTGCTCTTGACTTGCCACTGAGGTCGGGCGGCACGAGACGAGAGCGTGAGGATAAAAAGTAGCGTAGTTAATCCTTACTAAAAATAGCGCTAGCAAATTTAATTATGCCATTATCGTCTACGACTGACGTCGGCCTTTGCTTTTTTATGGTGCTGAGGCCCATAGTTGAGCCCTCTCCGATAATTGTTCTTCTGAGTGTTTCCTTGGGTCTCCCTTTTTTCCGAAATCTCCTTGGTGTCCATTCGAGTGCTTGCAATGGAAGACGGTTGTTGTTCATTCTAAGGACATGTCCGATGTATGTCCATTGTTTTTTTTCGGATGATGGTCGACACGTATATTTGGTTTGTCTCTGTTCTTATCGAGTCATTAGTTATGAACGGGTCGCAGCGAATGTTAATTAATTTTCTATATCAAATTTCTAAAGAATCCACCGTTGCAAAACCATTCAAAGTGCTTTGGCGCAGGCGACCTAATGGAAGTAAATTTTAGTTTGAGCCATGTACTCAGATTACAGTGACTACAGATGTAAGAAGAGGAATAAGGTTGCAGCGGGTGATATAATGGTTTAGATGCTCGTCTGCAAACCAAGAGGGCTTGCGTTCAAATCCCCGGTAAGGTTATTTGTTATCAGGGTGAAATTTAAAAAAAAAATGCTAGTCAGAACACTGCGTAGCGACTCCATGACGAGTGACCTTTAATTCTCACCCAGGCTGACACCAGTAATTAAAAAAAAAACACGTAGTAATTACGCTTTTTAAAATATAATATTTAATACAGTACAAATGTTCGCTGAGGAACGTGACATTCTGGCAGCCACCACCTGCAGCGCCCGGGGCGGCTGCTCACCCAGCCCTTCCCTTGGTACACCACTGAGTACACGACACTGTTGATGATAATTCATGCCGGCACGTTTTCCCAGTTCATAAATCAAGCGCCCACTCTCCTCAGACCAATTTGCCGAGCGGAGCTGGTAGATTACCGCCTCTGACAGGAGGGCGCGTGCGATATGTTATTTGAATCGTCCTCTTTGTAAACATACCGCGCCCACCAATCAAAAGGCGGGATTTGGACCAGCGCGCGAGCGGCCGAAATGACTCGTGACAAGATAGTGGGACATTAATTTATGGTCCACTTGTTGATAGGTGGGGATTAGAAATCTGGTCTCATGTTTACACGTTGTTGTCTTTTAAATGTTGACCTCATTTTCGAAGATATCAGGCAATGTCGAAATTATCACAGAGATAAGAATGAAAGTTTTGTATATTTTTAGAAAACGTTTCAAGATAGAAAAAAGATGGTACAGCCGGCTAACGAGGATGCAATCCGATCAACTACCACTGCGCATACATAGCACAATAAGAGAATATGTTTCATAGTAGACACTACTGTCAGGGATGAAGTGTTTGAGACTTCATTGTACTAGTTTTTAGTCAGAGAATGGGGATTGCTTGGAATGCATTGCCACAGAAAGTAGTGGAGGCAGGGACAAGTAATGCATTCAAGAATAGATTGGAAGCGCATAGGTTTTAGAGCAAGGAAATGTAAATGAAACTGGTTGTATACAGACTCTGCATAGTTTTCTAAACCAGTATAAAGACGTTAAGTTAAGTTAAGATCGCAGCTTGTATAAGCTGGGGTTTCCAACTCCCTTCTTTGCTGTCTTTCCTGTCATATGCCCCAGTCAGGTACTTATTTACAGATAAACCCATTTACAGCTGGGTCGTCTGGAGCAGATTACTGACATTTGAAACACACCCCCCCCCCCCCCCCTTCCTCCAGCTCCAATGGAAAGTGAGTACTCTAAAAATACACTGTTGAGACGATTCAGAAGATTTGGTTAGAACGTACAAGGAAGAACGCGTGACAACGGGTTACATTACAAAACATAAATAATACAACACTGGATTACAACGACCGGACCAACACATTTGGTCCAATATAAATTTCTTCCTATGCCAGCCCAGCATAACGAAATAAGTGTAAAGTTATTGCAAAGTTCGTAAGTTGTCACTTTAAAAATCACTGCACTACAGTAGGGACTCGCTTATACAGCTGTCTACTTCATTATCTGCTGTGTCGTATATCTATCGAGTCAAAATGTTCCAGAAAGATCCTCAGAATACCCTGGACAGAAAAAGACAAAAATAGACATTTGGCAAGAGTTGAGCATAGAGGAGAACTGGCTTATCAATTCAATTTTCGCCAGAAAATGTAAATACTTTGGTCACATCAAGAGACACAACGGTCTTGAGAGAACAGTGATGGAAGGTATGGTGCCAGGCAAAAGAGGAAGGGGTAAACCAAGAAGACGATAGCACCAAGATATCCAGGAATGCCTGAGTATGCCTGGCGTAGGCTGGAGTTTTGGGAAGGGAATGAGTTTCTTTCCGACAGACTGTGATGGGAGCGACGTTCTATAAAGGACATGTTTCATGATGATGATGAATTAATCTACCGACTTCTATGATCTTAGAGATCTTACATAGATAACTTTCTCGCGGTACTTCATCAGAGAAACTGCTTCACCCTCCACTTGTATCATCACCATAATCAACCTCAGCATCATCCACATCATCATCATCACCACCATAATCATCATCAGCATCAGTATCATCATCATCATCATGATCATCATCACCATCATCATCCCTATAATCGTCATCAACACCGTAAACATCATTATCACCCTCATCATCATTATCATCATCACCATAATCAGCATCAGCATCAGTATCATCATCATCATCATCACCATAATCATCATCATAATCATCACCATAATCATCATCATAATCATCACCATCATAATCATCACCATAATCATCATAATCATCACCACCATAATCATCATCAGCATGTATCATCATCATCATCACCATAATCATCACCATAATCATCACCACCATAATCATCACCATAATCATCACCACCATAATCATCACCATAATCATCATCACCATAATCATCATCACCATCATCATCACCATCATCATTATCCTCTTATCACGTATGTTGTTTATCAGTCCCAACTACGATCGTTTTCCACGCCCTTCCTTCAAGCTGTCCACTAATTTCTCTGTTTACCTCCTTATGTCTCTCTTCCCCGCGATTCTGCCCGCTGTAACCGTGTGTCCAACCCCGCTTCATCTCCTGGCACGTTCGAGAAATGATGGCTGTCTAGTCCAGATTTTTGTCATAAGCTGTCTTTGTTCATGCGGCTCTTAAGTCTTTTCAGTCCATGAACTTCTCACCATTCTTACTTGAAACGAGCATTTCCGTCTTCACCAATGATCCATATGCTTGCCTGCTGATTGTCCATGACTGGCTGCCGTATGTCAGTATTGGTTCCACGTACCATCCACGAATTTTCTGACTTAATTCCAGGGATACGGTGTTGTTGCACAAGATTTCCCTCATACTCTGAAAGACTGTTTTTGCCTTGTCTATCCTGTTCTTCATTTCGTCTTCTTTTTCTTATTCTTCTTCTTCTTCTTTTGCTTCGTCTTCTTCTCATTCTTCATCATCATCGTCTTCTTCTTCTTCTTCTTCTTCTTTTTCGTATTGTTCTTGTTCTTGTTCGTGTTCTTCTTCTTCTTTTTCATCTTCTACTTCTTCTTCTTTTCCTCTTCTCCTTCTTCGTTTTCGTCGTCTTCTTCTTCTTCATCTTCTTCCTTGTCATCTTCTTCTTCTTCTTCTTCTTCTTTTCCTCTTCTCCTTCTTCGTTGTCGTCGTCTTCTTCTTCTTCATCTTCTTCGTTGTCATCTTCTTATTCATCTTCCTCTTTGTCGTCGTCTTCTTCTCCTTCTTCTCATTCTCCTTCTTCTTCTTGTTCTTGCACTAGTGTATCCTGTTTCCGGGGCCACTGCTTGGAGTCGGAATACGACCTTGGGCAGTTCTGGTTCCCCGACCCCGATGAAAGCAGCCACGTTTAAGTCGCTAACTGATGTCAGCTCATTCACTATGCCGCATTATCAGCCCCGTTATCTATTTTATAAGTACATCTCCCATCAGATCTGATGTGGGTGCCCGAGTATTAAAACGTGTGTACTTGTTTCAATTCCGTCTCGATTGCCTTTATTCAGCATTTGGTAATGGTGAGACGAATTCTTAATATGATCTGTAAAACTAGCTCCTGCTGGCATCAACCAGTTCTCGTCTCATCCAGCTTTGCTAGTACTTACAGAGACTTAAGATCAAGCCCTGGATAACGCCCCCCCCCCCCTAATTATATTGATGATACCAAATGGAAACTTTTAAGCCAACGAGTAAACACATTTTTTGTTTTAGGCATTACATTCACGCAGACAAGAACACCGACTTCCCTATTAACGCTCCTTCGTTCAACATCGTTACGTTATAACATGGTTGGGAAGGGGGAGGATATCAATATATTAGAGAGGGGGAAAAGGGGATGGGGGTGACGAATTGACGAGTAAAGAATAGAAAAACTGTAACCTGCCAGGCGACTAAGAAGGGTTGGGCATGGAGCTGGCTACGCCATTATATTGAAACTTTAGGGCAAGAAAACTTTAACAAAAATGGACGAATCAACATCAGATGGGTTGGTTTGTATTTGTTAAGTTATTACTCTTCACAAGGAACTGAAACCTGAAACATTTTTGATTGAATGAAATATTTAACATAAACTATTGAGTACGATGACGCTCCATGTCTAATATGATAATTGTTCGATGTGTAAGCGACCAGCTTAGGCACTATATCAGGGGCTTGTCATAAGTATTTACCTTGACTGAAGGAGTAGGAGGAGAAAGTTGAAATTTGGCATATATGTAGCTCATTCAATTTGTACTGGACTTGAGAAATATGAATTTCCCTCCTCGACGGGTTTAACCGATTTGGTACATTGCGCAACACACATTATTGATCGGATCTGCTACTCTAACGGTTTGTCAGAACAATGGAGAAATCAGAGGTCAGAACTGTGATAAAATTCTTAATGTTGCAGAGAAGAACACCTACAGAAATACACATGGAGATGGAACCAGTGTTTGAGGAATTCTGTCCTTCGTATGCTTCTATAAAAAACTGGTGTAGGCAAGTTAAGTGTGGCAGTTACCAAGTTGCTGATCTTCAAAGATCAGGAAGACCATCCTCAGAGTGCAGCGATGAAAATGCTGTAAGAGTGAAGAAAATCTTTGACCAGGATAGGGAAATGACAATCACAGAGATATCTAGGTCAGAAAATCTGAATCAAAGTAGTTTTTAGAAGTTTATACAACAGACTGAACATGAGAAAATTGTGTGCCCGCTGGGTCCCGCGTCTTCTGACATGTGAACATAAACAAACGAGGGTTGATTGCTGTGGCCAGTTACTCAAAATGTGTCGGTCGAAAAACATGTTGCCGACCATGGTGACAGTAGATGAGACTTGGGCTCACCATTATGACCCACAATTTTTCTTTTCCCAAAACTTAAAAAACAGCTGAAAGGAAATCATTTTGACAGTGACGAAGATGTCGTACTGGCTTGGGATAACTGGTTTAGTTCGAAAAATAGGTTACTTCATTCTGAAGGTCTTGCAAAGATCACGCAAAGATGACAGAAATATATAAATTCAGGTGATGGCTACATTGAGAAGGAATAAGCACTGTTCGAAATTTCAACTTTCTCCTCCTACTCCTTCATGGTCAGGGTAAAGACTTATGACAAGCCCCTTCCTTGTATTTGATAATTTTTGTTTGGTGATTGGACATTTATTTCCAAGACTATTCCAATTCTGATTCAACCCAAAACACGTCATAAAAGTACAGTATTCACCATTTCTATCTGTGGTCAGAAAAAGTAGTGGGCAAGTGTTACACTAAAAGCTAAAATAAATATGTTAATGAGTATTACAGAATTACAACAAACTGTGTACAAAAGAGTCTAATTGGAGTCGACAACAGACTCCATGAGCCAACTCAAACAGCGCATTCCGTTTTCCGGATAACATCCTGCTACTTCCAAATCCCTTTTCATGTCTTGGTAGACGGAGTTTGAGGACAAACGACGAAGAAGAAGAAAGAAAAATGCAAATGGGATAGACACGAAATAAAATAGGACATATCGTTGATGTCTCAATACATCGCTGGTTGGTTGATGTCTCAATGCATCGCTGGTTGGTTGATGTCTCAATACATCGCTGGTTGGTTGATGTCTCAATACATCGCTGGTTGGTTGATGTCTCAATACATCGCTGGTTGGTTGATGTCTCAATACATCGCTGGTTGCGCGTGTGAAATGTCTCTAGTCGTGATGGCTAGTTGCCAACCGCAAGCGATGATGGCGAGATCGTTAGATGGGTTGTCTTGATGATGTAACTTTCGCTGTGCTTGGAGTCTAGTGAGCAATACGCTGTGCTGGTCATCAACCTCACTCTCTGGTCTTGAGCTACCTTGGGCCAGTGGCAAGACATAAGTCAAGACGATTGGAGGTAATTAAGGATGCATGCACTCTGGTCCCACCTTGTTTGAGACAAGGAGTCACTTGAAACCTGCGAGGCTCGAACCCATGCCGTTTCTGTTCATTTCTGTGAGAGGTGAGTGCTCTAATCTTGATATGTCATGTTCGAGTAATGTCCAGATTTCGAAGTCCTAAAGAAGGACTACGACCACGCAAGACTGGATTCTGTTGTTTGGGGGGCATGTTATCCTAAATTCTATCATATACTTGCCCCTACAGTTGTAATCGCTAACAACGCGTTTCTCCGCTTTAATGAAAGCTAGGACAAGTTTAATCCTCAATCTACACAGTTTTTTCTCGATCCACGTTTTCATATAACGGTAATATCCACTGTAAAGGTAGTCCCATGTCAAACAATGCTGCCAGGGATGAAATGTTTGAGACTTTATTGCACTATGCCATAACATGTTTGTGAGGCTCTCTCCCTCGTTGTCTTTCCATCTCTAACGCAAAACGAGGTACCTATTTACAGCTGCACCGACTGCACGATGCTGAAAATGAAAGTCTATTTGGGAGCTTACCGGGAAACTGCACACTTCGGACGCACATATTCAAAGTAGCACTTTAAAATATATTCAACACGTTTTTCTCTGCTTTCAAAACTGTTTTAATTTAATTTAAAAACCATCTTATTAATTCAACCCCGTATATCGGAATTTCGTAAATAGGATCCTTCTATAGTTTCTCTCCACAACTAACTCGTGCCTCACATAAGGATGGAGAGTGGAGGGATTAGGGTGTGGGGTTCGAGGAGGGGGGGGGGGCTATAAAAGTCTAGAAGAGTCTATCATTTCTTCTGCTTTTTTTTCTTGTTGAATTTATTGCATTGATTATTTCTCATGAACAGTTTGCGGCTTTTTGGACTTGCACTTTTGCATTCACTTTATTGCTTTAATATAAAGCATTGTCCGCAACTTAATTTGCCTTTCTGAAAAGAAGCCTGTATGAAAGCACCTCATGATAATGGCTGACAACTCAAATTGTATTGTATCGTTGGCATATACCATATCTTGGTTTTTTTTCTGTTGTGATTTTTTTAGTTGTTTTCGTTTGTTCTGTGTCCCTGGTGAAGACCTTGACGTCGTAACGCCGGTTTCGCTGTTTTTGTTCTGGTTCGATAAGTGAGCTATGACCTATTTATGTCTTATCGATTACTGTCTATTAGAGCCGCCGTAGCACACGGCTCAACTACCCTTGCCGGCTGCTGCAATCGATCCAGCTGTAAATGTGTGACTGGCGGCTACGGAAAGAAAAGGCAGCGAGGAAGGGAGCTGGCCACACCCACCTAACAAAGCTGTGGTTTAGTACAACGCGGACTCTAACGCCTCATCCCCTACGGCAGTATTTCCTATTGGACTATAGAAGGACATTTTCTTTTACAGGCAATGAAGTGTGCAACATTTGAAATGGGAGAACCTTCAATCCTAGAAAAGGCAAAAACAAATAGGTATGCTAACTTTAACATCTCATGTTGTAACGTGTTTTGTTTTCGTTACTGCTTTGTCTCTGACGAAGGCCTTGTGGCTGTTACGTAGGTTACCATTACATTTTATGTCCGTTAATATATTGTGTAAAGCGTTGTCTCTGCCGCCGCCATCGCGCCGTCGCTGCCGCCAACTCCCACGAATAGATTGTTAGTTTTGAAAGGGATGTAATAATAAGACAATTACATCTTCATGCATGTCATAAAATGCGACTTGAGAGTTGTACATGCTGCTAGTAACATGGTCATGCAAAACAAACTGCTCCAGAAACAACCACTTTAGATCCCCAGAGTGTTCTGTCGCAGGCTTGCTGTAGAGGTCCATCTTCAATCGTGGCTAAATGCTGCGCAGAGCATCTGTGTACCAGAGTCGTAGAACTCTCGTCTCATCGTGAAGGTGTTGACTTCCATACTTGTTTTCAGACAAGCTCCAGTTAACAAAAGTATATATGGATACCTGAATTACAATTAGTAAGTAAAGTAATTGGAAACCTTTAGGAGCAGGCGACAAGCGCAGTCTCGGTAGAGGGAACGCTAGGCGATTGATTCCGTACGACGGTGGGTGTGAGACAGGGATATATACTCTCCCCAACACTCTTTAATATATTCTTGGAGAGAATAATGAAGACGACCCCAAAAGGACATGTTGGCACGGTTAAAATATGTGACAGGCTTTTCGCAAACTTCCAATTTGCAGATAATATTGATGTATTGTCAGGCAGGGAAAGGAAACTCCAGGAGTTGATTGGTAGATTGGATAGAGCGGCATAGAGTTTTGGTATGGAAATAAATGTAGATAAAACAAAGCTCATGACTAATAACATAAAAGGGTTTAAATCTGTAATAGAGGCAAATGGTCAGGAACTTGAGGTGGTACAACGTTTCAAATATCTGGGATCATTGATCAGCAAAGAGGGATCGAAGCCAGAGGTAATTGCAAAAATAGCACAAACAACAGCGGCGCTGACTCGGCTGAAACCTATATGGCAAGACAAGCGGCTCGCCCTCGGCATAAAAGTTAGACTAATGCGCTCTTTGGTGCTATCAATATTTCTGTATGCCTGCGAAACTTGGACCACTACAGCAGATATCTAGGGCAGAATACATGCAGTGCAAATGAGGTGCTATAGAAAACTCCTAAATGTTACATATAAAGATCGTGTCACGAACGTAGAAATACGTCAGAGAGTTGAAGACGCTATTGGTCCTATTGAAGATCTGTTCACAGCTATCAAAAGACGAAAGATGGCCTGGTGCGGGCACGTCACGAGGTCCAACGGAATTACCAACTCGATACTCATTGGTTCCGTACCGGGACAGAGAGGGCGAGGACGTCCAAGGAAAAGATGGGTGGACAACATCACTGAGTGGTCAGGCCTTCGTCCCGGTGAGATACGCCAGGCGGCGACAGACAGAGAAGGTGGAGTGGGCTTTTGGGGTTGTCTTCAGGTGTGCCCCAACGACCTGATGGGTTACGGGATGAACTGGACTGAACTGAACTGGTCTGAACTGACGTAAAGACAGCGAGGTCGGGAACACGCCGCCACCCTACTTCATAGCTAAGTGAGACATTAGTATATTTCGATCTTTCACTCCATCCCCGACAGCAGTGTCTGCAAAGGGGACAACCTTTGCCTGTTAAATGCTCTGTAGGACGCGGCACGACGAACAACGAATTCAGGAAGCACCAACAGCTGTTTACCACGACACAGATGCTTATTTAAATAAATCAAAGATTGAGTGAACAAGTGACAGAAAACACGTCCACAAAACGTGTTCATTCAACCTCCCCCGCTTCCTTATTCCACCCCAAACCACCTCTAACCTCCCAGTAAGTCACTCCCCACATTATCCCCCTGTTGAGCCAATGTGTGTAACGCGCGTATCCTGAAGAAATCTTGCACAATCTCTTCGAAATGTATTACAAATGGATATATGAATGCATGCATTACAGCACGTGAAAGGCAGGTGAAGAGAAATTCCTAGTGTGAGTTCTGGCACACACGTTTACTGCGTGGAAAAGCAAGAATAACCTCGTATTTATTATGTATTTACGAGGGGTTTCTGCATTTCTTCCCTTACTAAATGACTGCAGGCTTATTTGCAGTGGCGCATCTGAAGAGTGTGATGGGGCTTCTTAATTTCAACTTTCGGTGCACAATACGGTGTAGAATTCGGTAAGGAAATAGGAAAGGATTTACAACAATAATGTTAGTATTTCTTCTTTCTTCATCGTCGACGTCTTCTTCTTCTTGTTCATGTTCTTGTTATTCTTCTTAACTTAACTTAACGTCTTTATACTGGTTTAAAAGACTGCAGATTTTGTTTACAACCAGTTTAATTTACATTACCTTGCTCTAAAAGCTACGTGCATTCAATGTATTCTTAAATGCATTAACTGTCCCTGCTTCCACTACCTCCCGTGGCACTGCATTCCAAGCATTTACTACACTCTGACTAAAAACATATTTCCTAATATCTAATCTGGACCTCTCTTTAGTTAATTTGTAGCTATGCCCTCTTGTTCTTGTGGGTGACTGTATTTAAAAAAAAACTTGTTATAGTCTTCTTCGTCATCTTTTTCTTCTTCTCCTACTTTTTTCTTCTCCTTTTACACCTTCTCCTCATTCTTCTTCTCCTTTTACACCTTCTCCTCATTCTTCTTCTCCTTTTCTTTCTCCTGCTCCTCTTCCAGCAACCACCCCTCCTCTCCTCTTCTCCCTCTATTCTTCTTCGTTTATGCTACTATTGTTCTTTTTTTCTCTTCATTTTTTTCCTTCTTTTTTCTCTTCCTCTTTTGTTTTGTATCTTATTCTCATTCCTTCGTTTATTTGTCTTCTTCTTATTCTGTTTCTTCTTCCCAAGCTGAATCTGTTGATCTCTTCTAATTCTATCTTATTGTTTTTCTTTCTTCTTCTCAATCTATCTTCTTTTGCTTCTTCGCTTTCCCACAAAAGCGAGGTATTTACTATTAAGACAGTGGATAATACGTATACTGTTTAACGTCGCGCTATGTTGTCTGTGTGACAATATGAGACATGAACGTCTTCTGCATAAGATACTAGGGGCCGGGGTAGTGCACTGGCTTCCCAGTCAGGTGATCAGGGTTCAATCCCTAGTTGGTGCGGGATTTTAAAAAAAAATCAGAAATAGGCCCCTGTGGTTGACACAGCACCAATAAATTGGGTACCAGAAAAATCTGGGGAAAAAAGGCTGCCGTTGGTTACCCCAAAAAATTAAATATTTTCAATGCACCGCATTTTCTGTGGCGTGAAGATTCAATGCGAAGAGAGGACCGGGGACAGCCAAGATTCACCTTTACATTTCAGGCATGAAAGGACATTAAGCTACGAAAGTGGGGATGGCGTGGGCTAGTGGGTAAGTGGCACGGCTCACAAGCCGAGGGTGGTGGGTTCGATTCCCATCACAGCACCGGCCGTTACCCCGGGGAAGCAAACCCTTATTAAATGCAAGAGGAAGCAGACCCTTACATAACATGCATACTGAAGTCGGATGCACTGGGCCGACAGACGCAAAATAAAAACCACAGTGCAACGCACACTGCCTTGGGGAATCGAGAAACAATAACGATAAATAAAAAAACGCTACGAACATGTTGCAATGAAGAGAACTGCAGCCGATATGTACAACCGCGTCTCCGGACTAATCAACTAGATGATGATGATGTATGTTATTTTAAATGATATTTCTTCTAACACATATAACTACTGTCTAATCAACAAGATCTGGAAAGGTTTCTTCCCTTTAGGTATTTAACCAGACAACCAGTAGATAGATCTTCACACATGTTCTAAATATGTTATAGTCTCAATTCCATATCAAAGCAAGAGCCCTCTCATAAACTCATTGTCTTCAATTCGACTGTGTGGCTTGGAATTGTAGTATGTCACTGATAGTGTCATAGCGAGAGAGCCGACTTTCACTAACGGAAGCCTCCGTAGCAATATTTGTGCTAATAAACTATATTCAAAACAATACAAGCAGACTTAACTTAACTCTGCAGAGTCTGAATACTTCTTCTTCTTACGCTGTCAGACGTCGACCTTTATTTTTTTCGAAAAAAGCAGCGGTCATCCTGAGGCTGTCGATACTGCCGTAGAGCTTGTCTAGTGTTGCCACTGGTGATGGCCACATCTGCTCTCTCTGATCCTCGTATGTCGGGCAGTTTTGCAGCAAATGTTCAGCGGTAATTTTCCTGGTACCACACGTGCATTCGTCAGTGCCACCTATCTTCAATTTGTTGAATAGGTCTATTGTGGCCAGTGCAAAGTCTGAAGACCACGACCTGCTCTCTTCTGTTCACCTGGTAATAGGTATCGTTTTTTGTGTGTAGCCAGTATGTTCTGTTTCCCATTTGGTCATGTATCTAGCTCTAATAAACCGTTTTGAGAGTCTGAATACAACCAGTTTCATTTACATTTTCTTGCTCTAAAATAAATTCTTAAATGCATTAATTGTCCCTGCCTCCACTACTTCATGTCGCAATGTAGTCCAAGCATTCGCCACTGTCTGACTAAAAAAAATATTTTCTAATATCTAATCCGGACATTTCTGTAGTTCCTTTTTTTTCTATGCCGTCTTGTATTTGTAGGTGATTGTGTTTTTAAAAAAAAACTTGTTATAATCTAATTTATCCTTGCGGTCAAGAACTATAGTAATAATTTAATACTAATAAAATAACAACATAAATAATAAAACCACTACAAAATTTTTAATCCTAATATAATAATTTATTGCTGGTATAATATGTGTAGTAACAGTAATAATTTAAAACTAATATAGTAATAAAATAATACTAACAATATTTTAAATAAAAATACAAATATCACTCAAATATAATAAAAAAGTAATGATTATACAACTATAATTTAATCCTATTTATAATATTTTAATTTAATACTAACGTGATTTAATTTAATACTAACAGGCTGCGGGTTTACTTTTCTCTAGTGTTTGAGTCTATTAAGATGGTCTAGCACATCTGTTAACCACCCTCCCGAAGCGCTTGTTCCAACGCAGCGGAGTATTAAGCTGCTCGAGCCTAGCCCGCCAAGTAGGAAACCCTTCTCCCGACTACATCCCGGTCATACCAGAGCTGGAATCTGCACATGAGCATCTGCCCTTGTAGAAGTGCAGGTCGACTAAGAACTAACATGATACTACTAATAATTATCTAATAGTAATATAATACTAATATAATACTAATATAATAGTGATGACATACTAATGCAATAATAATTTAATTGTAATATAGTGTTAATGTAATAATAATTTTGTTGTGATAAAATACTAATATAATAATAATCTAATAGTGATAACATACTAATACAATAATAATTTAATTGTAATATAATGCTAATATAATAATAATCTAATAGTGATAACATACTAATATAATTATAATTTAGATGTGATGAAACACTAATATAATAATCATTTAAGTGTAATATAATATTATAATGGAGACGGCATGATCCGGTCGTGAAGCGTCCGTTTCACAATACCAACATATCTTTTACGCGATCCCACAGTCAGTTTGGCGGACACGAGATTTTTTTCTTAGCACGATCGCTTCTCCGCGGCGGAAAGTAACAGTAACCTACTGTATTTCACGCCTACCAAATACAACCTATAACAGCCTTAAAGGTTAGCGGCTGCAAGAGCGGCGTTCTGGGATGGATATATTATATTATACTAAAATTACAACAATTTAGTACTAATATAGTACTTAAATAATAATTTAGCAGAAATAAAATACCATAATAGTAATATTTTTATGCTAACGTAATCTAACAGTTATATTAGTAGACAAAAAGCAACTTCTAATACTTACCATGCTACTAACGTAAAAATCAGAACACTACAAAATGCATTAATAAAATGTGCTGAAATAATACTAATAAAACTATCAATGTAACACTTGTTAAACGTCCAATATAACACTAATTAGGGTACTAATATAACGAAAATAACATCACTAATATAACACATAATAAAACTACTAATATAACACTAATAAAACTACTAACATAACACTAATATAACACTAATAAAACTACTAACATAACACTAATAAAACTACTAATATAACACTAATAAAACTACTAATATAACACTAATAAAACTACTAATGTAACACTAATAAAACTACTAACATAACACTAATAAAACTACTAATATATCACTAGTAACACCTCACATATAACACTAATAACATCACTAATATAGCCCTAGAAACACCACTAACATAACATTAATAAAACTACTAATATAACATGAATAACACAGCTAATGACACTACTAATCTAACACTAATAAAACTACTAATGTAACACTAATAGTAATACTCTTTGTACTAGAACACCAATAAAACACTAATAGAAATATTATATGTGTTACACGATTAATTTAATTAATATAACACAAATAGTAATACTACTAGTGATATAAGACTAATATAACATTAATAAGTAATACTACTTGTAATGTAAGACTAATATAACTCTAATAGTAATACTACTTGTACTTTAAGACTAAAATGGGGACGGCGTGGCCTAGTGGTTAAGTGGCATGTAGCTGGGTTCGATCCCCATCACAGCACCGGCCGTTACCCCGGGGAAGCAAACCCTTAGAAAATGCAGGAGGAAGCAGACCCTTACAAACAATGCATGCTGAAATCGGATGCACTGGGCCGACAGGCGCAAAATAAAAACCACAGTGCAACGCACACACGCCTTGGGAAATAGATAAATGAGGCGAACGAAAAAAAAACAAAAAACAAAAACAAACTTATATAACACTAATAGAAATATTACTTGTAATATATGAAAAGTAGCTTTGATTTTTTAGTGGAAGAATCAACGTCATTGCACACAGTTTAACCCACAAGGGCTCTGTTCTTCTCCATTTTGTTGTTAGAAAATCCCAGTACAATGCACGACCTCCGTAGTACCGGCTAGGATCCCGTAATAAATTGGATTTAAATTTTATATTATTTTGAAATTTGTCCTTGCAGCGGCCGTTAATTCTACTCTTTTCGATTTCCAACTGCCGATGGATTTTTAACGTGTGCAACACTGTGCACGGGTGTCTGATCTCTACTACCTAGAGATCCAGGAAAATACCAGAAAGTCCACGTAAAATAATCCCGGTTCCCACTGTGATTTGAACCCACGACCTCCAGCAACCAAGGCCCACGTCTTACCTCGAGACCACTCAGTCCCCTACTGCATGACTAATATAACATTAATTATAATACTAGTTGTACTATAAGACTAACATACCATCAATGATAGCCAATAGCAAACACATCTTAAGCCACAAGAGAGAAAGTGGAAATTGATAGCGCAGACCTTCGGGAAAAAATGGAGCAATAAAACCAAGTAGTGGATTGGAGCTCCCTTGGGAATAGAATAGCGTGGACGCTTAAGAATACCCGGTTAAGAACTGTGAAAGATTAGCCCTGACAAATTGAAGTCTCATAGGCGGAACTCAAGAATATATACCATAGTAGGGGGGTCGTCACAATTTTATTTTACTAAAGTTTAAATTAGAAACAAAATGAGCGTAAAAGGTCATAGGTTGTAGTTGATTGTTGAAGTTTTTACTTCTACTTTAGCGTATGTGCGCCTTTTTCAATCACACACATTCTTTTTCAATACATTAGAATCTGGAAGCTATTTAATAAAGTCGACGTTATCACATAAACCCTTCATTGTCATTCACCTGTTCGGTCCAATGTGAAACGTAGACCACATATCAACTGGTTTCTTCTTCAGGGAAACTGTCTCTGAACATCTTATATCATTCCCCTCTCCAGTCCAATTTGAAACAAAGACCACATTTCAACTGGTTTCTTCTTCAGGGAAACTGTCTCTGAACATCTTATATCATTCCCCTCTCCAGTCCAATTTGAAACAAAGACCACATTTCAACTGGTTTCTTCTTCAGGGAAACTGTCTCTGAACATCTTATATCATTCACCTCTCCAGTCCAATTTGAAACAAAGACCACATTTCAACTGGTTTCTTCTTCAGGGAAACTGTCTCTGAACATCTTATATCATTCCCCTCTCCAGTCCAATTTGAAACAAAGACCACATTTCAACTGGTTTCTTCTTCAGGGAAACTGTCTCTGAACATCTTATATCATTCCCCTCTCCAGTCCAATTTGAAACAAAGACCACATATCAACTGGTTTCTTCTTCAGTGAAACTGTCTCTGAACATCTTATATCATTCCCCTCTCCAGTCCAATTTGAAACAAAGACCACATTTCAACTTGTTCCTTCGTCATGGAAACTGTCTCTAAGTATCTAAAGTCATTCACCTCTTCGGTTCAACGAGGAGCACAGGCTTCAACTAATTTTATGAGAATACTAATACTACTAATACTGAGAACAATTACGGAAGAAAGGTCACGATGATTGGTATTTTAGACAGAGCAGATGAGTCAGACTATTTAGATGGTAAGATAATAGGTATCAACGTTAGGTTGCAGATGATGTGTGCAGATGATGTGTGCAGATATGGGTATGACATTTATTGATGTGAAAGTAAACAAAAGTAAAATGCTAGACAGGAGAGGATTACATCTAAATGAGACAGGACAGCATGCTGTAGAAAAGTATATGTTTAATCATTGTGTTAGACATTTAAACTAGTAAGGCCTATGAAGTATGAGACTAAACATAGGTCTACAATAGGCTGCCGTAGAGGGTGTAGTCAAAGGGAAGAGATGGGGTCAGGGAAGTGTGTAATCAGTAGTGGAAATCTGCCGATGACGGATGTGTCAGACTGAAATGTGCAAATATCGCAGCCAAGCTGTAAACTAGCGACACAACGCATTCCGTTTCTCTGGACTACATCCTGCTACTTCCAAAGTCCTGTTCAGGACTTCTAGCGGGAGATTGAGAACGAATGCAGAAGAAGAAGAAGAAGTAGTGGAAAAGCAAAAATGAAAAAGCAAAACCAAAAATTGGTAAAACAACAAAATAACAAACTAAAATGTTTTTATGCAAATCTCAGAAGCATTGTAAATAAAAGAGAAGATATGGAACTGTATGTAGAAGAAGAAAACTAGATATAATATAATTAACAGAATCATGGACAAATGAGGACATTGCAGATAGTGAACTTGAAATAGAGGGATATACAATGTTAAGGAAAGATAGAGCATTTGAAGACAAGACTAAGGAAGGTGGTGTTTTATTATACTGCACACATTCATTTAATATAAAGATCAAAGATGATTTATCACCTGGCAACAACAATGAAAGTGTAGGGGGAGAAATAGAAAGTGTGGGTGAAAAAAAAAAACAGTGGTTGTAGTATGCTACAGCTGTCCATCAAGTAAAATAGAGCAAAATGAGGAGGTAATTAGTTTCATAGAAAAAGGTAGGTACAGGGAAAGTTTTATTAATGGAGGATTTCAACTTTCCAGAAATAAAATGAGATATTGCAGAAGCAATTGTATAGTCAAAACCTTTTGTTAAGTGTAAAACTGTCCATTTTTTAAATTCAACACGTAGAAGCAGCTACAAGAGGCAAAAACATGCTCGACCTAGTTTTTCTACAGAGGAACATATGATTGAAAACGTTACCATTGCGCAAATGTTTGGCTCAAGGACCATCAAATCATTCATTGTGATCTTGTAGCAGGGAAAGAAGTAAACATAAACACGCAAACATACAACTACTCTAACGCAGATGTTAAGAAGATGAAAGAGGCAGCGAGTCACATAATCTGTAAAGATATTGTCAGAGGAACAAATGTTGAACAAGAGTGAGATAGTTTCAAAACAGTTGTAGAAAAGCTGAAAGAGGAATATGTTCCATGTAGAGAAGTAAACCACAAGCGTAAAAAGTGGATAACTAGATTTGTAGTTAAATATAGAAGAGCTAAAAATAAAGCATGAGGAAAAATATATTGAGACAGGTAAATTTAAAAAAAAACATTTACAATATTTGGACGAGCAAAACATAGCTCAGAAAGTGAATAAAGCAACAAAAATAGATTTCTAAAAACAACTTGCTCGTAGGATCAAAACTGATAGTAAAAGGTTCATTTCTTATGTTAGACATAAACAAAGAACGAAAGACAAAGTAGGTTCTATCATAGATAGCACAGGACAAATAAGTGAGAATAGGGAGACAGCTAATCTACTCAATCAATACTTTAGCACAGTCTACACAATAGAAGACTGCTCGAAGACCCCAGAGCCTATATATATTTTCCAAAGAGACACGGAAACAGAGGGATTAAGATCAATCTGTATTATAGAGGAAATGTTTTAAAAAATTGAAGGGGCTGAAAGTGGATAAATGTCCAGGGCGAGATGGTATTCATACAAAATCGCTGTTTGAAATTAGATACCCACTAGCAAAACCATTGGCTATATTATGTTCTCACTCACTTGCAAAAGAGATTGTTTCACGGGATTGGAAAGATGCACGAGTGATCCCCTTATTAAAAAAGGGCAAAAAAATCAAACCCAACAAATTATAGACCGGCATAGTCTGTAAATTGTTAGAGTCAATAGTAAAAAAACACATTGTAGTGCCTTTAGACAAATTTAATCTAATCAGAAATAGTCAGCATGTGTTTATTGGAGAAGGAGATCGTTCTTAACAAATCTATTAGAATTCATGGAAGAGGTTACCAAAATGATAGATAAAGGGGAGTCAGTGCATGCTATTTATCTTGATTTTGCTAAGGTCTTTGATAGAGTACTTCATCAAAGATTATTCAGAAAGTTAAAATCACATGGAATAGGCGATGAAGTCGCGAAATTGATTGAAAATTGGTTAACCAGAAGAAGGCAGAGAGTGGGCATAAATAAGGAGTACTCTGAGTGGTGTGAAGTAAAGAGTGGAGGGCCACAGGACTCAGTCCTAGGACCAATTTTTTTCTTGATATATATAAACGATTTGGACATTGCTATCGGAGCCATGATTGCAAAATTCGCCGATGACACAAAACTATGCGGCAGTGTCTCATCTAAAGTAGAAGTGGATATATTGAGGTCGGATTTAGATACAAATTCGAAAATGGTCTTCGAACTGGCAAATGCAGTTTAATGTAGATAAATATAGAGTCTTCCACATGGGTAGATCAAATATGGAACATAATTACAGAATTGGCGAGAAGAACATTAGAATGATAGAAAATAAAAGGGACCTAGGGATTATAATAGATCATACAGGTAAAGTGAGTAAGCAAGTCCAGGTAACAGTGAAAAAGGCAAAAGCAATGTTAGATATGATAAAAAGAAATATTAAACATAGGAGCAAGGAAGTGATAGTTAAACTGTTTAAAGCTTTAATTAGTCCTAGATTGGAGTATTGTTTTCATGTGTGGAGTCCTTATCGTAGAAGAGATATAGACATGCTGGAAAGGATACAAAAAAGAGCGACAAAACTGATAGTTGGATTCCAGAACTACAGTTATGAGGAAAGACTCAGAAAACCGGCGTACAGTGTCTAGAAAATAAAAGAATTCAAGGTTACCTAATACAAGTTTATAAGATAATTGAATGAACGGAAGAATTAGACTATTACACGTTTATAAAAATACAACCACCTACAAGAACAAAAGTTCACAGCTACAAATTAACCAAAAAAAAAAAAAAAAAAAAAAAAAAAAAAAAAAGGTCGAGATTAGACATTACAAAATATATTTTTAATCAGAGAGTGGTGAATGCTTGGAATGGATTGCCACAGGATGTATTGATGCAGAGACAGTTAATGCATTCAAGAATAGATTGGATGCACATAGCTTTTAGAAAAAAGAAACTGGTAGTTTACAGACTCTGCATAGTCTTCTAAACCAATATACAAACGTTAAGTTAAGTTACAGTTGGCCCATTTTGAATGAAAACAAAATTCCAGCATCTGTACTGACTGATTGCAATGGCGGTTTGTTTTACCTGATGAGGTTGCAAACGCCATGTACAAACCTCGTTAGTTGTCTTAACAACATGCTAGGAAGGTTGCAGTTGACTTATTTTTACTCATCTCAACAGTACCTTTCACAGAACAAGCTGCTCTCAGAAGAAACCGTATAACTAAACCAAGTGTAAAATAGCCTTTCAAGAAATGGTCAGACACAATAAGCAACTAAAATGGAAAAGTTATACCCTGGACACATAGAAAATGATGTCTACCACCAATTCTCCAGGTGAGACCAGGAGATCATTCTTCGGCTACGAACAGAGCACAACAGACTGAGATGGCAACTGTACAACAAGTTCAAGATTAGCACTATGTACCTTTGTGCCTCGGCACAGCCCCCATGACGACAGAGCACATTTTACAGTCTTGTCCGCTGTATACCGACAATGAAGTAGCATTTGGCAACAGCCAGTGTCCGTCCACGAGAAGCTGTACGGAAGTGGAAGGAGCCTCAAGTCGACTGATGCCTTCGTTGGAGTAATTGAAATCGAGGTCTTAAAACGAAAGAGGAAGAAGAAGATGAAGAAGAAGATACCGCGCTAGGACAAAAACAAAAACGAAATCTAAGGCAACAAACAACATAAAAATGAGCTAAAAAATCATACAGGAAGAGATGAATATTTAGAACACTTGGAATTATGACATTCATACAGGCAAATTATGTCTGCTTCCAGGTAGTCGAAGGATCTATGTAGCCCAGTCTTTATGCTGCAGTGTTTACTTCCCGTAGGTATGGGGAAAGGTAGGCTGTTAAATAAGTAGGAATATTATGACTTTATACAATTTTGCTTGGAGACGTGTTCAAATGAAACCGGACCTAACTGCACCAAGTGCACATACGTACTATGCGCACGATGACGTCGCTTCTTATTTAAACAACACATACATACTAACCGTCAAGTTTGCCAAATTTTATTATCCTCCGACTCATAGTTTCCTCTGCAGACCGTTGAAAACATGGCGGGCGTGATACGAAATCCCTGCAGTCTTGATCAGTGAGCGGTGATTCGGTTTCTAACAGCTGAAGGATGTCCACCAGTTGACATTCAGAATGCAGGCAGTGTATGGTGACAAAAGTGTGGCGAACGTAAACTCCGGCGACGGTCCACCCGAATTGCTTCATCAGTTTTGGCAATGTCAACTTCTGACGCAACAATAATGCGCCTGACCTAGTCACGGAAGATCTTTCGTTAACTCACGTCCTTCTTTAAACATCATTGCCCGGTTCTTCACTGTTGTCTTCAAACAAACATATAAATCCCATTGGGCACATATTAACTGCCCCATTTTATTGGTCTCGTAGTCAAAAACCGAAATCCAGTCCACTGAACCAGGTGATGCCCTATCGTTGCAATTATTCACGTTTGAACCTTCAGCACCGCTGCAGCTTCGATCTAAGTATTTCTCTAATTGACTTTTTAAAGAATGTTCGAAAGTAGCAGATGGATATGCATAGTACAAAAAGGAAAAGGAGTCCCATAGCAGACATTGCTGTCGGGGATGAAGTGTTAAAGACTTCTCTGTAATAGGCCTCAGCATTTTAGGACGTGTGGTGACCAATTGTTTCCTTCCTCGCTCGCTGTCTTGTCTTCCCGGACAGCAAACCAGGTATCATTTTACAGGTGGATCAATTGGGGAAGCCTCGTGGCGCTGTGGTTAGCGCTCTGGCTTCGCATCTGAGGGGTCCTGAGTTCATTCATGAGGCGGAAATGTTTTTTCAGACCGCAACGGCTCTCGGGTCGACCCAGCGTTAAATGGGAACTGGTTCAGTCCGGAAGTAAAAGCGGCGAGTGAGAGGAGATGGCTACCGCCCTCATATAACCGAGCCTACGGCAGTAATCCTATGGGTTTCTTTACAATGGCGGGGGGGGGGGGGGGGGGGGTGGGAATTTAGAATGCCGGGATCGAGCATTCTACTTTTGCAATGAGATGCGAGCGTTCTAGTAAAATAGTACTCCAACTCTCCTACCTAAATGACCTACGCTACAACGGCCAGCCACTTCTAGCTGACTATTTGCGTCAGAGTCAGCGATTACGAGCTGACCAAGACCTTTGTTTGCCTCCTAGCGGC
This sequence comes from Ariolimax columbianus, assembly GCA_036924085.1. NCBI lineage: Eukaryota > Metazoa > Mollusca > Gastropoda > Stylommatophora > Arionidae > Ariolimax > Ariolimax columbianus. The sequence continues at coordinate 61,261,009 of JAVGWX010000016.1, read as the reverse complement.
GGCCCTGAAAACAGACTGCACTCATGCATCATGACTGAGAGAAGGGGAAAAACAAACTCCGTTGCAAATGTGATATGCTAAAACCGGTTGTGTCGGTCTGAAATGCGCAGATATAGCAGTTGCGCTCTAAACTACAACACAACGTATCAAAACGCCCTTTTCAAAATACACGGCAGGGGGGAAAAAACTCAGAAAAAGAGTTATCGTTTGATGATGTTTCTTTGTTAGCATGTTACAATGGCTCTTCTTACATCCCGCGGTGTACTGAAGAAAGTATACCGGTGTCCTACTAGCTGTAGTAGATTGTGAAGTTTCTCAGTTGAATTTTTTTTTTAAATAAGATGGCCGCGCCTTAGTGGCTGCGTTCTCGACTCGCTCTGGTGTTTGTGTCGAGTTTTCTGATGTTTGATGGTTCCTGTTCGGATTATATTTTACAACTTCACCAGGTGGTATAAAGGATTTTATTCTGTAGAACTGATGTGTTTTCGATCGGTTATCCTGTTTGTTATGCCGCATTTTATGTCTGGCTCAAGCCGTGAGAGACCAGTCCAAGATGGAGTTCAACGTTCCGCTTAACTGCACACCAGAACTCAGTCCAGATTATCACTATTCAAGGACCTTTCTGCTCGTACTGAAGCCGACTTCCTCCTGCCTGCCCCTCTCTCCACCGGAGGTTACACGTCGCTGTCACCTTGATCAGTATGTTTCACCTGACCCTGATTACTCTTTGCACCCACCCTGATCACTATGTTTCACCTGACCCTGATTACTCTTTGCTCCCACCGTGATCAGTATGTTTCACCTGACCCTGATTACTCTTCACTCTCAGATCAAACTAAGTAATATGTTAAATATAAATGAGAAAATCCTGTCTGAAAACTACTTTCAGGTGTTCCCTTATGGATGATCCCCAAAGACGTCATGAGCCACACACCCCCCCCCCCCCCCCCCCGGGGCTGTATCTGTGCCTATTGAAAGCTTAATGAACTCATATAAATAAGGCCTCGTGAAGTTTAGGTCGTAAAGGACAATTATTTATGTCAAATAATCTTGTTTGTCTTGTCCTTGGTGGCTCCCAACCAAGCACAAGATTACCACTGCAAAATGCACGCTGTAAGCTCTTGTGGCCGTAGCTTCTGTTGCAGATAATTTGGCATGATGAGGTAGCTAGTCGCATGCGGTCAATAGAAAATATATACAGGCAGTGACGCAAACAAAACGAAACGCACGTTTCAACCACAAGGCCTTCGTAAGGGACGAAGAACAAACGAAAATAACTAATATATTAGGATAAAAACTAAAAAGATTAAGCCAAGGTTGTAAAAAAACAAAAAAAATTATGAAACGAAGGAGTGAAAAAGAAAGTGTATAGAAAACAAAACAAGAAAGTGTATATTTTAGTATATGCATGAACTATATCAGTGTCCCTATTCTTACCTCCAAAGATAACACTCATGTATTCAAAACATTGTGCGACTAATATATACTATTTCAATGTGTCCCGCCAACATGCTCTCTAGGGGTTCAACAATTGCTTAGGCCCACCCTGGCAGTAGCAACGCCGCTGCTTCTTTAGCATCCCATTCTCTTGTAATTTTCTTTATGATTAAAAAGCACGAAAAAAGTCAAATGTGGTCTCTCTTTACACCGCACGTGCGTTACTCCCTGGTCGGGCCCACACAAGAAGAGGACGGTACAGAAGTCCTATTACTCACGATGTTTGCGGTCTGCAGTATGTGCTGTGTTTTCTTCACTCTCGCGTCTTTTAGCAAAATGTCACGGCTCGCTACCCGAGAGGGCTTGAAATGCCAGGTCTGGCCTTCTATGTTGAAAGAGTAGAAGTTTCTTGCTGAAAGCGGTTGGCAAAGTTTCGGGGAATCTAGAATCCGTTGCTTTAGCTGCCTTATTGTTGTTTGTCTGATTCTGGTAACTGTGAGACAAGCTAGTAGCTGTTTACGATTGCCTCAATTTCGCCCCTAACGAAGTATAGAGAGCGCCAGCATTTCGGAAGTCTGCGCCAAAGTACTTTGCCTGTCTTTGTTATAATGATTTCTATAGCAGTCGTTTAACATTATGAGGATGCTAATTCTTCTTCTACTTCTTCTTAGCCTTCTTATTTTCCTTCGTCTTATTATTATTATTCTTTCGTCTTCGAAAGAACGTTTTGTTAAGTTGTGTCGTAGTTTTCAGCGAGGTTGTGATATCCGGTTTTAACAAGACACATTTTTTAGAATGGTCACCATTCCATATTCGATCCTTATTCTCTCAGAAGACTGCACGTATGCAGCCTGTTCCTAGTGCCACCCCTTTGAGGCATAATAGGGTATGGAGAACTTGATTCGCTAATTCTGACGAAACCAAGGCGACTGGGAGGTTGGGGGGTTGGAGTGTATATGGCGCTAGCTACGCTCTCATGTGAATCACATTGTTACTAGAACATCCACTGTAAGAACACACAAATGATTTTGACCAGAAGTACTGGATCGAAAGAATTTTAAAAAATAGGAAATGCACAAACGGGATCAAGATGCTGAGCAGCGCATGAGCTGAAGTGGTCATCGAACCATAGCTGACTGCTAGCGTCAGGGCCAGCGAAACAGAGCTGCCAAGACCCTTCTACACTTCCCCGCGGTGATCCTGGATAACAGGCTGCAGCAGGGTAGACTGGCTAAGGAGAAGGGATCGAAGAGGGAATGCTAAGCAGGTACTAACAAAATGCTTGCAGAAGTCGGATGTGTTAGACCGAAAGGTGCAAATATCGCAGTAAAGCTGTAAACTACGACACAGCGCATTCCGTTCTCTGGACTACATTCTGCTACTTAAGCCATTTCAGGGTTTGGTAGCTGAAGATTGAGAACGAACGAAGCCAATCCAAGCCAAGCCAAATGCACAAACTCAATACTCTTAGGTCAACTATCGCAACATGCTCGGTAGGTTACAATCACCGTTTTATTTATTCGTCGCTATCAATCGTGGGACGCTAATCAAGACTAAATTATGATTGGATACCGCGAAGTCTTGCTGGGGGAGGAAATAACAGAACCACTTAACAATGTTACATAATAAACTATGCAGAGTTGTGCCGGATACTTGCATACTTATCAAGCTGTACAAAGCGTAAAAGACACTGTACTTACGTGAGGACAAATACGCTTTGATGTATGCAGCACATGAGCTCATCAATCGTTACAGTTATCAGAATTATTCTTCATATTTTTCCTCGAATGTAAATCACAGATCCTGCACTGCGGTTGGCCCTTAAGGTCAGTTTGTTTCCTATCACATTCAATCATTCACCTGAATTTTATAATATGAAGCACATACCACCATTACATTTGTTTCATAACATTCACAATCATTCATATTTTACCTTGTCTTTAATTTTTTCATGACGTCTACACGAAAAGTCCAGTTTTCTGTATAAAGCTTGCTGTAGTGGAGAGTTCTTATAGGCTTTCAAATAGCTTTGTGTGGTGATTTCTCTTCCTGGGTTATAGAAGAGTTGATGAAACCACAGATAACAGGCCACGAGGAACGCCAGCAGCCATAAGACCATGCAATACGTTCAGCCTATTTTTACGTCTAAACAAAGTGACGAATAGGATAACGTCTGGTCAGGCAAAACACATCGCTCAGAGAATGTTAGCCAGGGCCAGGAGAAATATACTGGCCAAGACCCTTACCTGACGGGACGATTAGGCTAACGTCTGGTCAGGCAAAATACACTGCTCAGAGAATGTTAGCCAGGGCCAGGAGAAATATACTGGCCAAGACCCTTACCTGACGGGACGATTAGGCTAACGTCTGGTCAGGCAAAATACACTGCTCAGAGAATGTTAGCCAGGGCCAGGAGAAATATACTGGTCAAGACCCTCACCTGACCTCCTCGTTCGTCACCCTGGAAACGGGCTGTTGTCGAGGACAACAGTCTGGCTAACAAGGTGAGGTTCGACGTGATCTCTGTAGTAGTGAGCGACACGCAGATGAAGCCAAGCATAGCACAACCTACTGGAGGACCCCGGTCCACCTTCATCAGTACGCTCGGGATTGAAAGATACTGGAACCCGTCACTTAAAGCCCTTTTCATGGCGCAAATAAGAGTAACCTACTCATTGTGGGCATTCGCAAACATCAACAACAACAACGTCTACACAAAAGCTCATACCATGTAAAACAAAGACCACCACATCTGTGTCGTGGCACTTTTAATATTTGACCTTTTCCACTCAATGCATAGACCTCTACAACTGCTTTCTAGCCTTCTCAATCATTCATCTATATATTCCATTGTGATATATATACCACCACCACAACTGCTTTTTATCCTTCTCAATCATTGATCTATATGTTCCATTGTGATATATATACTACCACTCATCATGTAGCATGTCCTTTGTAGAACGTCGCTCCCATCACAGTCTGTCTGAAAGAAACTCGTTCCCTTGCCAAAACACCAGCTTCCGCCACTGTTATACTCAGGCACTCCTGGATATCTTGGTGCCATCGTCTTCTTGGTCTACCCCTTCCTATTTTGCCTGGCACCATACCTTCCATCACCGTTCTCTCAAGACTGATGTTTCTCTTGATGTGACCAAAGTATTTGCCTTTTCTAGCCAAAATGGAATTGATAAACCAGTTCTCCTCTATGCTCAACTCTTGCCGAATGTCTATATTTGTTCTTTTCACTGTCCATGGTATTCTGAGGATCTTTCTGTAACATTTTAACTCGAAGGATTCGATTCTTTGTCTAGAAGTTTTGGTACTACCACTACAGCTGCTTTTTATCCTTCTCAATCATTGATCTATATGTTCCATTGTGATATATATACCACCACTACAACTGCTTTTTAGCCTTCTCAATCATTCATCTATATGTTCCATTGTGATATATATACTACCACTACAACCGTGTCATAGCACTTTCAATCATTCACCAATCATTCCCAAATCATTCACAAAGCGTTTGCCAAAAATTCATAAATCCTTCTCAAATTATTCACCAATCATTCATAAGCATACACATATTTTTGCATATCCGTGTTATTACCTATTCAGTTTATTACGTATTAAATTCTTAAATCGTTTACCTCTTCCTGTTTAAGGCGCCGCGTTTGCTCCCTGATAGCGAAACGCTATAGATTACCAAGCTGTAAACGAGTACCCCACTTACATTTAGAGAAGATAACAACGAGAAACATAACTATAAAAAAAAAATCTCACCTCGTAAAACATGTTGAAATCTAGTGAGACGAAGTTTTTCAACACATTACCCATAGATAAGTGTCTGCCGCGAGTTTGCTCTGCAAGGTATTGTCCAATGACTCACCCGACCAAACAGGTGTGTCTCGTAGCCTGCCGACAACGTCAGTCACTATCGCCCAGACAAGATAAACTTCACACAAAAGAGAGGTCAGGCTGTAGTCCAAATCTTCACGTCCTCCGACCGCAATCTGTGTCATACAAGCAGTCATCGGGGCATCAGGAGCCAGGATTCTACCAGCTGGCACTCATCATCACAGAAGACCAGCTCCTTCACACACAAAAAAGTGGAAAATAATAAATTGAAAGAATATAAAGGTATGGGATAGATAGATAGATAGATAGATAGATAGATAGATAGATAGATAGATAGATAGACAGATAGATATATAGATAGATAGATTGATATATAGATATATAGGTAGATAGATAGACAGATAGATTCGATATACCAATAGATAGACAGAAAGACAGACAGATCGATATATAGATAGATATATAGATATATAGATATATGTATAGATATATAGACATATATATAAATCGATAGATAGATAGATAGAAAATATCTAGAAAGACAGACAGAGAGACACATACATACAGACAGACAGACAGACAGATAGATAGATAGATAGATATATAGATAGATAGATAGATAGATAGATAGATAGATAGATAGATAGATAGATAGATAGATAGATAGATAGATAGATAGATAGATAGATAGATAGATAGATAGATAGATAGATAGATAGAAAGGTGAGTAAATTATATGAATTGAATGGGGTGAATTATGAAACAATGTGTTAAGCAATTTGTTACGTATGCTTTTAGAAAACAATAACCTATTTTAATTGGTTTCTATCTATCTATCTATCTATCTATCTATCTATCTATCTATCTATCTATCTATCTATCTATCTATCTATCTATCTATCTATCTATCTATCTATCTATATATCTATCTATCTATCTATCTATCTATCTATCTATCTATCTATCTATCTATCTACCTACTAACCTACCTACCTACCTATCTATCTATCTATATACATATCTATCTATCTATCTATCTATCTATCTATCTATCTATCTATCTATCTATCTATCTATCTATCTATCTATCTATCTATCTATCTATAAATAATCTATCTATCTATCCTTCTCCCTGCGCGTCCGCGTGAATCCGTCCGCCAGTCCTCCCGTTCGTCTGTCCGTCTGTCTTGTCAATCCTGACTGTCTGTCTGTCTGTCGAGGATTGCTGTGGTCGAGAAGTAATGCACTTGACTCTCAAACCGACAAACGTAAATCGTGAACGATCGAATCCCGCTTGTTTCGATGAAGCCATGGTCTAACGGGAGGTAAAACTAGAGTGTCCGCATCCTGAGTTACCTCCAGTTGTCTTGACTTATGTCTTGCCACTGATCCAAGGTAGCTCGTGACCAGAGAGTGAGGTTGGTCACTAGCGCAGTACCCTTCACACCCAAATTCAAATACATCTCACGGTACATGATCAAGACAGAACCGTCTCATGATGTCGCCATAATCGCTTACGACTGGCCCCTAACTAACTTCATCCTAACAGTCTGACCAGCAAGGTGGGGATTGGCACTGTTGTCCCCATAGTGATGAGCATACTGAGGAACCTCACATTGTACTAAAGCCAGTAGGAGCCCTGTCATCGTTCTCGGGTAGGCATTGGAATGTAAGAAGAGCCATTGTAACTGGTTACAAAAGAAATGTTGCCAGGAGCTACCTCAAAACAACTATTTGAACATATCTGATTTTAATCTGACCCCTGCCCTTTGACCTGTTTGGCTAGCTTAACCCATCCTCCCCTCCCCTGCCCCTTGTTGTCTCCACTACTATAGCCATATTCGCTACTACTGTTAAATGAGTCATTTACCTAATGCCATCTTCGCTACTCCTGTTAAATGAGTCATTTACCTAATGCCATCTTCGCTACTACTGTTAAATGAGTCATTTACCTAATGCCATCTTCGCTACTACTGTTAAATGAGTTATTTACCTAATATCATCTTCGCTACTACTGTTAAATGCGTCATTTACCTAATGCCATCTTCGCTACTACTGTTAAATGAGTCATTTACCTAATGCGTATTATTCCGTGGCGAAGTGGATAAGCCGTCGGCCTCGTGATCAGGTTGTGTTGGTTCGACTCCGGACTCCGCCGTCTTTTTCACGGGTGCTTGATGCGGAGTCCCCTGCATTTCGTAGTCTCCCCCTAATCGTCTTGTCCTTGACTTGCCACTGGAGTCGGGAGGCATGAGACGAGAGAATGAGGATACAAAATTGCGTAGTTAATCCTTACTAAAAAAAAAAACGCTAGCAAAATTAATTATGCCATCATGGTCTACGATGGACGGCGTCTTTTATCTTTGCCTTGACTATTACATCACTTCTATTAATAGTATAATCCGAGCGGTAGCCAGGGTAAGACGATACGAATACTGTAACTTTCCATACATGGGGTAAAAGTAAACTAAAGTAGATTGTGCTTGCCGCTGGCAACGTCATATGGTTAATAAATCCATTTATATTATAATCAGCCACTGCGTGAACTTGTAAACAGGCTTCCTGTATAGCAGCCAGCAGCAGTTAAAAACCCAAACTTCACATTGGAGAGATAAAGTGAATGTTGGTGATGATTATTAGTATTATATTAGTATTATTGTTAATATTGTTATATTAGTATTATATTAGTATTATTGTTAGTATTATTGTTAGTATTATTATATTAGTATTGTATTAGTAGTATTGCTAGTATTGCTTTAAAAGTATTATATTATTATCATTATATTAGTATCATTGTTAGTATTGTTATATACGCATTATATTAGTTTTATTGTTAGTATTTTTATATTAGTTTTATATTAGTATCATTATATTAGTATCATTTTGAGTATTAGTGTCAATATTGTTATACTACTATTATTGTTAGTATTGTTAAATTATTATTATTATTATTATTTGAATTGCTATATTAGTATTATTATTATTATTGTATTAGTATTACTGAAAGTATATTATTAGTTAAATTATTATTGTTGTTATGAATATTGTTATTAGTATCAGTACTATTTATATGATTATATTGGTATTACGAAGAGTCAAAACGGCTTATCAAAGCCAGATACATGACCAAATGGGAAACCGAACATACTGGTTACACCAAAAACGATGCCTATTACCAGTTGAACCGAAGAGAGCGGGTCGTTGTCTTCAGACTTCGCACTGGCCACAATAGACTGAGGTACCACCTATTCAACAAATTAAAGATAGGTGGTACCGACGAATGCCCGTGCGGTACCGGTAAAATGACCGCTGAACATCTGCTGCAGAACTGCCCGACATACGAGGATCAGAGAGAGCTGATGTGGCCATCACCAGTGGAACTGCAAGACAAGCTCTATGGCAGCGGCGACAGCCTCAGGATGACCGCCGCTTTTTTCGAAAAAATAATGGTTACTGTCTGACTGCGTACGAAGAAGAAGAAGATATTGGTATTATTTTCAACAGTATATTTGTATTGTTATTAGTATCAGTATTACGAACGTATTTTATTAGCATTATTATTAGCATTGTATTCGTATTATTGTTCAGACTAAATTATTATTATATATTTATTATATATTATTATTAGTGTTATATTAACATTACCTTAACTGATAGTAGAGAAAGTCAAGGTTTGACCCATAGTAGTTACACTACTGTGAGGGAATGATGTTGTTGGAGACTTCATATACTAAGTCAAGGTTTGTCACATAGTAGTTATACTACTGTCGGGTAATGAAGTTGTTGGAGACTTCAGTATATTAAGTCAAGGTTTGTCACATAGTAGTTACACTATTGCCAGGGAATGAAGTTGTTAGAGACTTCAGTATACTAAGCCACAGCTTGCAGAGGTAAGGTGGAGAGCTCCTTTCCTTACTGCATTTTACTTCCCTAGTCGTACGCCAGGTATCTATTTACAACTCGGTCAATTGAATCGCTAGAAAGGCTGAAATATTCATCTTCGTCTGAGATCTATGTTTAGTGACCGACAAAGTGGTCGGTGACCATAACCCCTAATGGCCTTTATGGGCAACAAGAAACACTCTTCACTCTGCGATCTCTCGTATGGGGACCCAGGCATGATTAATGGTCACCATTGAGATATTAGTGTAAAATAAATGTTTCCCATCATTCTTCAAGTTTCCTACCATGTTCGAACGAAATTGTTTTTCCCATTGAATATTTTTGCAAGTATTTAGTTAAACTCTAACTACTTTGCCCGCATGAACAAATTGCTCATAATTTATTTTTGTGTGTGTTAAATTTTCGCATTAATTACGAGGGCGTCAGTAAATAGGTCACAAATGGCTACTAATAAATGAAAACGACTAAATGAGATATGAACTTGAGATCCAATTATTGCTCTACTTACTCTGCCACTTATTTCTCAACATAATTACCATCAACATTTACACACTTATCTCGTCGCTTTATCATTGCATATATACCTGCAGTATAGAAGTCTTTGCTCTGCTATCTCAGCCACATTTACACTTCACGTTCTTTTTCTTCTTCTTCTTCTTCGTTCGTTCTCAATCTCCCGCTAACAAACCCTGAAAGGGCTTAAGTAGCAGAATGTAGTCCAGAGAACGGAATGCGTTGTGTTGTAGTTTACAGCTTCACTGCGATATTTGCACCTTTCGGTCCAACACATCCGACTTCAGCAAGCATTTTTTGAGTACCGGGTTAGCATTCCCTCTTCGATCCCTTCTCCTTAGCAAGTCTGCCCTGCTGCAGCCTGTTATCCAGGATCACCGCGTGGAGGTGTAGAAGGGTCTTGGCAGCTATAGTTCGCTGGCCCTGACACTAGCAGTCAGCTATGCGTCGCTGACCACTGCAGCTCATGCGCTGCTCAGCATCTTGATCCCACACTTCACGTTAAACCTCTCCGTCATTCGCAAATCATCTCCCACCAAGGTTAAGTGCCTCTAGACAGATGAAGACCGCTTCGAGCTGAGTGTCAGGACTGTAATGTGGATATGCAAGAAGGTGCTTCCATAGTTAGTCAATTTGTCTTAGGGGAATCGAGTCTTGCGTGGTCTGGTACTGTCCTCATCGAACAGTACTCCTCTAGTCAGCAGGCCTGGGCGTTATCTTCGAATTGCATCATGAAGCATCAACTGATTTCACAGTGCAATATGTGGGGACGGCGTGGGCTAGGGGTTAAGTGACACGGCTCACAACTCGAGGGTGGTGGGTTCTTCTTCTTCTTTTTCTTCGTTCGTTCTCAATCTCCCACTACCAAACCCTGAAAGGGCTTAAGTAGCAGAATGTAGTCCAGAGAACATAATGCGTTGTGTCGTAGTTTACAGCTTGGCTGCGATAATTGCACCTTTCGGTCCAATACATCCGACTTCAGCAAGCATTTTTTGAGTACCGGGTTAGCATTCCCTCTTCGATCCCTTCTTCTTAGCCAGTCTGCCCTACTGCAGCCTGTTATCCAGGATCACCGCGTGGAGGTGTAGAAGGGTCTTGGCAGCTATGGTTCGCTGGCCTTGATGCTAGCAGTCAGCTATGGGTCGCTGACCACTGCAGCCATGTGCTGCTCAGCATCTTGATCCCGGTGGTGTGGGTTCGATTCTTATCACGGCACTGGCTGTTAAAACGGGGAAGCAAACCCTTTGAAAAGGCAGGAGGAAGCAGACCCTTACATAAAATGCATGGTGAAGTCGGATGCACTGGGCCGACAGGCGCAAAAAACCACATTGCAACCCACACCGCCTTGAGGAATAGAGAAATATGGCGAAAGCAAAACAAAACAAACAAACAAACTGTGCAAAACAGCATTCATATTGTCCCCTTACTTCTGGAAATTTTCTAAGTCGACCTGTACCTCTACAGCAGCAGATGCCCCTGTGACGGTTCCAGCTTATGGTATGAGCTGTATGTAGCCGGGAGAAGGGTTTCCTGCTTAGCGGGCTAGGCTCGGGCGCTTGGACAAACGCTCACGAGGGTGGTTAACCGACGTGCGAGTCCATCTTAATAGACTAAAACACTAGAGCAAATTAAACCCGCATCCTGTTAGACGCCATCTATGCTGCTCTAAACAAACCACCTTACCATGACCTCTTTCGACATGCTCTCTGTGAGACAGTGGTGCTATTCTTGTCCTTGTCATACACAAAGACCCCGGCAGACCAATCTGAAAAAAATTAGTTAACAAAACTCCACCAGAATCTCATAACACTGTAAGCAATAATATTACCTGCTGATGGTGCATAACCTTGAATTTATTTTTTTAATTTTTTATTAAATATAAGAATATAAACTATTTACTAGAAGAAAATGGAAAATTACGTTTCCATTGCACCGAAATACGCGTTGCAGGAAGCATTTCTTTATAAAAATATCATTTGTAGGAAAATACTTTTGACTCACAAAATGCGAACAAAATCCGGCCGTTCTATAATTGTACACTCTGTGAGCAAGATCTTCAAAACGCACGTGAATACGACACTCAGTGCCCGCTGCCTAAAGTAATCACACAACTGGATGTTACTGACACTTAAGGATACCTTTAGAAACTAGTAACTAGATTTGTCTTTCGTTCCATATCATTTTGTGACCTACTTACTGACTTACCATTGTGTGTAAGGGCTACACCAAAGAATTTGTTTTGATAAGCTTGTATCTAACTTTACACGACCGTTGGACTTCTATTTCTCCTATTTTAACCAACTTCTCCACAACCTAGAGAGCTGAAAATATGTACACAGCCTGGATTGGTGATACCTGTTAAATCTGGCAAATTTGGACGGATCTTGAACAATTTTTTGTTGTTGCTTTCGCCTTATTTCTCTATTCCCCAAGGTGGTGTGCGTTGCACTGTGGTTTTTATTTTGCGCCTGTCGGCCCAGTGCATAATGCATTTCGTGTAAGGGTCTGCTTCCTCTTACATTTTCTAAGGGTTTGTTTCCCCGCGGTAACGGCCATTTTTGTGATGTGAATCGAACCCAGTACCTCCCGATTGTGAGCCGTGTCACTTAACCACTAGCCCACACCGTCTCCAGTAAGGGCAGTGTTTTCATTTGTTATGTAATCATTTAAAGACTTGTACCGAAAAATATTTGTTTAAATATCAACTTTCATTGACAGCGAGGTCAACAACTTCAAATCGCACTCGAACAGGCCCAAAGGTTTGTTGAGTTGGAAAACCACCCGCCACCAGAAATGAACATTGAGTTAGATAACCACCAGCCACCAGAAGTAAACATTGAGTTAGAAAACCCCCAGCCACCAGAAGTAAACATTGAGTTGGTAAACCACCAACCACCAGAAGTAAACCTTGAGTTAGAAAACCACCAGCTGCCAGAAGTAAACATTAAGGATGACGCAGGTGAAGAAATTGACGTGAGCAAAAATGATTTTTAAAGATTAAAGCCGGCAATGAATGTTGACCAACACCAGTAAACTAAACAAAAAACAACAACTCAAATTCACCAATTCGCCAAAGAAACACCAACATAAAACTATATTCCACTCCAATAGTCCTGACAACACAAATAACATTGTCTGGTTGGTCAGTCATAAGCCTGGTTCCAATGTTGTCTGAGTATGTTTCTCCACTTGACCGTATCCTCTGGCTGGTCAGTCCTGAGACTGGTTGTAGCGTTGTCTGACCATGTCTCTCTATTTCACCATATGCTATACTTTAGGGCTCTTTAACCTGGGTGATACATCCCACTGTGGGCGATTTTAGCTTCCAGGTGGTCGTAGCAGAATAATTACTTTCTGTATTAAACACACACACACGCACACACACACACACACACACACGCACGTACACACACAGACGTACACTCACACAGGCACGTACACACGCACGCATATATATATATATATATATATATATATATATATATATATATATATATATATATATAAATATAAAACAAAAACTTATAATAGGATAAATAAAAGCTATTATCGAAAATTGTAGATTTTATATTTATTTGCTAGCGTCCCTTTCCAAACCCGTTGTCACATCGTTAACAATGCTGAAAAAAAAACAAATATTATAATAACTTCTAATTTCTTATTTGTTTTCCAAAATACTTATTTATTTTAAATTCTGCCAGTGAACTGTTTTCGACTTCTTTGCCCCCGACTCCCACTTGAGCCATTGACTTTCATATTTGTGGCACCTTGTCCACTTTCCCTATTCTGTTGCCTGTTGTCAACGTATGCGTAATACGTACCAAGTAATACAAACTATCTCTAAGCTATTTATTCCAATTGAGCATTTATAGATCTTAGGAACAAAGGCCGCTTGTCGCTGCATTCTCACTGCACTACATATATCAGTTTAAGACAATTTTAAACTCCGACATAAGAGGTCAGCCTATGCGTTTTTAAGGATTGGAACGCATGTTCTCCGGTTATAAACCGGCATCCAAACCGTTCGACCAGTCATTCCTTATGCAAACAACATCATCATATTTTATCATCATGTGACACATTCATTTCAGAACACAGTCTCCGTGTATGGATCTCGGTTTAGGCCGAGTCGGCCGGTGTCTCCGTCACCCCAGCTCTGTATGGATCTCGGTTTAGGCCGAGTCGGCCGGTGTCTCCGTCACCCCAGCTCTGTATAGATCTCGGTTTAGGCCGAGTCGGCCGGTGTCTCCGTCACCCCAGCTCTGTATGGATCTCGGTTTAGGCCGAGTCGGCCGGTGTCTCCGTCACCACAGCTCTGTATGGATCTCGGTTTAGGCCGAGTCGGCCGGTGTCTCCGTCACCCCAGCTCTGTATGGATCTCGGTTTAGGCCGAGTCGGCCGGTGTCTCCGTCACCACAGCTCTGTATGGATCTCGGTTTAGGCCGAGTCGGCCGGTGTCTCCGTCACCACAGCTCTGTATGGATCTCGGTTTAGGCCGAGTCGGCCGGTGTCTCCGTCACCACAGCTCTGTATAGATCTCGGTTTAGGCCGAGTCGGCCGGTGTCTCCGTCACCACAGCTCTGTATAGATCTCGGTTTAGGCCGAGTCGGCCGGTGTCTCCGTCACCACAGCTCTGTATGGATCTCGGTTTAGGCCGAGTCGGCCGGTGTCTCCGTCACCACAGCTCTGTATGGATCTCGGCTTAGGTCGAGTCGGCGGCGTCATACAAAGACATCCCCAGACTGTTTGTAATGTCTTGGTGTCGTCTTTGCTGGGGTTGACCTCTTTTCCTCCTTCCAGGAACCATACCCTTCATTATCTGTCTCTCTAGACCGTTACTCCACTTCACAAAACATCATACTCTCTTTCTTGCGATGTTGCTTATGAAACACTTATCTGTTTGTAACATTTATATCTTGTTTTCTATTCATCATAATTTCAGCATCGTTCTGTAACACTTCATTTCAAAAGCTGTGATCGTTTTTTACAATGGATTTGTTCAATGTCCATGTCTCTCATCCGTATGTAGGATCGTGTATAATGCATGTCCTGATCAGTTGGGTGTTCTCAGCTTCCATGTGCCTTGTCGCACATTTCTAAACTTTTTTAATTTGTTTATTTTGATGCGAGAAGTAAGTTACCTTTTCGTATATGTCTCACTAATCCACTAATCCACTAATCCCAACCAATGGAAGGTATGATACCTGGCAAGAGAGGCAGGGACAGTCCAAGAAGACGATGCCATCAATTTGTCAAGGAATGCCTCGGCGTGGCTCTGGTTAAGGCTGGAGATTTGACAAGAGCTGGAGTTCCTTCAGACCGCTTGTCATGGCAGCGACGTTCTTCGAGGGACATTCTACACGTTGAATCCCAACTCACTTGGCTTTCTTTAGCAACAAGAAAAGTTAATTGTCTGCTGTTTCCTTTCATCGTCCTGTATATTTAGTGATTATCCATGATGTATTTCTTTCATGTTTTCTTCTTTTGATCTACAGGAAAATACTTCGGTACTCTTTTATTCATGTTTCTAAAGTTTTCTTTTACATTCAGAAATCTGCACTACAGCAAATTCTTGGTATATGGGAAACGCAGAGATGTGCAAAATCCTTCTGTTGGACTGTCTTTTACTCTAGAGAGGTCGGAAAGTACTGTTATCCGCTTCCTACAACATGTTAGCGGTGTAACCTTAACGTAACTTAACTTAACTCAAAGTCTTTATACTGGTTTATAAGACTCTGCAGAGTCTGTATAAATCCAGTTTCATTTACATTTCGTTGCTCTAAAAAATATGCGCATGCAATATATTTTTGAATGCATTATTTGTCCCTGCCTCCACTACTTCCGGTGGCAATGGGTTCCAAGCATTCACCACTGTCTGACTAAAAAAATATGTAGTAATAACTAATCTGAACCTGTCTTTAATTAATTTGTAGCGATGCCAACTTATTTTTGCAGGTGGTTGAATTTTGAAAAAAGTTTGTTATAGTCAAATTTATCCTTACCGTTTTTTTTTTGGTTCGCCTTATTTCTCAATATTCCCTCAATACAGAGTGCGTTGCACTATGGTATTAATTTGCGCCTGTCGGCATCCATTTTATTTCAGGGTCTGATTCCTCCTGCATTTTCTAAAGGTTTCCTTACCCGGGGTAACGGCCGTTGAGTATATTATAAACCTGTATTAAATCCCCTTGAATTCTTCTATTTTCTAGACAATGTAGGCCTTTTTTTCTGTCTTTCCTCGTGGCTATAATTCTGGAATCCCACTATAAGTTTTGTTACTCTTCTGTGAACCTATTCTTGACTTTATCAAACATAAAGCCCACTTGGAAACCATTTGGATACCATAAAGTATATAAAACAATATGTATGTGGCTACTAACTTCATCATGTAAATAAATTGAGGAAAAACTACCATCACACGAACACACAAAATGCTTTATACATTACATTAAACAGTTGTGTCCCTTTGCTTTGTAAGAGGACATATTTATAAATTATTTCCCCACTCCCATTCGCTTAGATTCCAAATGTGGAATGCATTTTATTATGTTTTTTTACCTAACGACCCAGTGCATCCAAAATAAACACGAATTTCTAAAAATTGGTTTAATTCTTAAAGCGTTACTCCCTTACCGTTTGGTGAATTCTTACACGATCAAGTTTTGTGTTGTGAACTGTGCACCAGCAGCCATTCTGACACGCCGCCCGCAAGACAATCTACAACCACGTATGTGTGTTTGACACGGGGTACTAAGATACGAGATTAACATGAATCTAGTAGAGAATGCGTATGAGTTCTCTTATGTGTGTATGTAAACTGGGGGGACTCTAGTTTGGCATTGTTGTTGTGGTTTTTTGCACAGCGCACCGCAACTGATGAGAGAGACAAGTCATGACTTGAGATGGTCTGTGACGATTAAGACAGGAGATTTCTTTCTGACACTTCTTGGTGCTGTTATCCTTTGTGTGGTCGATCTCCGTATGTTGGTTCAGAGATATCCAGGGAGGTCAGAAAATGCTCAATGTAATCTTCAAGGCGCGCAGTAAAAGGTAACTGATGAGAAGTGGAAGTGGAGTCTAGCAACATCGTTTTGTAAAACGAATTACCAAAAGAAACTATCACTGCAAGGACATTCGTAAGTTTTTTTTAATACAGGCTTCCTGGAAGGAGGCCACTGAAGTGTTGGCCTCAATCTTCGTATATAACATAAATACTGTAGCAGATCAGTGCTGAGCATTTGCCTATCAGTCGAATTGTACAGTATGCGTACGCAGAAGAAGAAGAAGAAGAAGAATTGTACAGTATGAATCCATCGACAGCAGCTCAATAGTTAAAGGTTCTCTCCCTTCCCGCACCCCCCTACCCCTTGCATTACAACCTCAATACAATCTTTCCCTGCCCTCCAACCAACCGGTTGCACTACCCCTCTTACTCCCTCAACACGTACATTTCTTGTACGTCAGTTCTTCCTTCAACCCGCCCATCTCTTGCCCTTCAACCCGCCCATCTCTTGCCCTTCAACCCGCCCATCTCTTGCCCCTCAACTCGTCCATCTCTTGCCCTTCAACCCGCCCAGCCCTTGCCCCTCAACCCGCCCAGCCCATGCCCTTCAGCCCGCCCAGCCCTTGCCCCTCAACCCGCCCAGCCCTTGCCCCTCAACCCGCCCATCTCTTGCCCTTCAACCCGCCCAGCTCTTGCCCCTCAACCCGCCCAGCCCTTGCCCCTCAACCCGCCCATCTCTTGCCCCTCAACCCGCCCATCTCTTGATCCTCAACCCGTCCATCTATTGCCCCTCAACCCGCCCATATCTTGCCCGCTCAACCAGCCCAACACTTCTCTCCTCAACCAGTCCATCACTTCTCCCCTCAACCCCCCCCCCCCGATCTCTTCCCTCTCAACCAGCATATCCCTTCCTCCACCAACCCTCACCACCCCTTCCTTCCTTCCTTGATATGAGTTTTAAGCGGTTTTAAGTGGGTTTTTTTCCAAGAGGTTATACAAAAGTGACATCAAATGAAATGGATTGTTCTTTACAAATGTTCTTTGCTATGGTTCTTTGGTAGTTTGTAAAGGCTTGCAGTGGCTGTTACAGTGGCGTGCTGACAATACTGAATCTGAATGCACCTAACCTTCCATTGTCCGCTCCCCGGGCTGTAGTGAAATGCGAAGCTTATCAACATGCTCTGCACTACTATATAGATCACAGTGGGGATCCCTACCTCGTTGGCCTGGCTACTGTAAAACTTTCAAGAAGCCCGAGAAGAACTCAAAGTGCGGCCTTGGTCAGCATATTTCACCCGCCCCCTACCGCAAACTTTGTTTCTTCTACCAAATCCAATCAATGAAGACAAAAGCTGGAAACACAACGCCTAGTAAAACACATTCGCCCAGGTTGTAGAACCATCCTGGCACGAGCTTAACGTATCTAACACGCCTGGCTTGTTAAAACAATCAGAAACCCTGCTCTTTCCATCAGTCGACGGAGAACCAGCTCTGCTTTCTCAATACACCAGCGAATTTTTCGCTTGCTTTCTGGTTAAACCATTTTGGGATGGGGTTTTATCTAATTTTCCACTCTTCCTCTTTCGATCAACAAAAACACTAAAAAGCTTAGTACAAGGAATAAGAATAGATGGCTAATTTTCGCGTAGTACTTTACAGGCATTGTTTTCTTTTTAAAGTTTGCTACTTATCTGAGCCACCCGAGTCGTTAACGGTTTGAAAAAGAACAAGATCGATGTAGCCGTCCAAGCACGCCGTAAACGGCAACTACAACGGGTTGTGGATTGGGCTAGCAACCTCGTTGTGTTGTTATTGTGAACGCCACCAATTTGGATCAAGACGCTGAGCAGTACATGAGCTGCAGCAGTCAGCGACCCAACACTGATTGCTAGTGCCAGGACCAGCGACCCAGAGCTGCCAAAACCCATCTTCGCCTCTATGTGGTATCATGGATATCAGGCTGTAACAGAGTAGACTGGCTAAGGAGAAGGGATCGAAGAGGAAAGGCGAACCCTTAACCCAATAAATGCCTGCAGAAGACGGATGTGTCGGACTGAAAGGTGCAAATATCGCAGTCAGCTGTAAACTACGACACAACGCTATACTATTTTCATATACTTGCAATGCCGTTTTCAGGGGTTGGTAGCGGGAGTTTGTGAACGAAGGACGAAGGAGCCAACTCGTCCTAAACCGAGATCCATACAGAGCTGTCGTGACATAAGAAGAAGAAGAAGAAGATGAAGAAGAAGAAGAAGAAGAAGAAGAAGAAGAAAATGAAGACGAAGAAAAAAACGAGAAAAGAATAAAAAGAAGACGAAGAAGAAGAAAAATAAGAACAAAAGAAATGAATGACTACAATGGCTACGTTTACTTTTTTGTGTTGCTCTGAAAAAAGGGTAAAGTGGCGTATTGCAGTAGCTTGTCTAACATCCCAAGAGTGATGGTGATGGTGATGGTGATGGTGTACCGAAGTCCTCAAGGCTGTTGTGCTCTGCTTCGCTTCACCTGCATGTCGCTCACTACCACCGATGTTACGTCGCATTCCCTACCTCGTGAGCCTGACTAACATGTCTGATCATTATGTTTTACCTGACCCTGACAAACATTATCCGATCAGTATGTTTTGCCTGACCCTGACAAACATGTCCGATCAGTATGTTTTACCTGACCCTGATAAACATGTCTGATTAGTATGTTTTACCTAACCCTGACAAACATGTTCTATAAGTATGTTTTACCTTACCCTGACAAACATATTCTATCAGTATGTTTTACCTGACCCTGACAAACATGTTCTATCAGTATGTTTTACCTTACCCTGACAAACATGTTCTATCAGTATGTTTTACCTTACCCTGACAAACATGTTCTATCAGTGTGTTTTACCTTACCCTGACAAACATGGTCTATCAGTATATTTTACCTGACCCCGACAAACATGTTCTATTAGTATGTTTTACCTGACCCCGACAAACATGTTCTATCAGTATGTTTTACCTTACCCTGACCAACATGTTCTATCAGTATGTTTTACCTTACCCTGGCAAACATGTTCTATCAGTATGTTTTACCTTACCCTGACAAACATGGTCTATCAGTATATTTTACCTGATCCTGTCAAACATGTTCTATCAGTATGTTTTACCTGACCCCGACAAACATGTTCTATCAGTATGTTTTACCTTACCCTGACAAACATGTTCTATCAGTGTGTTTTACCTGACCCCGACAAACATGTTCTAGCAGTGTGTTTTACCTTACCCTGACAAACATGGTCTATCAGTTTGTTTAACCTGACCCCGACAAACATGTTCTATCAGTATGTTTTACCTGACCCTGACAAACATGTTCTATCAGTATGTTTTACCTGACCACACGTTAGTCTCCTCAGCCTCATCATGTAAAAACACTGGTGTCATAATCAGCACGACTTTTACCAATGCCAGAAATGGTCTCAAAGAAAAGTAACACTGTAACTTGACAAATATATTGTGAGAGGCAACTGAAGAGAGATGTGCATGAGACTAGCTCTCCAATGATGTAGTAACTTTACATGACAATACTCCATCAAATATAGACATATCACCACTTGATGACCTGCCATGTAATTGTTGAAGACATATGCTCCAAAGGGAGCTGAAAATGTTTTGATTGATGATTGAAGATTGTAATCAGCCACTGCAAAAGTTTGGATACAGAATTCCTGTACAGACACCAGCCGCAGTTGAAACATATCCTTTACATTGAAGCGAAGATGTGGAAGTTACTATTTGTTCATAGAAACACGTCATCCAAAAGAGATTAGACGCCAAAGATGTAGGAGTGAATTAGTTGACAGCAGCTAATAAATTAGGTGACTACTTGCATCAGAGGCAGTAAACCAGGCAGGGAATCTGGACTCAACTCCTCCTCCAAGAGACGGTTCTGTGACCAGGCTGCTCTAGTGTAGTCTGGCTAAGAGAATAGGGATTGCAGTGGGGAGGGGAATCTGTTACCCCAAAAAACCCCAGCTGAAACCGGATGTTTCGAACCGAAAGCCACAAATGTTGTAGGCTAGTTGTTCACTACGACACAACCTTAGAACGTACTTTTCAGGATAAACGTTGGAAACAAGAAGAAGAGGAAGAAGAAGGGAAAGAAGGACAAGAAGAACAAAAATAAGAAGAAGAAGAAGAAAAAGAAAAAGGAAGAAGAAGAAAAGAAGAAAAAGGAAGAAGAAGAAAAGAAGAAAAAGGAAGAAGAAGAAGAATAAGAAAAGAAAAAGAAGAAGAAATGTAGAAGAAATAGAAGAACAAGAAGAAGAAGAAGAGGTAGAAGAAGGAAAAGAAGAAGAAGAAGAAGTAGAAAGAAAAGAAGAAGAAGAAATAAATGAAGAAGAAGGAAATGGGATTAGCTGAAGATGTGGCTTATGCTCCACATTGGAGCAATATTGGAAATTATGACATACGACCTGAGCGGTTATGAGCGGTTGGGAGCGGTTGGTTGGTTACTTGGTTATAGATCCAGCGGACTGTGGGCCCCTGCTCTTTGGCCCGATGTCATACAGTGGTATCTGCAAGTGTTTGTAAGCTGCTGTTTAGCTCTGTACAAAATGATCTATTTTGTCTGTCCTCGGAGAAAGACGTTCTTCCTTACGCCGGCATGAGCCGGACATTCAGATTATGATGTTCAACAGTTTCAAAGGGATTATGTGCACAGCCGACATTCTAAAGGATGTTCTGGTTCGATTATGTTCAAGTGTCTATTGTATGTGTTGAGTAGGAAGTGGGAAAATGGTGCTTGAGGCATAACCAGGGTCAGGTGAAACATAGCGATCAAGACTCAACCCCATGCCTCCGTTTGTGTTCCTGAAACCATGATGAGTCACAGAAGTCTGGGGATGGAAACTATGATCCCCAAAGTGCTGAGCTCACTGGGGATTCTCGCACTGAACTATAATCAGGTGAATCATGGCCCTCTTCTCAAGTTCCTCTCGGGATGTACGAAAAGCCACTGTAACCCGCTAGAAAAGTAATGTTAAAAGTAGTGTCAAACAGCGACAACAATATGTGAGGGTTCCAGTTGTCCAGAGGTTAGAGTGTTCGGTTTTCAATCCAAATAGTTCTGGTTAACTCATCCGGTCTCTATAAAGTATATTCCCTGTATCTCAAACGGGACTTACAGATAATAAAGACAGGACAGTCATCGAGGCGAGACAGTTTTGATAAAAGTTAAATCAGTTTGTGGACTGATAGCAAACTCATTGCTACACGCTCCAGTATACTAAGCTGAGAAGGAGTACCTGACTTACTGTAAGAAAAGACATGGCAGCGAGGGAGTGAACTGGGCGCCCTGTAGTTATTGTCGTACGACTTTATTTTCATTGCTGGGGTAGACGAGGGGTTTTTAGGCTAAGGACTACAGGCCGCTTCGCCACTACTGTGGCCTCGTCGTCTGCTGGCTATGTTTGTTTATTTCACTCCCTACAGCTGTTGTTGTTGGTGAATGCTCACAATGAGTAGATTTACTCTTTTGTGCGCCTTGAAAAGGACGTTAAGTGGCGGGTTGTAGTAGCTTTCCTCACATCGCGAGCGTGCTGATGAAGGCGGACATGGGTCCTCTATGCGGTTATGCTTTGCTTGGCTTCATCTGCGAGTCTCTCACTATTACAGGGATAGCGTTGATTCCCCACCTCGTTAACCAGGCTGCCATTAAAAACAGCCCGTTTCTAGGGAGGACTGTGAGCAAGTCCAGGTGAAGGTTTTGATCAATATATGTTACCTGACCCTGACTAGCATGTCTGATCAGTATGTTTTGCCTGACTCTGACTAACATGTCTGATCAGTATGTTTTGCCTGACTCTGACTAACATGTCTGATCAGTATGTTTTGCCTGACTCTGACTAACATGTGTGATCAGTATGATTTGCCTGACTGACTAACATGTGTGATCAGTATGATTTGCCTGACTCTGACTAACATGTCTGATCAGTATGTTTTGCCTGACTCTGACTAACATGTCTGATCATTATGTTTTGCCTGACTCTGACTAACATGTCTGATCAGTATGTTTTGCCTGACGCTGTGTCTTAATTTACAGTGAGGCTGTGATATCTGCGTCTAACCGACCCGACACATCCGATTTCAGCAGATTTGTTTTGGGGTACCGAGTTTGCCTTCCCTCTGCGATCGCTATCCGTTAGCCAATCTATACTACTGACTAGTGCAGCCTGTTGTCAGGGCCATCGTTTGGAGGCGGGATATGGTCTTGGACAGCTGTGGTTCACTTACCATGATGCAAGCTGCCAGCTGTGGTTCACTTACCCTGATGCACGCTGCCAGCTGTGGTTCACTTACCGTGATGCAAGCTGCCAGCTATGTGTTGCTGGCTGCTGTCAGTTCTTTCACTCTGAAAAAGGACAAAAAAGAAGAAGAAAAAGAAGTTTTGGTGGAAACAATGTGGAGAATGATGTTCAAAATAAAGAAAACATTCGATAAAGACGTGGAAGAAGAAAAAAGATAGATACATTTCAAAGTAAAAGAAACAATTTCCGATAATGGTATGGAATGAAAAAAAAGAAGAAGAAAGGAAAAGGATTAGAAAAAGAAGAAGAAAAAAGAATTAGAAAAGGATGACAATGAAGAAGAAGAAGATGATTAGAAGAAGAACAAGAATATAATTAGAAGAAAACGAAGAAGTAAAAGAGGATTAGAAGAAGAAGAAGATGAAGAAGAAGACGAAGAAAGAAAGAGAGAGAGATTGAGAGAGAAAGAGAGATAGAGAGAGAGAGAGATGTCAAAATGAAGGAAAATAATATTAGATAATAGAAGAGAAGAAAGAAGTAGAATGATATCCAAATGAAGGAAAACATACAATCTCACAAACTATACCTCTGAGAATAAATACATTTCTAAATGCCACGGCAGGATATCGCAATAAATGAAAGGTGGAAGTAGTTCCTTAGGAATCATTGCGCGTCGAAGGTAGAAGCGTTTGAGGACTTCATTGTGCTTGATCTCAACCTCTTGTATGGGGAGATAAGCCACTTCTTCTCCATACTATAAGTCCGGTATTGATTTACAACCGAGTTGACTGGAGTGTGTCGGGACAAGGGAACGAACACTGTGCATTCATCACGAGACGCAAGCGTTCTAACCACTCTGCCATTCAAGCATAGTGAAATAATTTTTACGCTCCATCTTTTAACTTGTCTTAACGTCTTTGTACTGGGCTAAAAGACTCTGCAGAGTAGGCATACAACCAGTTTTTTGGAGGGCGGTTAATTGGTCTGCGAGTCCATCCTAATAGACGCAAACATTAAAGCAAAGTAGACCCGCAGCCTGTTAGAGGCCATCTAAACCACCTAACCACTGCCGGTGTTATGCCATGTCACACAGTTAGCTGCCTCTTTCCCCGTGCTGTCTGTGGGGCTGTGATGCTGTTCATTTCTTTGTCATACACAAAGACTTCTCTATTCGCCCCAAACCACACGGTCACAATCACAGCTGGGTATTTACAGGAAGCCTGTAGACCAACGTTCGCAGTGGTGGTTTTGAAAGCAATTGTATTTCGTGATGAAGTTGCTAGTCCCATGCACACATTCTTTAGTCACATGTAACGACGTGCGTGTAGGGTAACAACGACTTTCTATTTTTCAACAAGGGTACCACTGCGATGGTACAATGAATATAACTAACACTATTGTTACTCCATAAAAGTCTTCACCAGGATTATTCGCGAACTATTATCTTTTGTCATCCTTAGAGTTTCCTCCCTTAGCCACTGTCTTTACATTAGCTTCCGTTCCCATCATACATAGCATAGTGGATTGCTTCCTACTTCCGCTAGGGCATCTGGGATATAAACATTCACATCCGGAACCAAACCAGAAAATTGTCGTTAGCCAAAATTGCACGATTTCTCTAGTCATTCCCGGCAATTGGTTGCACTTTCAGGTACATATATTTGAAAACTCATGCGGACGTGGCACAGATATAGACCCAGCCCACCGTGTAACCTCTTGTTGCTAAGAGTACCCAAAGGACGTCTGCCATCTTTCAGTAGCGCCACACACGCCGAATCTCAAGTACTTTGGGAGGAACAAAGGCAAAAATCTGGCCAATACTTGCTAGGCACGGAAGTGGCTGTTGAGTTGTGCTTGCTCCAGGGGTTGTTCTTCTATGGGCTCACTTGGAGATGTAGGGCTACCGGCCTCAGTTGTCTAGGGCTATAGAAGAACCCTCGAACTCCAAGAGTTAAGTGGACGGTAGGTCTGGAAATTCAACAGGCGAGACTTGAAAAGAAGCAGTGCTTGATATTGAGAATCTGAAACAAGCTCCATGGGAGAAATATGACAGCTTTACATATGGGCTGTTTTTTATGTTGTTGTTATTGTTGTTGTTGACCTTGATGCACATGATGGGTAACTTTACTCTTTTTGTGCGTCCTCAAAAGGACGTTGTTGTTGTTGATGCTATGAATGCCCACAATGAGAAGGCTTACTCTTTTGTTCGCCTTACAGTAGCTTTCCTCACATCGCGAGCGTGCTGATGAAGGTGGACCGTGGTCCTCCAAGCGGTTAGGCTATGCTTGGCTTCATCTGCGTATCGCTCGCTACTACGGGGATTACGTCGATCTCACCAGACACTAGCCAGACTGCCAAGAAGAATAGCCCGTTTCCAGAAAGGACACATTCCCCGGAAACCGAGGTGGGGGTCTTGGCCAGTATATTTTGCCTGAACCTGACTAGCATGTCTGATCAGTATGTTTTCCGGACCCTGACTAACATGTCTGATCAGTATGTTTTGCCTGACCCTGACAACATCTCTGATCAGTATGTTTTGCCTAACCATAAATTAGTCTTCCTCCCCCTAAAGGACATTAAATGTGGCAGTGCAG
This sequence comes from Ariolimax columbianus, assembly GCA_036924085.1. Classification (NCBI taxonomy): domain Eukaryota; kingdom Metazoa; phylum Mollusca; class Gastropoda; order Stylommatophora; family Arionidae; genus Ariolimax; species Ariolimax columbianus. Next base: position 61,235,418 of record JAVGWX010000016.1, on the reverse strand, counting down.
TAAATTTCCTCACATCCCGATCTTCCTGATGAAGGTGGGTTAAGGTCCTTTACGCTGTTGTGTTTTTTAAAATCTTCATCCACGTGTCGCTCACTACTACAGGGATCACGTCAATATCTACCTCGTTATCCAGACTGTAATCAAACAGTCTGTTTTCATGGGAAACTGTTTGGTAGTCAGGGGGAGTTCCGAACAGTATATTTCCCCTGGCCATGGCTAACATTGTCTGCTCAGTATATTTCCCATGACCCAGGCTAACACTGTCTGATCAGTGTATTTCCTCTGACCCTGGCTAACATTGTCTGCTCAGTATATTTCCCCTGACCCTGGCTAACACTGTCTGATCAGTATATTTCCCTTGACCCTGGCTAACATCATCTGATCAGTATATTTCCCCTGACCCTGGCTAACACTGCCTGATCAGTACATTTCTCCTGACCTTGGCTAACATTGACTGATCAGTATATTTCCCCTGACCCTGGCTAACACTATCTGATCAGTATATTTCCCCTGACCCTGGCTAACACTGTCTGATCAGTATATTTCCCCTGACCATGGCTAACATTGTCTGATCAGTATATTTCCCCTGACCCTGGCTAACACTGCCTGATCAGTATATTTCCCCTGATCCTGGCTAACATTGTCTGATCAGTATATTTCCCCTGACCCTGGCTAACACTGTCTGATCAGTATATTTCCCCTGACCCTGGCTAACACTGTCTGATCAGTATTTTTCCCCTGACCCTGGCTAACCCTGCCTGATCAGTATATTTCCCCTGACCCTGGCTAACACTGCCTGATCAGTATATTTCCCCTGACCCTGGCTAACATTGTCTGATCAGCATGTTTTGCTTGCCAAGACGTTAGCCTCTCATCCTCTGTCTGTTGCCTTCTATTCACTGTCTATGGAGCATAGGCCTGCCACTGTAGTTGACACCTTGTGGAGATCCGCTTCTGTGCGTGCTCCTGAAATAGCATTCAGTTTTCTATTGACGAGATAGATGCTAGCCACACGCATAACCTACTTCGAGCTATCTTTGGACAACAAAGAGTAATCAATGTCATGTGAATCAAAATGATCAACACCCCATTTCGCGATCTCATTCATACTCTAGGGCACACACTCTGTCACAGCAGTCATGTCAATGATATGGGGAGTGGTTTTTTAAGTCCCATCATTATGAAATTACTGAAAAGCCTCGCATTGCACTACAGCAATACGGACCCCAGTCCAACTTCTCAAGTACGCATTAGGATGCAGGTAAACGGTCAAGGTCAGTCCCATGGCAACGGTCGTCGTCGGGGATGAAGATAACTTTTCATGTACTAAGCCTCAGTCTATGTGAGGTGGGGGTGACCAGTTCCTTTCCTTGCTGTTAATACCTTACACAACTCATACATCAGTTACACGTTTACATCTGGATTGCCTGGAAATGCGGTCGTTTTAACCACAAACTACGGCGTTGAGTTGTTTCTGTTCGAAGAAAAAGAAAAAGCAGAAGAAATTATCATGATATTCAATAATGTAGATCTATTTTGGTTACTGCCTTTCCTCTGCGATCTCTATTCTCTTAGCACAAGTGTAATCTGTTTTAAGAAGAGCCACTTGGAAACATAATGTCAGCTGTGGTTCGCAAACTCTGCTGCCTGCAGTGAGTTACGAGTCGCTGGTTGGTCATTCAATGCTGCATCTTCGGTCCCCACATATAAATTAGAGGAACAGAAGCGAAAACATATCATTCCTGATCAAGTGAAATTTGATGTTTCCAAAAAGCTTTTATAATTACAGGAAGACAGAAACTGAACAGGTAGCAAGAATATCCATGATTCGCTAAAACCCTGTATAAGGAGCATCCACTCTGATTTGCACTTTGTTATCAAAGGGGGATAACGCAGAATGTGAACCCATTTTCAGGAGACAAAAGATGTCAATTGGGAACTGAAATCCGTTGTTTATATTTTGTGGCATCTTTGAGATTAGTTGAAGTCGGACGTCAGGGCTGAATGTGGGTGAATGAGTACTTCTAGTTCTTTATCTTCTTCTTCTTTTTGTTTCGTCTTCTTTTTCTTCTTCTTCTTTTTCCTCTTTTTTCTTCTTTTTCTTGTTCTCGTTCTTGCTCTTCTTCTTTTAACTCTGCTTCTTGTTGTTGTTCTTCTTTCTTCTTTTTCTTCTTTCTTCTTTTTCTTCTTTCTTCTTCTTCTTCTTCTTCTTCTTCTTTCTTCTTCTTCTTCTTTTTTCTTCTTCTTCTTCTTCTTCTTTCTTCTTCTTCTTTTTCTTCTTCTTTCTTCTTCTTCTTCTTCTTCTTATTTTTCTTCTTCTTCTTCTTCTTCTTCTTCTTCTGTTTCTTTCGCTTCTTCTTTTTCTCCTACTACTATTTCTTCTTCTTTTTTTTCTTCTTCTCTTCTTCATCTTCTTCTTCTTCAGTTTGTTCCGCAGATTTTTCTGTTCTTCCTCGTTCTTACTTTTCCTCCTTTTCCTCTTCTTCTTTTTCTTCTTCTTTTTCGTTTTCTTCTTTTTCTTCAGCTCTCTCTTTCCCTTTCTGTTCTTCCATCCTTTCTTTCTTCCTCTTCACCTTCTTCTTCGTTTTCTATTCTTTTTCTTCTTCCTCCGTTCTCCCTTTCTTTTTCTCATTCTTTCTCCTCGTCCTCCTCATCTTCTTCACCCTGCTCCTTCACCTTCTTATTCTTTTTATTCTTCTTTTTTCAAAATACCAAGCTCATAACAGGTAACTTAACACTGTGAAAATAACGGAAATAAAACAGCATAATGCCGCACAATAAAATAGCAAGCATTTAATCATCTCCAATAAAACTGACAACAGATAGACTAAATATTTCCTCGGTAACCTGATCTATATTCACATGAACGAGACCTTCCGGTTGAGTCCCTCAGCAGAATTCGCGTCATATGACCATTTGCAGCTCACGAACAACTAAAAGAGATAAATATGAGATGTATCGAAAGAACAAAGGATTCATCTTCGCCCAGCATCTCTTTCCAACACGATACCAGTTGTTGGCTCTCTGCTGGAATGCATTCACAAATAAGCAGTTAGTTTCAAAGGAATATTCGAACCCACCAGATTCTCCAAGAATGTTGTCTTTTCGGGCTCTCGATACTTTTTTATTTCGTAACAGAAAATGTCCATCATTCCTTCAACATTTTTGTAGTCTCTCATTTTATATATGGCTTCATTTCTGATTTTGTTATGTTTGCTTCTGTTCTTTCTTTCTATATATCCATCGATCCAACCATCCATTCATCCTTCCATCCATCCATCAATCCATCCATCAATCCAGCCATCCATCCATCCCTCCATTCATCTATCTATCCATCCATCCATCCATCCATCCATCCATCCATCCCTCCATTCATCTATCTATCTATCTATCTATCTATCTATCTATCTATCTATCAATCTATCTATCTATGTATATATCTATCTATCTATCTATCTATCTATCTATCTATCTATCTATCTATCTATCTATCTGTCTGTCTGTCTGTCTGTCTGTCTGTCTGTCTGTCTGTCTGTCTGTCCGTCTGTCCCTCTGTCTGTCTGTCTGCCCGTCCGTCCGTCCGTCCATCCGTCCTTCTGGCTGCCTGTCTGCCTGCCTATATGTATGTCTAAATGTATGTCTAAATGTCTATATCTGTGTGTCTATCTGCCCGTCTGTCCACCAACCAGCACGCCCTTCCATCCACTCATCCATCGACCTAAAAGGCACCTCTCAACTCATCCATCTACTTACAAATAAAACAACAATATATATATATATGCGCACTCGTAAGTTCATTAGGAACATTATAGTACTTCTGTAATGTATTTGTTTGTCTGAAGTTTGTTCCGATCACTAATGAGCTCAGGAACTGCAGCCCTTTGTTCTATAAGCGATGAGGTTTCTAGTGTCGGTTCTGTATCTGCTTTAGCATGTTTCACGTCACGCATATAAAGAAGCAATAGAAAACTTGAGGTCATCAGCAGAACGCCATGACATAGACGCTAGAGAGGAGACCACGGAGAGGTTTACCTGACCGCTTGGTGTAGAACCATAGAAGCGGAAATGCAGGTCATGTATTTTATAACTTGGGCACTGCATGAAAGATGACAAAGCTGATGAGGTCTAGGGAGTATGATGATGACCTTAAAGACGTCACCGCCGTGATGGTCCCTGATAGCTTTCTTGGTCGTTGATAGAGAATATCTTCTTCTTCTTCTTCGTTCGTTCTCAATCTCCCACTACCAAACCCTGAAAGGGTAAGTAGCAGAATGTAGTCCAGAGAACAGAATGCGTTGTGTCGGAGTTTACAGCATGACTGCGATATTTGCACCTTTCGGTCCAACACATCCGACTTCAGCAAGCATTTTTTTAGTACCGAGTTAGCATTCCCTCTTCGATCCCTAATCCTTAGCCAGTTTGCCCTGCTGCAGCCTGTTATCCAGGAAACACCGCGTGGAGGTGTAGAAGGGTCTTGGCAGCTATAATTCGCTGACCCTGACGCAAGCAGTCAGCTATGGGTCGCTGACCCCTGCAGCTCATGCGCTGCTCAGCATCTTGATCCCGATAAAGAATTTAAACGAAAAAAAAAGAATGGCACATATTAGATCTATTCTCTGCTATGGATACATGCAAGGAGGTTAAACCACTTCCACACAGGTTGCCTGAGGCGAATATTCCACATCCGATGGCAAGATCGTGTCACTGACATCGAGGTTCTCTCGAGGGCTAACAAGCCCAGCATCCATGCACTGCTAGAAAAAGCACGACTAGGATGGGCCGGACACCTCGTCCGTTTGTCAAACGAGCGGCTCCAAAAGAAGCTTCTCTACGGCGAGCTGAGAGAGGAATGGCGCGAGAGAGGGCGCCCAAAGAAACGTTTTAAAGACGGTCTGAAGGACTCACTAAAATGTTGCCAGATAGACATCGACAACTGGGAATATCTTGCGAAAAACAGATCTGACTGGAGAAGCGCAGTCAAATCGGGTGTAGCTGCTGGTGAAGATGACCGTGTTGTGAAAGCCCAGAACAGACGCGAGACGCGGAAATCCCGAGCAGCGGGAACACCATCCCCTTCTACAAACCTAGTGTGCCCGTTATGTAGCAGATGTTTTCGTGCTCGCATTGGCCTGTTCAGCCACATGCGCACCCACACCCAACAGGGAAATCTGTGACAAGGATGATGTCGGCGGTCCTCATCGACAACGATGGACAGCTATTATATGAATAGAAAGAATGAGAGAAGCATCCATGCCTCTCCCCCCTCCCTGTTTGCATCGCGAAGCTGTCAGCCAGTGATTCTTCGTGTACCACTGAAGGGTCGAGGTGGCCAAGAGGTAGAGTACTCGCCTCTCAAAGCGATGAACAGAAACGGTTGAATCCATCAAGTTTCAAGCAAACCCTGGTTTCAAGAGAGGTGGAACCAGATTGCCCGAATCCTGAGTTAGCTCCAGACGACTTGACTTACGTCTTGCCACTGATCCAGGTAGCTCGAGACCAGATAGTGAAGTTAATGTCCAGCGCAGCTTCTTCCTGACTAAAATTCAAATGCAAGTTACGTCATCAAGACAAAATCGTCTGTTGATGTCGTCATCATCGCTTGCGATAGGCAACTAACCACTCAGATAACAATAACTTCATACGCACCCTGTATGAGGGTTATGTATGGCTCTGGCATTCCATAGTGTCTCAACAACATAAACGTATCATAATCATCATTTGTTCCCTTTCAAACATAAGACCACAGCAGACGATCTCTAAATGTTCCTATCCTCTGCCCACAATTTTAGAACTTCCTTCACCACATGACTGAATTGTCTCCTTCGTCCATCATTCTCCGCTATGTAATTGCTGACCTTCGCACTTTTCTCTTTACTTGTCAGATCTAATGCAACGCATTTCTAGTTATACTGTCTGGATTTTTCTGAGAGCGAGTCACATCCATCTAAACTGTATCTGCCTCATTTCTTTCTGTTTTGGATTTGACCTTATTCCTTCGCACACATCGGTATTTGCTAGTACCCCTAGACCATCGATCACCAAGTATAGGAGAAAAACATATGTTGATGAAAGTATTCAGTTTGGGCGTGGTTTTCAATTCTATAAGTGTTGTCAGTGATTATTGGTTCAAATTTGATAGGTGTCTTTAGTGATTATTGATTCTAATTTGATAGGTGTCTTCAATGCTTATTGATTCTAATTTGATAGGTGTCTTCAATGCTTATTGATTCTAATTTGATAGGTGTCTTCAATGCTTATTGATTCTAATTTGATAGGTGTCTTTAGTGCTTATTGATTCTAATTGTATAGGTGTCTTCAGTGCCTATTGACTCTAATATTATAGGTGTCTTCAGTGCTTATTGATTCTAATTTTATAAGTGTCTTCAAAGCCTATTTATTTTAATTTGATAGGTGTCTTTAGTGATTATTGATTCTAATTTATAGGTGTCTTCAGTGCTTATTGATTCTAATTTGATAGGTGTCTTTAGTGATTATTGATTCTAATTTATAGGTGTCTTCAGCGCTTATTGATTCTAATTTATAGGTGTATTCAGTGCTTATTGATTCTAATGTTATAAGTGTCTTTAGTGTTTATTGATTCTAATTTATAGGTGTCTTCAGTGCTTATTGATTCTAATGTTTTAAGTGCCTTTAGTGTTTATTGATTCTAACTTTATGGGCGTCTTCTGTGCTTATTGATTTTAATGTTATAAGTGTCTTCAATGCTTTTTGATTCAAATTTGATAGGTATCTTCAGTGCTTATTGATTTCACTTTTATGGGCCTTCTATTTTCGATCCCTTCTCCTCAGCCAGTCTTTCGTGTTACAGCCTGTTATCTATGATGACCACGTGAAGGCGAAGAAGGGGTCTTGGAAGCTCTGGTTCGCTGGTACTGACGCTAGCAGTCGGCTATGCGTCGCTGACCCTTGCAGCTCATATACTGCTCAGTATCTTGATAGCGGATAGGGGCAATTGAGGGGAAGATCGACGCATTTAAATTGTGTCTCCAAAGGAACTTGACGAGTTATTTGGAAGGATAGGAAAGCAGATGGCGAGATACTGGAACGTTTCATGGTGGAGAAGACGGTTCTGTAGGGAATGGACAGCGAAAGAGGAAACAAATCTGGTAATGTCGAAAGATATGACAGTCTGCTGAAAGTTGTATTGTAAGGGTTGGGAATGGAGGGTGAGCGTATTAATGGACGGAAAACATCGTGATGGGATCGAGACACAGTCCAACTGAGTGTACCGACCTAGCAAGGTATAGAGGCAGTGTCAAGTTCATTACCGTCCAACTGAGTGTACCGACCTAGCAAGGTACAGAGGCAGTGTCGAGTTCATTATCGTCCAACTCAGTGTAACAACCTAAGAAGGTACAGAGGCGGTGTGAAGTTCATTACCGTCCAACTGAGTGTACCGACTTATCAAGGTACAGAGGCAGTGTGAAGTCCATTGCCGTCCAACTGAGTGTACCGACCTAGCAAGGTACAGAGGCAGTGTGAGGTCCATTACCGTCCAACTGAGTGTACCGACCTAGCAAGGTACAGAGGCAGTGTGAGGTCCATTACCGTCCAACTTCCCTGCGGAGACGGCATTTGATCATGACGATTTATTTTCCAAAAATATATTTTTCTTCTAAATTTCAGTGTTCTTTTGTTGTTGTTGCTGCTGCTGCTGTTATTGTTGTTGTTGTTTCGAATGCCCACAATGAGCAGGTTTACTCTTATGCGCCCTGAAAAGGACTTAAAGTGGTAGGTTGCAGTTGCTTTCCTCACCTCCCGAGCGTGCTATTGAAGGTGAATCGGAGTTATCCAGGCGGTAGTGCTATGTTTGACTTCATCTCCGTGTCACTCACTGCTACGGAGAACAGGTCGATCACTCACCCTGTTGTCCGGGCTGACATGAAAACAGCCGGTTTCCATGTAGGGCTGCGAGGAAGCCGAGGTGAGAATCTTGGCCAGTATATTTTGCCTGACCCTGACTAACATTTCTGACAAGTATATTTTGCCTGACCCTGACTAACATTTCTGACCAGTATATTTTGCCTGACCCTGACTAATATTTCTGACCAGTATATTTTGCCTGACCCTGACTAATATTTCTGACCAGTATATTTTGCCTGACCCTGACTAACATTTCTGACCAGTATATTTTGCCTGACCCTGACTAATATTTCTGACCAGTATATTTTGCCTGACCCTGACTAATATTTCTGACCAGTATATTTTGCCTGACCCTGACTAACATGTCTGACCAGTATATTTTGCCTGACCCTGACTAACATTTCTGACCAGTATATTTTGCCTGACCCTGACTAATATTTCTGACCAGTATATTTTGCCTGACCCTGACTAATATTTCTGACCAGTATATTTTGCCTGACCCTGACTAATATTTCTGACCAGTATATTTTGCCTGACCCTGACTAATACTTCTGACCAGTATATTTTGCCTGACCCTGACTAATATTTCTGACCAGTATATTTTGCCTGACCCTGACTAACATTTCTGACCAGTATATTTTGCCTGACCAGACGTTAGTCTTCGTTCCTTTAATTTTATATAAATAATTATGTAAAAAACAAATTGCTACAAATAACTTTAAAAAAATGTATTTCATATGTTTAAGTATGAAAGCAACTTATTGAACTTTTATGTTCTCTCCTGTCCGGGATAGAGTGGGGGCTTTTTATAAGTTTTAAAAATATATTCCACTCTGTCATCGTCTTTTTTATTATATTTTTCTATGTTGTTCAATATTGTTCTATGTTGTTCAATATTGTTCTATGTTGTTCAACATTGTTCTATTATGTTCTATATTATTCGATATTGTTCTATATTGTTCAATATTGTTTCATATTGTTCTCCTACGCCCTCATACAATGTCATGTCTCGCTCATCAATTTAAGATTATTTCAGTCCATAACTAATTCTAACTCTCCGCCCTGCTCCCGTATACAAATCCTGTATATTCAGTACTTTAGCCTTGTTTCCCTCGCTCTCATTCCCCCTCCATCATTCCTGTCCCCCCCCCCCCCCCGTGCTCACTCTCTCGACCTCCCCATTCCACTAAATACCTCACTCAGGTCTCACTCCTACTTGCTTTCTTCTCAACAAGAGCTCATCCACGGCGTGTCAATGTTTTGGCTACCACATGCAACGTTGTGGAGGTCTTCTACCTCACCTGGGACTCATTTAAGGCTCAAACCGCGACCTTCTGATATTTTCACTTGCCCCTGCTCTAACTTCGCGGAGACGAGTACGGCATGGGAAAATTGCCTAGCCTGCACGGACTGTTTAGCCAGGATAGAACTCACATGAGAAATGTAGCTCAAATAATAACCTTGCGTTTTCACATTTCTAGCATTCGACTGACTGAAAACCTCGAAGGTACGTGGTTGTAAATGACTACTTGATGTGATGCTGCAGGGATTCTCAATGCGTTCTGCTTGGGGCTCATAGAGACGATCTCATGAGTTTGTTAGTATCAGCGTTGTTAGGGTCTTTGTAAATTTTGTCTTGGTTTTTTTCAATGTCGTTAGATTTTGTTGTTGTTCTTCTGCTTCTTCTTCTTCTTCTTGTTCTTCTTCTTCTTCTTCTTCTTCTTCTTCTTCTTCTTCTTCTATTTCTTCTACAACTTTTAATATTTCTTCCTCTTTTTCTTCTCCTTCTTCTTCTTCTTCTTTTCTTCTTCATCATATTTATTCGCCGTCTGCGTTTTCTTTGCTTACTTTTTCATAAGCTATTTCTTATTCTTCTTTATTTTCTTCATCATTTTCTTTTTCTACTTGAATTCTTTCTTCTTCTTCTTTATTGTTTCCTGGTTGTTGTTGTTGTTGTTGTTCTTCTTCTTCTTCTTTTTCTTTTCCCTCTTCTCCTACTTCTTTTTCTTCTTTTTTTTCTTTATCTTCTCCATCATCTTCTTCTTCTACTACCTGAACTGCCTCTTATTTCTTCTTCTTCTTAATCCTCTTCTAATTCTTGTTCTCGTCCCTTGGAAAACCCCTGTATGAAATACGTTTCAAGAGCTGTCTTTCAAACACATAATGCTCAATTCATTTCAGCTCAGGTATCCATCGAGTTGTGCCGGCGAGTGATGTGGTGGGGGGTGGGGGGTGGTGGGGGTGGGACGGAAGGGGGGGGGATGATGTGGACGGCTTTACGTCGTATACTTTAAGCCTAATGTATCGTATGGTAGTTGTAAGCTAACGTCGCTGATGGATTACTCTGATGTCATCCTACCATATCGAGCCTGGTCTCCCTCGTACCCTGTAGTAGGAGTTTCTTGTGTTATGATGCAACAGGACCCATAATGCAAGTTTGCATTTAGCAGAGACTAATGCCAGGGCCTTTAAATGAGCAGTAATTGAGGCGGATTGGATAGTATCAGGGTGCTTAACTCCGTCATCAATTTCTCATTCCGTAATGGTTTGTTAATTGGAACTAATACATCAATTTTTCAATGTGTGATTGTTTTGTTAATTGGAACTCCTTCCTCAATTTCTCAATGTGCGATGCTTGGGTTAACTGGAACTCCTACATCAATTTCTCAATGTGTGATGGTTTTGTTAATTGGAACTCCTAAATGAATTTCTCAATGTGTAATAGTTTTGTTAATTGGAACTCCTAGATCAATTTCTCAATGTGTGATGGTTTTGTTAATTGGAACTCCTACATCAATTGCTCAATGTGTAATAGTTTTGTTAATTGGAACTCCTACATCAATTTATCAATGTATTACGCTTGGGTTAATTGGAACTCTTACATCAATTTCTCAATGTTTAAAACTTAAGATCCCCGTGTCGCTTGAACACGTATAAATATATGATTCTTGATGGACCCTGAAACTCCATCGATATTCTCACAAAATGTGATACTAGGGTTCATTGTGATTTATGACTGTGTGTAATGCGAGTGGCCTGGAAGTCACTTACACCGGAATCTAAATGGGTTATACTTGGTTTCCCTCAGACTAGTTCACGATTCTCTGAATTTAAGTATTTTGGCTTTTTAAAACTCTGTAACGAGTTTCAAAATATTTGATTTTTTCAAAACTCCTAAACGAGTTTCAAAATATTTGATTTTTGAGGTTTTCAAAATTCCTTAACCAGTCTCTGAATTTTTTTTTTTTAATTGAGGTTTTCAAAACTCCTTCACTTTCAAAATATTTGAGTTTTGAAAGATTTCAAAACTCTTTCATTAGTATTTACATATTTGATTATTTGTGGTTTTAGAACTTGCTTAGTGAGCCTCTAAATATCTGAGAGCCCTTTATGAGTCTCTAAACATTTGATTATTAGGGTTTTCAAAACTTCCTCACGAGTCTCAAAATAAGTGATACTTGTGGTTCCCGTTGGTCCTTGGACCATTACCGGTCCGCAGAAATTTCCTGCCGGTCCACGAAAAAACAATCGTTACTGAAACCCTTATTTATATACTGCTCGAATTCTGCTTATTTTAAATGGCAATATAATTATGAATTTTCTAATAGTAGCTAATAAACAAAATACTATATAAAAAATTTGTGGTTTTTTTGTCTGAGCGTTCTGCCAAAATTGTTTCTATTTTCACCGGTAAGTGAAAAATGTTTTCCCTTTTTTCACCAATCCGTTAACAATTTTTTTCATATTTTTCCTGGTCAGCGAACAATTTGTCCTATTTTCATCAATCCGCGAGTTTTAAAAGGTTGGCAAACACTCCTTTAGTATACAAATATTTGACACTTCGAGTTCTCCAAAGTACTTCATACGGTCTCCCAACGTGTGGTACTCAATACTGCAGGTTTCTTCTTCTAGTCCTCATCACGAGAAACTCTGACTTATGGAGCAGAGGCTTGCATACATTGGGGATGTTATTATAACTAATATTCGTTCAGCTTGGTCGAATGTTTACTTGTGTTATGTCACCGCACTTGATCAAAGCCACCGCTGGTCGAAACGCCCGTATAACTTTGCTACTGCTAGGAAAACTTACAATTTAGATTTCCTTGTTTTTGTTTATCTTTAACCATTTCTATTAAACACGTTGTTTGTCAATGTATGTCGGATTAAAATTAAATTAACTACTGCAGCATAGTCGGAAAGTCAAACGGTGCGCTTGAGGATCACTCAGGAACTTAGAGATTTGTTCCCAAAACACGTAAGAAATATTTCTATCAGTCCGCCGATACTACTGATCCTCTCTCAACTGTCTACCTGGTATCAAGACACTGAGCAGCGCATGAGCTGTAGCGGTCAGCGACCCATAGCTGACTGCTAGCGTCAGGACCAGCGAACCAGAGCTGCCAAGACCCTTCTACACCTCCATGCGGTGATCCTGGATAACATGCTGCAACAGAGCAGACTGGCTAAAGAGACGGGATCAAAGAGGGAATACTAACCCGGTACTCAAAGAATGCTTGCTGAAGTCGGATGTATTGGACCGAAAGGTGCAAATATCCCAGTCAAGCTGTAAACTACGATACATCGCATTCCGTTCTCTGGACTACATTCTGCTACTGAAGCCCTTTCAGGGTTTTGGAGTGGGAGACTGACAACGAACGAAGACAAACCAAACCAAGCCAAGCCAACTGTCTATCGTAGACGTCCTGATGTTACCGTTCTTGGGACATAGCTTAAATTTGCGTCATTATACTTGTTTAGAAGGCTCTGCAAGCTTTACTTTGCGTCATTATACTTGTTTAGAAGGCTCTGCAAGCTTTACTTTGCGTCATTATACTTGTTTAGAAGAATCTGCAGAGTCTTATACAACCAGTTTCTTTTACTCTTTGTCTGGTCTTGCCTTTCATGAAACTCCAAGAGCTCGAAGACAAGCTGTAAACTAGCGACACAACGCATTCCGTTCTCCGGACTACATCCTGCTACATGCGAAGACCTGTACAGGGCTTGGTAGCGGGAGATTGAGAACGAACGCAGAAGAAGAAGACCCATAGCCTGTTTATTCGTCATCTTTACTGTTTGGCGACCAAGAAAAATGGTCAGTGAGATATCAACCTAAGTGTTAAAAAAAATAGTGTCATTAAAAGAACACTAAAAACATGGTCACATGATTCATTGCTCGATAAAAAGCGTTAATTTGCATGTAATGGCGGACCTACACTTAGCAAATTGGAGCAAATGGTTTATTTTGATACAGTTTGCTGAAAGGATATCGGGGATTGGCAGAGTTAGTTATGTAAGTACTAAACATGTAGGGCCACCTTTCCCTCATCATCCTTAAATTCCCATTGCACTCACTCCCTTAATTCTTTAAGGTGCGACATTAGACATCACGTTTTGAATTGCGTACATCTGCCCCCAATCCCCATCTCCCCAAAAAACAAGTTTGTCCATCTGTTGTCATTCGCACATGATTTCTCATAAATACCTCGCTTCAACTCTTCTCTCGACCCGTCGATACATATCTTTCATAAAAACCCACCCCACATTCAACTCTTCCCTCCACCCTCACATTTAGCTCTTATCTCTTCCATAAACCCTCCCATTCATCTCTTCCCTCAAAACCTTCCCATTCATCTCTTCCCTCAAACCATCAATTCATTTCTTCTCTCTAAACCCTCCCATTCATATCTTCCCTAATTCCGACCATTCATCTCTCCCCTCAACCCACCTATTCATCTCTTCAACCCACCTATTCATCTCTTCAACCCGCCTATTCATCTCTTCAACCCACCTATTTATATCTTCGTACAATCCACCAATTCATCTCTTCGCTTAACCCACCTATTCATCCATTCCCTGAAACCACCAATCAGCTCTCCTGTCAAACCGTCCACATATCTCTTCTCTCAACCCATCCATTCATCTCTTTCCTCAACCCATCCATTCATCTCTTTCCTCAACCCATCCATTCATCTCTTCTCTCAACCCATCCATTCATCTCTTCTCTCAACCCATCCATCCATCTCTTTCCTCAACCTATCCATTCATTTCTTCTCTCAATACGTATGCTCCTCCGCCTATCTCTACACCGCCTCCCTCCCCTCGCCCTCCCTAACCAACTGACAGAGACAATCACAAATTCACATTTCGAATAAACGTTTAATGAATTAATTCGATCTTAATTTTGTTATGCAATTCGTGTTTCATACCATAATAAAATCGACCCCACAATTCTGAAATGGATTCAAACGTTTTTAACGCAAGCGCATTTGACATCAAACTTCAGCCTATTGTAGATAAAGGCCTTCTGACTCGTGGAGAAATCCCTTTGAAACGTCACATTAAAAGGCTGACTAAATAATTTGCCTGTGCCAACTACCCCTGCAACTATTATAGCTTGTTCGGGAAACAAAGATGGATATGCAGTTAGTTTCCGGTCAGGATTCTGTGAAAGGATCGTTCTAAACTGTGATTTGTTGTGTTTTGTACCGTAAATTTGTTTAATTTCTCTGTTGAACATAGATTGATTCTAAACCATGGCACAATTCCGTTATTTATTTAGCCTTGGAATGCAACGTTTCAGGAGGATTTTGCCGGTGAGCCCAATAGCCTATTTGAAACCAATTTATTAGTGATATGAGGGTATCATATGGATTTTTCTATACTGCCTTTTTAAATGTTTTAAAACATTGTATACAAAATCTGTTTGCACCTTTTAGAAACTTAAATGAACAGTAAATTCCTAAGGATCCTAACTGCAGAATGTGCGTCAGATTAGTGGATCTATTTATAAATGTAAAAGCAATGAAAAGAATTTCAAACAACGATAATATAGACTTTCATATAATTATATATATATATATATATTTATATATGTAAATATATATATATATATCCATTATTCCATCCATACATCCATCTATCCATTCATGCATCCACCCATCCATCCATCCAGCCATCTATTTATCTATCTATCTATCTATCTATTTATGCATTAAGCGAGGAAGGTCATGGATGGCACAGTCAGAAGTCTCCTCGATGAGGATCTGTGCATTTGAAGAATTGGAAAGAGGTAGTGAATGGGTAGAAGAGGGCAACGAGAGCCCCCTGACAAGGGTGGTGATACAACTGAGCAGAGAGTGCCGCGAGTGGGGTGGCACTAGGACAGAAGCTTCAATACAAGAGTTGATCAAGCAACACTCAGGACCACAAGACCCAATTCTGTACACAGATGGCTCCGCCGGCAAAGATGCAAACAAGTGCGAGTGGGATTTCGTCGGCTACCAAAATGGCAAGAAGGTGGTGGAGAAATCAGCTGTCTCCTTCACTGTCACATCGAGAATGAGGATGGAAATTGTGGCGGTAACAGCGGTCCTGACTTGGTTGGTGACTCAACCCGCAACCGGTGACATGCGGAGTGATACTGTCAGACTCGTAGGGCATGCTCTGTAAGATAGAACGGAGCATGCTAAGACGGGAGTGGGCCGCTCTTCTGAACAACTGGTATACAAGGTGTCACATGGGTCTACTGCCCGGGACATTCGGGAATCTAGGGCAATGAAAGAGCTGATGCAGGGACGAGCTGTGATGAACGACGCAGTGATGATGAGAGATGGGTTGAGTTGATATTGGCAGTCATGGACAGTCTACAGAATGACGAAGAGACAGGGTTGAGTTGATATTGGCAGCCATGGACAGTCTAGAGAATGATGAAGAGACAGGGCTGAGTTGATCAGGGCAGTCATGGACAGTCTACAGAATGATGAAGAGACAGGGTTGAGTTGATAAAGGCAGTCATGGACAGTCTACAGAATGATGATGAGACAGGGCTGAGTTGATCAGGGCAGTCATGGACAGTCTACAGAATGATGAGAGACAGGGTTGAGTTGATAAGGGCAGTCATGCACAGTCTACAGAATGATGAAGAGGCAGGGTTGAGTTGATAAGGGCAGTCATGCACAGTCTACAGAATGATGAAGAGGCAGGGTTGAGCTGATAAGGGCAGTCATGGACAGTCTACAGAATGATGAAGAGGCAGGGTTGAGTTGATAAGGGCAGTCATGCACAGTCTACAGAATGCTGAAGAGGCAGGGGTCGCGAAAATGAATATGTACAGAGGAGGATATATTTGGGATTGACTAAGGAGGAAGGGAGAAAGTGTGTTCTGTCTGGAAAGATCCGAAGAACACGAAATCAACACCTGACTGAGAGTATATATACGCTTGGCTGGCTGCTTGGAGGGAGAAAGGAGCACTTATGGGAATGTCCCCTGTGTGATGATGTTGGTTTCTAGAATCAAGAATGAATCTATCTACATACCTACCTAACCATCCATCCATCTATCGATCCATCCATCCATCCATCTATCCACCCATCTAAAACTCCACACACCCATCCGTCCGTCTGTCTGTATGTCTGTTTATCTGTCCGTCTATATATTTATATATATATAAATAGACGAAAGAGAAAGAGAGAGAGAGAGAGAGAGAGAGAGAGAGAGAGAGAGAAAGAAATATATAGTGAGAGAAAGAGGGAGAAATTGAGATTATATATATATATATTGCGTTCGCCTTATTTCTCTATTCTCCAAGGCGATGTGAGTTGCATTGTGGTTTTCATTTTGCGCCTGTCGGCCCAGTGAATCCGTCTTCAGCATCCATTTTATGTAAGGGTCTGCTTCCTCCTGCATTTTCTAAGAGTTTGCTTCTCCAGGGTACCGGTCGGTGCTGTGATGAGGATCGAACCCAGCATCTTCATATTGTGAACCGCGCCACTTAACCACTAGGCCACGCCGTCCTCTATTGAGATTATATTTAGACAGTTTCACAGTTAATTCTGAAACTGAAAATCTCACCCGAATGAGATAATGAGCGTAAGATCAACAATGTCGTAGAGCGATCAATTCGCTGAGCAATGAAACTTATTTCGATCAGTGTTATAGTTACTCTCTAGCCGACCCAGCTGTAAACGGGTGCCTAGCTTATGCCTAAAGAAAAGATGCAGCGAGGAAGTGAACTGACCATCTCACCTCATTAACAAGCTGTGTCTTTATATTGAAGTCTCTAACACTTGATCCCCGACAGCAGTGTCTACTATGTAACTACATGTACAGTTAGACCCCACATAAACAAGAGCTCTTCAGAATTTCGTGAAATTTCTGTGAGTTTCAATGACTAAGCCCATTGTAAAGGAATACTAACGTCTGGTCGGGTACAACATACTGACCGAACATGTTAGTCAGGGTCATACAAAATATACTGGCCAAGACCCTCACCTCGTCTTCCACGCCGTCCTTCCTCTGGAAACGGGCTGTTTTAATGACAGCCTGGCTAACGAGGTAAGGGATCGACGTCTTTCCTGTAGTAGTGAGCGCCACGCAGATGAAGCTAATCTTAGCACAACTGTCTGGAGGATGTCGGCCCACATTCATCAGCACGCTGGTGATGCGAGGAAAGCTACCACAACCCACCACTTAACGTCCTTTTTAGGGCGCACACAAGAGTAATCTTACTCATTGTGAACATTCAACAACAACAACAAAAATAACCAAGGCCAAGTATATTAGGGAGCCGTGTAGCGCAGTGGTTAGCTGGTTTTTTTCAGACCGCAATGGCTCCCGGGTCGACCCAGCCTTAAATGGGTACCGGTTCAGTCCGGGAAGTAAAGGCGGCGAGGGAGAGGAGATGGCTACCGCCCTCATATAGCCGAGCCTTTGAAATGTGAGATCGCTAACATTTCACACCCGTACGGCAGTAATGCTATGGGTTACTTTACAAAAAAAAAGTGCATTAGTAACAAAACATTGACTCATTTTATCCTACAGAAAATAACAAATCAAAGTAGTACCGTACCAGTCAAGGACACCAACTTTAGTGGACGTCTCATAAATCCATTTGGAACAACAGAAAACGTGTGCATGAGTCCCAGAAACGATAAACTTTGAGAATCATTGCAATAGTTATAATACGGCCCGCCAGGGGCAAATCTGTGCCCGGAAATGCCAAGAAGTACTTTACCCAATTCTTGGCGATTGCTTATTTTCCAAGTCTTGGATCGACGAAAGGGCGTGTGAGCCGTATTTACAGTATCTCTATGCCTTTGTAAAGTTGCGCACACACAAAAGAGACCCCAAAAAATATGGGAGTCCACTAGTTGAAAGTTGTGATTGTTGTTCGAGATAAGATGCTTGCGTGTGGCTACACGGATGTGAAGTGCCCAGAGCCAAAGAAAATGTCACAAGACAGCACATCGAAATTTAGAATGAGACTATTTACGAAGGGTATAGAGACAAAAGCAAACTATTTCACTGACTTCAAGGAAACTGTTTATTGGGGCTGTGCGAGCCACAGGAGGCGAGGTTAATCAAGCCTCAACTAGGCAGGATCATCAGGTATGCGTGGGGAGATGGTCGTACCTGGACATTGTAACACCTGTAATATGAAAGTTCTAAAAACTAAACAATCTGCCACTTTATTGTCACAACCGAATCAATCTGAACCATTTCATCTGCTCCCTAATGAGAATATATCTTTAAAAAAATACGCAAAGTCATCAACTGTCCATATCTTTTGTAGTTTTTGTGGCTTAAAGTTTCTAGAGAATGGGTTAGTCAGCTCTATGCACAACTCATCTTAGACGTACTTCATGCCTGGCAAGTTACAGTGTTGATATCCTTAATTCCCCTTTCAGGCCCCGAAACAATTTAATGTCAGTATTATAAAACACGACAAAAGGTTTACTGACATATTAAAGGATATTGTATATCATATAGAGAAGCGACTGGTCGGGTGGTATGGAACTCTAGATTCTGAACTCGAAGACATGCGTTCATAACCTCGGTCAAAGCATAACTTGTTTTTTGTTCAGTTTTCATAATCATCATCATGTGGCGTAGTCCTTCCATAACGTACTCTCACTCACGACAGCTCTGTATGCATCTCGGTTCAGGACTAGTCGGCCTTCGTCTTCGTCACGGCAGGTCTGTATGCATCTTGGTTCAGGACGAGTCGGCCCTCGTCTCCGTCACAGCGGCTCTGTATGCATCTTGGTTCAGGACGAGTCCGCCCTCATCTCCGTCACGGCAGCTCTGTATGCATCTTGGTTCAGGACGAGTCCACCCTCGTCTCCGTCACAGCGGCTCTGAATGCATCTTGGTTCAGGACGAGTCGGTCCTCATCATACAAAGACATCCGCAGACTTTCCTTAATGTCTTGATACCATTTCTCTCGGTGTCGACCTTTTTTCCTATATCCAGGACCGTGCCCTCCATTATCACTCACTCTATGCCATGGCGTCTCTTTACAAAACCAAAATATCAACTTTTTTTGTTGTTGTTGTCTTTCGACATTTTCAATAAGGCAATTTTATGTAACATGCAGCGATTGCAGAATTTCTCTTTTTTTCTGTCCATTACATTTTCAGTATTCTCCATTTCAAAAGCTGTGATCTTTTGTGCAATCGATTTGTTTAGTGTCCAATGTATCACAACCGTATGTCGCCGCTGAGAAAATGGATGTTCTGATCTGTTGGATTATCTGCTTATGTGTGCCCTGCCACTAATTCTTCATATGTACTAGTTTTTGTGTGGCAGTTGCAAGTTTTTATGTGATGTAAATTTCACAGTCGTCAGAATTATTGAATGTACATCGCATATAGTGGAATTTCTCCCCATCCTCTATTTCTAAATTATCAATTGAGACATCTGATTTATTTTCACTTTGTCTTTTTCAAAAAAATGATTTATTGTGGTTTTCTTGGAGTTTAAAAATAATGAGGCCTCTCAGTGTTTATGTTTTGTTTTTTGTTGATTCAATTTGTTTTTTCTAATCACAAATAAAATGACAATATAACTTATGCAAAGAGTTGCGGTAGCCTATTGGTCGGTGAACTGGCTGTTTAGCCGAGTTATCTAGATTCAATCTCCAAATAGTGCGGGATATTTTTTCGATCGCAAACGGATCCAGCGTCTTCTTCTGCGAACGTGGTGAAAGCAATATTGTGTCGTAGGTTGCAGTTAGGCAGCCTTACGGTTAGACACATTGAGTTTCATTTGAATTTTTGTATTGTCGGGTTTGCCTTCCAACAGTGTTCCCTATTCTCTTAACCTCACAACACTAACGGAGCCTGTTTCCATAGCCATCGCATGAAGGCAGAATTGGGTCTTAGTCAGCTCTGGTTTACTGATCATGATGCAAACAGCCAGCTAGGACTCGCTGGCTGCTGTCAGCTCATTCACTGTTCTCTTCATCTTCGATCCGCCTCAAATGTTGGGGACCAGAACAAGGATAGGAATTAAAGTCGACAGTCTTTCACATCATCCATAGTGTGCCGTTCATCAAGAAAATATATGTCTAGCATCATGTTCACAATATGCCACATTGGCTTGTAAACGGGATTTTGACTTTTCTTTTACTATACAAGTAGCAATAAAGGGAACTAGCCACCTCACGTCTTAAAAAGCTACGGCATTGTACACTAACATTCCAACACTTCATCCTCGTCAGCAGTCCATGTTATTGGACTAACCGGACCGTTATATTTATAAAATAATGACTGACCGAGTGTTAAGAATACTTTTTTGCAGTCAAAAGGACACTGGTTCGAACCTTGACTGCGACCTAACTTGTTATTGTTGTTGCTGGTAGTGAAGTAATAACTTTGTCTGCATACCACTCTGCGAATTTTGGAATAAAAAAGGAGGGGGGAGGGGTGAGAGGTAGTACAATTAATGAGACGACAGCAGCCATCGACTCTTACAGCTGGGTGCTTGCATCAGGGTCAACGAGCAAACCAGAGATGACAAGACTATACTTCGCACCCTCGAAACCGGAAACAGGCAGTACTAGTGTATGCTGACTAAGAGAATAGGGATCACAGTGGGAAGACCAACCCGATACCCAAAAATACCCGCTGAAATCGGATGTGTCGGGCCGAAAGGCGCAGATATTGTTGCGATGATGTAAATTGCAATTTCACAAGGGGTTGTTTTTTCCAGGACGAACGTCAAAGAAGAAGTAGAAGAAGAACAACAAGAACAGGAACAAGAAAAAGAAGAAGAAGATCAAGAAATAGAAGCCAAATAAGAACAACAACAACAACAACAACACCAAAAATACGAACACAAAAAAAAGGCTAGAAATATTATCAAAAGAAAAAAAGAAGAAGAAGAAGAAAACGAAGAAGAAGCAGAACAAAAACTAGAACACAAAGGAAAACTAGAAGTAGAATTAAAGGAGAAGAAGAAGAAGAAGAAGAAGAAGAAGAAGAAGAAGAAGAAGACAGAAACAAAGAAAAAATAAGAACAAAAGGAAAAGAACAAGAAGAAGAAGAAGAAGAAGAAGAAGAGAAATGTTAAAATTGTAAGTTCATTTATTTATAAATACGAGCGCGTGGCAGAGAGGTTCGGATACCGATCCTTTAGTTTGAAGTCAAGAGTTCCAATCTTGGCAATGCTCAGGTATACATCTAGCCACGTTCGTCCTCTTGATAAGATGTTTTGACGTCTCGTGAGTCATATTGAGACAGCCATCTCTGCGCCTTTTCACCCAATACATCAAGTTTCAGCACCGCATTTTAGGGACCATGTTCGCCTTCCCTCAACGATTCCTATTCTATCAACCAGACTGAAGTGAAAACAATTTGTTTCCAGGGCCGCTTCCTGGTGGCCAAACAAAACGTGTTGGTCATCTCTGATTCGCTGACCCTAACCCAGGCAGTCAGCTATTGTTTGCTGACTGCTGTCAGTATTTTCGGACTAGGTAATGTTATGGTATTTTATATCATAAGTTAAAGAATAATCTAGTTTCTCGGTGATTGTCAAGTAGCCATTATTTCTGAACTGAATAAATTGCTTTTTCACGAACCTCAGAAATGTAAATACTGTCGTAAGATTTTGTTTGGTTTTTTTGGGTTTTGCGTTCGCCTTTTTTTCGTTAACCTCCTAGGCAGTGTGCGTTGCACTGTGGTTTTTATTTTGCGCCTGTCGGCTCAGTGCATCCG
Organism: Ariolimax columbianus; assembly: GCA_036924085.1. Lineage (NCBI taxonomy): Eukaryota > Metazoa > Mollusca > Gastropoda > Stylommatophora > Arionidae > Ariolimax > Ariolimax columbianus. The sequence continues at coordinate 61,213,539 of JAVGWX010000016.1, read as the reverse complement.
ACTTCAGCATGCATTTTATGTAAGGGCCTGCTTCCTCCTGCTGTGACGGGAATCGAACTCAGTACCTTCTGGTTGTGAGCCGTGTCACTTAACCACTAGCCCACGCCGTCCTCACTGTCGTAAGATGTTTTTCTATTTTATGTTTGTATAAATAGCTCGTTTTTGTTACAGGCATGCAAATTAACCGGTTGTCAATCTTTTCTGTTTGCAGGTTTGCGTTTACAAGGTCAACCATTTCCGGGACAGACACTTTGTGACCGGAAACCATCCTACTTCTACAGTTCCGCTTCCGGGATGACGTCATCTATGCATACTACTCCTTACTACGACAAATGCTGAAGATCTATTCATGTTTTTTGGAAGAAATGTTCTATAGCTATATTCCAAATATCCGTCCCTGTGTACAGATTGCTGCACAGTACATGTATGAGTTTTGTGTACATATCAGTGCTGTTGTTTAATGACAATTCAGATATACTCACTTCACGAGACAGAGATAAGACGTTTGGAAAGACATGACGTAAGAAAAGAAAGACAATGATGTAAAGAAAACGATGAAAGGAAATAATTAATTTTAAAGGCAACAATTTCATTAGAATTACAGAAAATGACGCAAAGATGAAACAGAAACGAGCAATTAAAAGAAAAACAAATGATGAATGACGAAAGGAGTGGAGGAAAGAAATTCAAAATGAAAGAATAAATACATCGTAGAGAAATATAATAATTTGAGGAATAAATTAGAATGGAAAAAGAAACATCAAGCTAGGAAGTAAAGGATGAAAGAAGAACTGAAAAAAGAATCAAAAAGGAAGAAAGGAAGAAAAATAAAGTAAAAAAAAAGACATTAAGAAAAAAAAAAGAAGGATTAATAAAGCCAGATAATGTACGAAATGACAAAGACGGGTTGGAAAAAAACCCAGTAAGGAATAATTTAAAGAAAAAGAGGAAACAAAAAATATGATAAAATTAAGGAACGCAAACAAACGACGGAAGAAAGAAATCAAAAGATAACAGAATGAACAAATACAGACAAACTACCAAAACAAAACTATAAAGCAGCAATTGTCTATATTGTGTATCCTTTGTAAATTTACAGATTTTTTTACGTTGTACAGATTCTCTGTATCGTGGCATTCTTTTATGTTAATATTGCGAAAATGTAAGTCAGTCTACGTTATACAATTCAATTTGTCTAAATAGTGACCTAATTTTGTCCATGGAATAATTATGATGAATTAATTAATAGGGAAGTCTTTAACCTAACACTTACTAAGAGACCCGCTTGATTACATGAGAGCCAGTCGTGCTTGGATGTGAGACACTGGCAGTTATAGGTACCTTCATATATTTGGACAGCACCATTAGTACTTCAAGCAACACATAGGTAGATGTAAGGGCTAAAATTAGAAAGTATTTCTGTTACTGAATAATATATGAAAATGTAGGGAAACAATGACTAATTCTAAGTAAAGGTTGTCTTATTCCAGTGTCAAGTCAGTACTCCTTTGAGGAGCAGAAATTTGGAGAACAACAAAGGCAATACAAGGGAAACTCCTGTCGTTCGACAATAGATGTCTACGGAGGATAAATGGTATAGGTTTTCAAGGCATGGCGAAGAAAGAAAGCCCATGGAAAAGGAGGCAACAACGATCGGTGGAGGCTCAGGTAAAACGTTAGAAATAGAGTTAGTCAGGGCAAACGATGCGGAAAGTATTATCAAACGTGGTCACACAGGTCCTGACACGGAATCCACTGGAGAAGAGGAAGAGAGATAGACCAAGAAACGTCTGGACAACAGACCGTGAAAATGAACTTAGGGTACCTGGCCCTCAACCGGAGAAAGTCAAAAATGGCAGGTTAAATTCGAACTTGCTAGAATGGGGTTGTCAATAGCTATGCCCCGAAGGGAGCAGAACTAGCGTGATTTGGTTGAATTAAATCTAAAGTGAAAACGTTAGCCTAACATTTACAAGGAGAGCCATGATAAACTGCGTATTGCAAAGTCGGAAATCGTGAGCTAGCCAATGGCCTTGCTTCATTCATTGTTGGGGATAGCTTAGGACACATGATGGCGGACAGACTCTCTAAATATAGCTCAGTGATCATTGTGCGTAAATTGCGTTTATGTCACAGAGACTCACGCTAACAAAGAAATATAAAGAAAGTAGGTTTTTTTCGGAACAAACGTTTGAGTTACATGTCCAGTGTCCAAAGAATGAGTTATTTAATTTCTTTTTGCTTTCCTCGTTTCTTTACCCGTGTCTTACCGGGCCCCAAAGAGGAGAAATGAACAGTAACCCGTAAACTGGACAGGCAAGCCAAAGAAGACAACAAATGTGAAGTGGTGCTGGCGACCAAATCCTGTACAAATTACATGCGAACGAAAAAAACATGAAATAAATCAATTAAAATAAAAGAAGACTATGAGAACGTCTTTTTGACGTTCAACACCGCGCATGGAATACATGGGAAGGGAAAGAATTAAATGGTTTGGACACCTGACAAGAGTGCAACCAAAGTTACCAGCTGCATAGATGTACAACACAAGGCAACAGGGTTGCAGAGTAAGAGGAAGACCACATAAAGGTGGATAGAAGGTATTAGTGAGACACTGACGAAACACGGAATGACAACAACATGATGATACATCTGACGCGCGACAGAAAACTGCATCTCCCCACGGCCTCTACCGACAGAATTGAATAGAAGATGATTATCATGACAACGACATGGAAATATATGTAATATATACAATATTTATACTATTTCAATTTTATATACTTATATTTTAAGTAAAATATACGCACAATCCAAAGTTGTTGTCTTGGAGCTGGTAACGAAGTAGTTGCTGGTCTGAAGGACTTAGGCACGTACAAGGAGAAACACTGCTTGGCTGAGCATGCAAATTTCATTTTCCGTGGTCCTTCCTTTGTCTTGTGTGAGCACCTGAATGGTATCAATAACAAAATGGAGTAATCAACATACGTATTACAACATGCCAACAAATTCCAAGCACTGCTGGGCTGGCTATATAGTCAGAAGGGAGGACTAGCGCTGGAGCACAGCAACCACTCTGGGGTAGCCACGCTGCGAAACAAAGATCACCTGGTAGATCCATAACCAGATGGCAAGATTCGCTCGAGCTGAACAATACTCGAGATCCTAGAACAAATAAGTTAACCATCCACTGGAAAACCCGTGCCCGAGACACAAGTTAACCATCCATTGGACAACCCGTGCCCGAGACACAAGTTAGCCATCCACTGGACAACCAGTGCCCGAGACACAAGTTAGCCATCCACTGGACAACACGTGCCCGAGACACAAGTTAACCATCCACTGGATAACCCGTGCCCGAGACACAAGTTAACCATCCATTGGACAACCAGTGCCCGAGACAGAAGTTAGCCATCCCCTGGACAACCGTGCCGGAGACAGAAGTTACCTATCCACTGGACAATCCGTGCCGGAGACAGAAGTTACCCATCCACTGGACAACCCGTGCCCGAGACAGAAGTTAGCCATCCACTGGACAACCCGTGCCGGAGACAGAAGTTACCCATCCACTGAAAAAGCCGTGCCGGAGACAGAAGTTACCCATCCACTGGACAACCCGTGCCGGAGACAGAAGTTAGCCATCCACTGGGCAACCCGTGCCCGAGACAGAAGTTACCCATCCACTGGACAACCCATACCCGAAACAGAAGTTACCCATCCACTGGACAACCCGTGCCGGAGACAGAAGTTAGCCATCCACTGGGCAACCCGTGCCCGAGACAGAAGTTACCCATCCACTGGACAACCCATACCCGAAACAGAAGTTACCCATCCACTGGACAACCCGTGCCGGAGACAGAAGTTAGCCTTCCACTGGACAACCTGTGCTCGAGGCAGAATCGGCTGGAAACCGAGATGAGACCAGCACAAAACCAAACAACATAACAATGTTTGAGCCCAGCCAGACTAACAGAGAAATGCAGCCGGCTACTACCAACTCGCACAAGAGTTGGCATCTGCACAATGGCAAAAGCCTTTGTAGATGCACAGGTCAACTAAGACTAAGATTACAACATTATCGAAGTAAATCACTAATCGAAATAGCGGAAAGCGAAGCGATCGTTAAGAGAAGTAGTACATTTAGAAAAATGAAACCTTCTTCCTGAGTGGTTTTCAGATAGAGCTTTGTCTGTTAAAGATAGGACAATAGGGTCACTGCCACACTGAAAACATTTTACTAGAAGTGATCCCATGCAGTAAATTCCAGCTCACTGCAGCATACCTGGAAATGAATGGGCGGACAGACTGGCCAAGAAGAGAAGACAAAGAGAACAATTTACCTACCGAGTGTTACTGCCAGAAGTCAGGGCACACATTACAAAAATATAAATAGCAGTTAATAGAGAGAACAACCAGCAAATACCCACAATTTTCCGCCTCAGAACAGGCCATTGCAGATTAAATTCACAAATGCATAAAATAAAAGCAGCACAGACTGCACAATGCACATGTCAGAGAGGACCCCAGACTCCAGAACACATCCTGCAAACATGTCCACTGGACCAAGGTTCCCGTGAGAAGACCTGGCCCGAGGAAAGAAACATACAAGACAGACTGTGGGGAACCATTGAGGACCTGCCACTGACGTGTCACTTCATTGAGGCAGCTCACCTGGTGGTATAAAACGTGCATACGAAACCGTGAGGAACCATTAATGACCTGCGACTGACGTGTCACTTCATTGAGGCAGCTCACCTGGTGGCATAAAACGTGCATACGAAACCGTGGGGAACCTTTGATGATCTGCGACTGACGTGTCACTTCATTGAGGCAGCTCACCTGGTGGCATAAAACAAGCATACGAAACCGAACGCAAAGAAGAAGATAAGAAGTGATCAACAGAGTAGTCTAACTTCCAGGGATGGAAGACTTTCCAAATTTTGCTTGTTTAAAATCCCGCAATTCACTCCATTTTCAAGCATTACAAGATTTTAAAAAATCTCCATAATCAATATTTCATATATGATACAGAAAGATAATGGCAAATTATATGCATCCACGGACATCTGCAGAAGAAATAAAATAACAGACACTCATTTTTAATACTCACCGAAATTATATCCATGTATTTAAGTTTATCATCTAATTATTATCTAATTCGATGCTTATGTTAATTATGGTTCATCTCTCTGTGACATGCTTGTTAGGAATTTGAAATGATAATTGTTGATTTTCATATATTGTGTATCCATAACTGTAGCCAATATTGTAAATTATTTCATTAATTTTAATAAACCAAAAATATTGTTGAAACATTATTATATTTATATATTTGTAAATGAACCCCAATATCTTTATGAAACAATATGTATATATATATATATATATATGTTTCTGGACTTTCCACCTTCGATTCTTTAACAATATAGTATAGTCCCCATCGCTTACACGCCACATAACCGATTATTAGTCACTTTATTATCTCCCACCAAAGAGTTATCAGAGACATAGGCATGGAACATATTGATCAATACACCATTACACGCCCTGTTGTGTGCTCCTGGAAACAGGCTGTGCCACAAGGTTTGGCCGACGAGATGCGGAGTGACACTGCGATTCCTATATTTGTGAACTTACTAAGTTGCCTCGCATTGTCCTACGCCAAGTAGGACGGCTTTCTTGTGAACTTACTTAGAAGCCTCAGATTGTTCTACAGCAAGTAGGGCGGCTTTCTTGTGAACTTACTGACACGCCTCAGATTGTTCTACAGCAAGTAGGGCGGCTGTCTTGTGAACTTACTGACACGCCTCAGATTGTTCTACAGCAAGTAGGGCGGCTGTCTTGTGAACTTACTGACACGCCTCAGATTGTTCTACAGCAAGTAGGACGGCTTTCTTGTGAACTTACTGAGACGCCTCGGATTGTCCTACAGCAAGTCGGACGGCTTTCTTGTGAAATTAGGAAGAAGCCTCGCATTGTCCTACACTAAGTAGGACGCATTCCACCTTCTCAAAATTCGTCTTCGAATACAAGAAAAGTCACTGTAATCACCTGCTAAAAAACCAGCAATGGCAGCTTTGATGAACATCCGGACCAACTCTATTTGCCATGACTAGTTCATCTAGAACTCTTCGGCATATGTTCTTTTACTTCACTCACTGTCCTCTGAATGTGTGTTGAATCCGGCATACGTCTCTCCTTATTCTTCGGTTTCTGTTTTGTGTTCTTCATTGTTATTTTTCCATATTTTTGCCAAGAGTGTGCCATATTCATTTTCACTTCTCTGCTCAATATCAGGCCTTCTTGGTTGTTGTCCAATTTACCACATATTTATATTCATTATTGTTTTCAATAGCTACTTATAAATGCACTTTAGATATATCATCATCATCATCTTCATTGAGGTGTCAGTCTCTGTCGACCATTGGCGTGGCGCCTTGTGCGTTTTGTTCAGCTCCGTCACCTGTGTCTTGACACTGTTTGTTCTGGATATAAACGCCGATCCGAAAGTGACAGTCCCTGTCGTAGATCAAACAACCATGCTTAAGATCCTGGCTTGCCGGGATGTCCCTCAACCTCTTCAGTCTTTCTGTTTTATCTGCAGCCAGAAGGTCTCTGCGAGTGTCGACATCTACTATGCCCCCTCCAACTGACTGTCTCTAAACAGCTCGATCCTGAGCAATCGTCTCCCAGCCCTCGCATGGGATGTTGCAGAACTTCATGTTCCTCTTGCACACGTCCTAGATTTGCAGTATTGGACAGACGATTCTTCGAGCTTCAGAGGCCAGCTGTCCATAGAGGATATCCTTTAGCAGCCTCACGTCTTCCATGTGGTAAACACGTCCCAACCATCATCACATTGTTTGCTCAAAAGCGAGTGCATGCTGGTAGTGTTTGATCACTGTAAAATCACATTGTGTGGTACTCTCTTACCACCAAATTTTCAATATACGCCATAGGTACACCACGGGAAAGGTGTTGAGCCGGTGTTCTTGTTTAATGAAAGGGCTATCGTACAAATAAGATCACGTTTAGACGACGTGTGGTAAATGTTGTTAGGCCCATACTTGATTGACCAACGCCAGAATATGGGTGATGTGGCCAGTATCACCTCGGCCGCATTTACTTCTTATTCTTGGTCTGAAACCCAATTTGTTGAGGCTGTGTCGAACCCTGGAACCTGTTGCTATAGAAAAAAAATATCCCGCACCGATTGGGAAACGAGCCTGGAAAGTTGTCCTAGGCAGACCATCCGTCTAACTACTGTGTATAAACCTATATATAAGTATGTTTGTTTGGACGTTTGTATGTATATTTATATATATACAAACAATGACAACTGATAATGATATTTCGTATTGCAAGATGCCAGGAATGGGTAGAAATGTATATAATCACTAATTGATGTTTGGCAAATGTCATATAGAAGTACAATATGACAGCTCATTCTTGCTATCATTATCTTCACTGTCAGCGTCAAAATGGAGTTCAGTCCCTTCCATATATAAGACTTCTTGCATGACGTCTGCGTCAAAGCATTTTCGTTCTTTTACAGTAATTGTAAGTGTTTGACATGATGGTGTTGTAAGCCACAGGCGCAACTGTCGCTAGTTACATTTTGCGGCAGGTTTGAACTTTTGCCTTCTGCGGCAGAGGTACCAGGTCCCCACTTCAGTGGTTCCAACTGCATCAATAATAATAATTCGTCATCAATACTTGTCGACGAGGACAACAAGGATCATTCTATGTCATACTGTATCCTGCATACTGTATCCTGCATACTGTATCCTGCATACTGTATCCTACATACTGTACCCTACATACTGAATCCTGCATACTGTATCCTGCATACTGTATCTTGCATACTGTCTCCTGCATACTGTATCTTGCATACTGTACCCTACATACTGCATTCTGCATACTAAAACCTGAATACTGTACCCTGCATACTGTATCGTGAATACTGCAGTGTAATTATGTGTAAATTAATTGGTGGCGCGTGTGGCTCGCTTGCTAAGACTAAGGTTACAGCGCCCCAGGGTTCGAAATCACGGACGAAAAGAAACAAAGCTGGGCATGGTTCGTTCCTGATGCGACCGCTCCTCCATTCGATCCAACCTTAAATGGGTACCTGATGTATGAGTTGGGGAAGGTATACACAACAAGGACAAGTACTGGTCTCCCCACATCACATAGGCTACGGCTTAGTACATGAATATTTACCTTCATCCGCGACGGAGATTGTTGCCATGGGACCTACCTCCGCCTTTAAATGGTTGCAGTTATGGAAGATAAAGCAAGGTGGAAGGAAACTGGCCAGCTCACCTCGATAAAGCTAAGACCTGGTTCAATTAAATCTTTAACATTACATACTCGATGACAGTGTCTGCTATTTGACTACATCTGCCTTTCTTACTATGGTGCAGTCAACCTGTTATTCCTCAGTAATAGCAGCTGTTGAGGCCTCCCACCTCTATGGGTTGACATGGATCTACTGTCCTGGTTATGCTGGAGTTCAGGGCAACGAAAGAGCTGATATCTTGGCTTCACTAGCTTCCATCATGGGCACGTTATTGATGGATAGGAGTGATGTTTTGAAATCAATCAACGGTCGTCTGTTGGATGAGGACACCGAAATAGATGAACCAGCAATCCACCGACTGTAAAGCGTTGACATGAGACGAGGTTCGAGCGGAGTGGGGCGCATTGAGAGGACGGAACAGAAGAGTGTACAACCAGCGAGCTACAGGGACCATCAGCATCCAGACCATGCACCATTTTCTGGGAGATTGAGCATCTATGGGTATGCCTGGAGTGCAGTGACGTCGATTCTAAAAAACAGAAACAGGCGCTGGGAATGATTTAGTGTGATGTGATTACAATCACGTTATTACTACGAGGTGTGTTCAAATGAAACCGGACAAAATTACAAGAAGTGAACATACGTTGGCTGCGCATGCTGACATCACTTCTGGTGTAAACAGCACATACCAACCGTCAAGTTTGCAAAATGTCATTATCCTTCGACTCATAGTATCCTCAGTAGATCGTTGAAAACATGTCGGGTGTGGTATCGAATTCGTCCAGAGTTGATCAGCAAGCGGTGATTCGGTTTCTAACAGCTGAAGGATGTCATCGCAGAATGCAGGCAGTGTATGAGGACAAAAGTGGGTCGAAGACAACAGTGAAGAACTGGACAACGATGTTTAAAGAAGGACGCGAGTTAACGAAAGATCTTCCGATACCAGATCAGACGTATATTGTTGCGTCAGAAGTTGGCATCGCCAAAATTGATGCAACCATTCGGGTCAGCACACACTGCCTGCATTCTGCGATAAATGTCAACTGATCAACATCCTTCAACTGTTAGAAAACGAATTCCCCACTTGCTGATCAAATCTGGACAGATTCCATATCATACCCACCATGTTTTCAACGGTCTGCTGAGGATACTATGAATCGGAGGATCATTAAATTTTGCAAACTTGACTGTTTATACGTGATGTTTACACCAGGATTGACGTGATTATATGTATATGTATATTTACTTGATGCAGTTAGGTCCGGTTTCATTTGATCTCGCCTCGTATATACAAAGCTTCATTGCGTAAATTGCTCTCTTCTGTTAAAATCAAAGTCACTGCAATCTGGGCAGATCCATAGGTGCACAGTCCCTTGTAGCAAATGACAAAAAGTATACTATTGCTTCCTGTACCTCGCTGGTTGATCACGCTCCGGCTTCGTCCTTTCAGGCTCTGTTAGACTACCGTATTTTTTTTTATTTTTTTTTGCGTTCGCCTTATTTCTCAAATCCCCAAGGCGGTGTGCGTTGCACTGCGTTTTTATTTTGCGCCTGTCGGCCCAGTGCATCCGACTTCAGCATGCATTTTATGTAAGGGTCTGCTTCCTCCTGCATTTTCTAAGGGTTTGCTTCCCCGGGGTAACGGCCGGTGCTGTGATGGGGATCGAACCCAGCACCTTCTGGTTGTGAGCCGTGTCACTTAACCACCAGGCCACGCCGTCTCGTATGATTTCAAAAACCTTTGTATTCAGAACATCTCCTGTTTGTTTATTTATTGCAGCGTCTCTATCCCCACGAGGTTGTTGATCAACTTACAGATGTCACATCTATCAATTATCAATATCCCCACTTCATTACCCTGAGGCCATGATTTCCCCTATAGCTATTGCCAATGTTGACACTACGGTGACTTTGAAGCCAGGATGTCACCTGTTTTATTTGCCAGTGTTACCACTACTCGTGTCCATCTACCCCTTGCCAATGTCCTCACTGCAAGCGTCTATGAGGTCAGAATGTCACCTCGATCCCTTGCCAATATTCTCACTGCAGCTGCCCATGAGGTCAAATTGTCGTCTATATCCCATGTCAATGTCCCCACTACGCGAGTCCATGAGGTCAGAATGTCGCCTCTATCCCTTGTCAATGTCCCCACTACGCGAGTCAATGAGGTCAGAATGTCGCCTCTATCCCTTGTCAATGTCCCCACTACGCGAGTCCATGAGGTCAGCTCTATCCCTTGATCACTAGGATATCAGCTCTTTCTTTCCCACAATCCCTAGCAAGTCCAAGATGTTCCCTGTCCGGTATTCACTCATGCCATTGCCAACACGTTTGTACCATCCAAATCACGAATTAAAAAACATAACTTTCAGAATGAGGAAACCAAACCAAACAATACACAAGCGGAAGTAGACAAGCAATGGTTGACAGAAAAGCGTACAATTAACTAACCGTCTATAGCTTGTTCTCCTTTTTCTGACCCTCGAATGAACGAATTAATTACTTTAAAAAAATAATCATTCCGCAACCAAATAAAGGCTATTTTGCATTATTTGAGCGTAGATTTCATTCACACGCAGACGACTACTCCAAGCTCAGAAGAGCTGTATATGTGCAACCTTTGAGTTGGAGAGTCTTCTCCTTTAGGGAATGAAATTAACAGCTTGAACAACATTTGATAAAAGTAAATTCACCAACTCAAAGGAAATCAACAAACTGTCTTATTTCGTCTAAGAACTCGACACATGCAGACTAATATAAAATATATATCGAATGAAGATCTCACACACAGATGAGTGCCCATGTGGAACAGGAGGCCAGAATCCTGAACACATTCTACAGGAATGCCCACGCTTTGGGAAATGGGAAACCAGACCTGGCCAGAGGGTGCGGAGCAGAGGCAAAAGGTGTGGGGGCAGCCGCTCTGATCTGGTGAAGACTAAAGACTTCATAATGAGACTGGCCTGCAGATATAGCACGACCAATAGATCCCGCACGATAAGAAAGACAGAAGAAGATAATTGTGTTGCATGGTGACTGTCAAATTGTTGCTATAAAGTTTGCTATCGATATTCAAAATGTTACATATTTGTTTACCTCTGTGCCTTGTTTTTCATATAACCTCTTTGTAGCCTAAAAATACAATTTATACTTATCATCATCCAGTGTCATGACTCGCGGCGTTAATGATGTATTCCTTCCACAAACATCTGCCATTAGATTATCTGCCCTTAGATTATCTGCCCTTAGAGTATCTGTCCTTAGAGTATCTGTCCTTAGATTCTCTACCCTCAGAGTATCTGTCCTTAAACGATCTACCCTTAGAGTATCTGTCCTTGGAGTATCTGTCCTAAGTGTATCTGTCCTTAGAGTATCTGTCTTTAGAGTATCTGCCCTTAGAGTATCTGCCCTTAGAGTATCTGTCCTTAGAGTATCTGCCATTAGAGTATCTACAATTAGATTATCATCCATAAAGTATATGTCAGAGTATCTGCCCTTAGAGTATCTGTACATAGCGTATCTGCCCTTAGAGTATCTGTACTCAGAGTATATCCTTAGAGTATCTGTCCTTAGAGGATCTGTCCTTAGAGTATCTGTTCTTAGAGTATCTGCCCTTAGAGTATCTGTACTTAGAGTATATCCTTAGAATATATGTCCTTAGAGTATCTGGTCCTTAGAGTATCTGCCCTTGAGTATATCCTTAGAGTTCCTGCCCTTAGGTATCTGCCCTTAGAGTATCTGCCTATAAAGTAACTGCCCATAGAGTATCACCCTTAGAGTTTCTGCCCTTCTTTTCTAATTGAGTTGGTGACCAATTTGTTTAGGATAAATGCGTCATGAAAGAAATCTAGGGCCATTCATAATTCTAGCTGAAGAGTTCCTCGTATGGTTGAGCAACATGATTTAGGGTTTGCATGAAATGCTTTTGAAAATATGAACTCAAAACACTCTCTTTCTTCAGATCTGTGGACAATTTTGTCATTTTGCTTTGTCCACTGAAATGGATGACTTGCTCGGAGATTTTGATTAAAGTGAGTAAGTTTGTGCAATATGTCAACTAGACTCTGAGTTACCTTTGACCAGTGGCAAGACATTATTGAGACGACTGGAGATACAACATGATGCAGAACTTTCCTCGCGGTTTACTCCTGGTGACTTTCTCGTAAACAGTTATCCCGCAAGGCAGTGGGGTTTGACATCTAATAGGTTGTGAAAGTATCATGGCCAGGACCATATCTCGATGTTCATTACGAATGACACAGAAATAATGTTCCGAATGTTCACAAATTGTTGTCACAAGGTGAAAGTCAAAGCCATCTATATTGTGACAAAGGCACATCTATATTGTGACAAAGGCACATCTATTGTCACTGGTGCAAAAAGGGCCAAGGGCGCCGTTCTCGCCAAGTTTAGTCTTGTGCACTGGTAAATGAACCATGCAAATACAACACAGCTCTACCGGTATGGAAAGTGAAGAAAAAAACACCAGAAATCAAACGAACTAATTAACCAAATGGAAAACCACATCCTGTTTCTATGGAAACATATGTAAGTCGTCGACTATTGTCAAATTCAACCAAATCCTTTGTCTGACGCCTAATATGATAAGCCAAGACCATATTTCGTCTCCAAGTGGAGGTTCTGGAAACAGACTGCAACCGTGCAGCTTGGCTAACAAATCAAGAACCGATGAGTAAAGATAAATCAAGTCCCAAAATGTCGTCCTGAAATCGAATGTGTCAGACCGTAAGGCGCAGATATATGAATATCACATCCTAGCTGTAAACTACGAAACAACGTCACAAAAGTTCTTTTAAGAATGAACGAGAAAGAGACAAAAATGGTTAATTGATAACATTCACTGAAATCGTCGATGAAGAGCTTTAGGCTTCAGCTTGCTAAACCTGAGCTCTTTTTTGTCAGGAGTTGACCGTTTCCCTTACTCACGCGCTCCACCTCTCTCTCTCTCACTCTCTCTCTCTCTCTCCCTCTCTCTCCCTCTCTCTCCCTCTCCTTCTCTCCCTCTCTCTCTCTCCCTCTCTCTCACTCTCTCCCTCTCTCTCCCTTTCTCTCTCTCTCTGTCTCTCTCTTATCTAACACCATGTACTTATTTATAAATACGCAATACTTAAACCTGCAAGTAAAACCAAACGACTCAAGCACACTAAGGGTGCTTTTCTAACTGGTTCGTTTTGTGGGAACTATGTTTTTTTTATAAACTAACTGTATTTTAATTTTAATCTTGTAATCATGCTGTGGAACTGACTGTTTGACTGTAACTGGGACTGGTGATGATAATTATGATGATTAATCATGCTGTACATCTTGTACATATAATGTGTCAGTATCAACATCAGCTAAACTTTACCGTTATTAGTAATGTGCTGCTTCTGTAATTTGTGAAAACAAAATGTTAATATTGTCATGAGTCTTTTGAGTATATTTTTTAATACAAGCTATACCATTATATTGTTTTGTGGCCTTCGAGGTTAAAGCTTTGTAATTGTCAATATCAAATAATCAATACACAAAGCGATGTCTTGTGCTACGTGCCTTTCACAAACCGTTATACTTTTGAAAATAAATCTACATTTGACAGTACTAGCGAATTGTTTTGTTTACTTTTAATATTCTCTATTGTTTGTTGTTTCGTGTGTCTGTGTTTTTATTTTTCCATTCGTAAAGTGTGTGATTGTTAATGGCGATTATCGTGATCGCTTCTCTTCTGATGGGAGAGAACAATATTATAAATATATTAATGGAAAAGGACCTAGGGGTTATAATATATCACATAATTAAGGTGAGGGAGCAAGTCCAGGTCAGGTCAGGTCATCCCGTAACCGGTGAGGTCATCGGGGTACACATGAAGACATCCTCACAACACCACGCAACCATTCTCTGTCAGCGGCCGCTGCCTGTGCCTCTTCTGGTCGGAAATTGGTCCATTCCTTTATGTTGTCCTCTCACCTCTTTTTGGGGCGGCCTCTTCTTCGTCTGCCTTGCACCTTTCCGTGGAGGATCGTATTTGCAAGACTATTTGAACTCGATATGTGACTGAACCAAGCGAGTTTCATTCTTTAGACAGTTGCCAAGAGGTCTTCAAAAGGCCCCATTGCTGTTGTAATTCTATCTCGTATTTTCTCATTTGTAACTCGATAAAATATTCAACATACGAACACGGAAGTGATAGTCAAATTGCATAAACCATTAGTTACACCTAGATTGGAGTACTGTGTTCAGGTGTGGGGTCCTTATCGTAGTTTAGTATAAACACGATGGGAAGGAAATGAAGAAGAACGAGCAAACTGTTAGTGGGATTACGAAATTATAATTGTAAGGAAGGACTCAAAATAACCGGTCTAAAGTGTCTAGAAAAGAGAAGAATTCCAGATGTTTTAAAACAGATTTATAAGATAATCAACGGGAAGCATAAATTAGATTATTACAAGTTTGTTTTCTTCAAAATGCAGCTGTATACGAGAACAAGACGGCATAGCTGCAAATTAATTAAAGAAAGGTCCATATTAGATACCAGACAATATTTTTTTCTCAGAGAGTACGGAATTATTGAAATGCATAACCACAGGAAATGGTGAAAGCAAGGTCAATTAATGCTTTAAAGAATAAATTGGACGCATATGGCTATTCCAATCCAAAGTAAGTGTGTCTTTATTTACTTCTTCTTCGTCCATCCTCAGGTCAAGGTCCAGGTTTCTCTTACAAAGGGAACCGTTGTTTGATCTCCCTACAGCTTTTGTCTCACATTGGTCTCGGGGACTGCGTGGCCTAGTGGTTAAGTGACACGGCTCACAACCCGAAGGTGCTGGATTGGCTCCCCAATCCCAGCACAGGCCCTTACCCCGGTGGAAGCAAATCCTTACAAAATGCAGGAGGAAGCAGACCCTTCAAGAAATTGCATGCCGAAGTCGGATGCACTGGGCCGACAAACGCAAAATAAAAAACGAAGTGCAACGCAGACTACCTTGGGGAATAGTGAAGAAAATACTTGAGACATAAACGTGAACGGCGTAGGCAAGGATGTGATATTGTATACCTGGACGAATCTTGGGTCAATGCTCACCACACCTATGGTAAAGAATAGCAATCAGTTGACGGTGAACAGAAAAGACAAATTCCAAACAGCAAAGGACAGCGCATTATAATGATGCATGCCGGAAGCAGTGAAAACGGACTTCTCCGTGACGCCGAACTTATTTTCCAATCAAAAAGTACCAACGGTACAACTACACTGAAATAAATGGACACATTGTCAGGCACTGGGTGACGAATGAAATGCTTCCAATTCTGGATAGATCGCCATGCCTAGTAATGGATAATGCATCATATCACAGTGCAGTATAAGAGAAAGACAAAGTACCAACTGCATCAAATATAAAAGCTCAAATTAGGACATAGCTAGATAAGGAAAGGGTGAATTTTGAAGACACGTATTTGAAGCCAGAGTTGTTGCAGCTTGTGAGAAAGACAAATAAGACATAGGTGTATCATACTGACAAAATCATCGAAGTGTATGGTCACACAAATCACGCGCATCTAAACCCTATAGGGCTTGTGCGGACTAAGTCAAAGGAAAAGTTGCCAAACAGAACAGAACATTAAAAAATGTATGGTGTTGAAGTGCTGACACGTGAGTACCTTTCAAAAATTGACATTCAGTTCTGGAAGAAGTGTATTGAATATGTGCTCCTGGAAGAAGTACAGTAATGGCAACGAGATGGATTACAATTTGTCCAGCTAGTAACAATTATCAATATTTTTGAATCGACAGATTTGGTGGTTAATATCATCTTTTGTAGACATACTTATTAGCAGATTTGGATGAATTAGCGTATGTTTATCAAAACAATTAGGTGTACACACAATGGCAACAAATACATTTCAATATCCAATAGCGTAATACAACATAAAATTAACTGCGCAGTTATTATAACCTTGGGGGTCTAAGGGTGACCGAAGGGATGTACCAACTGTTGCACATTGGTGCTATTTTTACGACTGTACATAAATGGCAACATAAACATTCAATTGATCTCTCAAGACATTTTGGAGATACGCATTTGAACAAAATACTACGAGAAATTAAGCTGCGTGCTGTAAAATCTTAAATTTAATGCAATTTCTTTGTAATGGTCCTAAAAGATCAAAAGAATTCGCCGATGTGCAAATGTCTTAACATCTATGGACTAAATAATATCAATGTTTTAGCGTCATGGATATTCTAAGCTTGCATGCGAAACATCATTTGGATCTGACATGCATTTTAGTAGAAAATTGATTTGGAACTTTTTCATGAATTAGTAGAAGTTTGTAGTAGTAATAGTAGTAGTATTAGTAGTTTATAGTAGTAGTTGTAGCAGTTTGTAGTAATAATAGAAGCAGACATATATTTTCTTTATTTTTTAAATGAAGAGTTCAAAACAACCAGAAGAAATAACCGCCACTTAAAGCCGGCTCGCGTCTTGCCGTTGAAATTGACTCTATCTCGTTGAGTGCGCGCCGTGTCTGTTACAAGAACCCGAGTACGCGCTGGGTAAACAGGGCGTCAAGAGATGCCGGAACTATTTATTTCCAGTGTCCAGTTGATCCCGCCCATGACCGGATATACCAGAGGAGCTTGACCGCCGAGTGAGAAAAAATATGTCGGATACAGTTACTTTCTCCACATGCCGGCTTGGTTCTCTCGAAGTTCAGCTCTTGACACTTCCGGTAGGCGAATACTCAAAATGGTGGGTGGTTTATCAGGGTTTTTGTTCAATTATTTTTTCGTCTTGCACTTCTTCGTTTGCTTTTTCAATTTTCTGTTCTTATTTCTTTTCCTGTTCCTGTTCGCGTGCTTGTTCTTGTTCTTGTTTTTGTTCTTGTTCTTCCGTGTTAAAAATAGTCAGATATTGCGCGTTAAGATGAAAACAGAAACGAAACATGTGTTACGATCCAAAGGCTTTCATCAAGACAGAACAAAAATATAATCTTAGAAATCGTAGAGGAAGGAATGAATACAGACAATAGAGATATGAGCCCGAATCATAGAGGAAGGAATGAATTCATACAAAGTGTTCATAAAGTGTTCACAAAGTATCCTACCTAATCTTTTCCTCGGAAATAAATGAAGCAAGGGTGTTGTCCTTCGGCAGGGAGGTGTAGGCGATAGTCATTCGCATGCTGGAGTTTATTTCCGGTCTGCAGAATGCGTCAGTCGCTGGCAGTGAGTCATTCAGTGCCGAGTGTAGCTAGCACCCGTCAGGTTTCCATTGACCAGGTGCCCAGAAATGTCAATGTCATGTTGACCGTTCTCTTTGAGTTCGGGGGGGGGGGGCGGGGTGGGGGGGTATTTCGTCCCGAGTTAGCACCACAAGGTCAAAACATTACCATAAAGTAGTTCATGGAGGTCATCCGCCACCTTCGTGATGCTGTTCGAGGTAAACCACCGGACCTGTGGGCAGCGAAACCTTGGCAGTCACATCAAGAAAACGCACCCGTCCATTCATCGCATCTGATAAGATTTGATTTGTCAAACAACAGCATAGCATTCCCATGTTTCGCCAGGCTCTCTATTCTCCCGACATGGCTCCTTCCGGTTTTTCACAGTCCTCCGAGCTGAAAATGTCGTCAAACGAGACCCGTTTTAATAGAGGGGGAGGTGGGGAAATGTATAATGTTAAAGAATAAAGGCCGGTTGATTTGACCTTATGGACGGATAATTCATTAGATTTAGTAGGCTGAATCCCAGGTCTTTGATCCCTGATTAGTACATGCGTGCGATTTTTAAAAAAAAAACATGAATTCATTACGTATTTCTCATTAAGAACATAAAGAAATCATTTACATTTTGTAGTTGGTTCACAACTATTTTATTATTATTGCAATTAATTTAAATATTGTTATTATTAACGAGCTTCGCTGAACGATTAGGTCTGGGTGGAAAGCGGGAGTGTGGGGGGGGGGGGGGGGGGGTGTTCTAGATAATTACGGAGATGTCACGTGGCTAAAATGATGGCTTGTTGTTATTGTTGTTGTTATTGCTGCTGTTGTTTGCTAACACCCACAATGAGTAACCTTACTCTTTTTGTGCGCCCTGAAAATGGGGATAAGTGGTGGTAGATTCCTTCACATCCCGAGCGTGCAGATGAAGGTAGACGTGGTTGGGCTATTTTTTACTTGATCGGCGTGTCTATCACTACTACGGGGATCAGTAGCAGCCTTTTTTGGGCAGAACTACTTGGAAGTGAGGTTGGCGATTTAGGAGGAAAGGGGGGGGGGGCAGTTAGTCCGTATATTTCGCCTGACCATGACTAACATAATCTGATCAGTATGTTTCACCTGACTTTGACTAAAATAGTCTGATCAGTATGTTTCCCATGACCCTGACTAACATAGACCGATCAGTAGGTATGCCTGACCATACGTTAGTCTCCTCTCCCCTGACCATACGTTAGTCTCCTCTCCCCTGACCAGACGTTAGTATCCTCTCCCCTGACCATACGTTAGTTTCCTCTCCCCTGACCATACGTTAGTTTCCTCTCCCCTGACCATACGTTAGTTTCCTCTCCCCTGACCATACGTTAGTATCCTCTCCCCTGACCATACGTTAGTTTCCTCTCCCCTGACCATACGTTAGTATCCTCTCCCCTGACCAGACGTTAGTCTCCTAAAAGACAACACGTACCGCGCCGATATTTAGTAAGTTGGTTCTTTTGAATCCTCGCGCGCTGTGACGTACGTACTGAACAAGATTGACTGACAGAGAGCATCAGATATGCATGCAAAAATCTAATATAATAAGTCTTACAGAGATGAGAGGAAACGTGCCCAACAAAACCATATCACTGATATTAAGATAGAGAGTTCTTGAATATCACTTGCAAGCAGCACTTTTTTGTGTGTGTTTTGTTTGCGTTCGTCTTATTTCTCTAATCCCCAAGGCAGTGTGCTTTGCTCTGTGGTTTTTATTACTGTCGGCCCAGTGCATCAGTCTCCAGCATGCATTTATGTAAGGGTCTGCTTCCTCCTGCATTTCTAAGAGTTTGCTTCCCAATGGTAACGGCCGGTGCTGTGGTTGGGATCGAACCCAGCACCTTCGGGTTGGGAGCCGTGTCACTTAACCACTAGCATTCTTTGCATTTGATTCAGATCTTATTGGGCAAACACTCTGGTTTATCAGGCTCCCTACCCCCCCCCCTTCCTCCCCCCCCCCCCCCGATATGGCGTCTTGTGCTTTTTTTTTTTACAGTTCCCTAAGCTGAAAATGTCACTGGAAGGAACCCGATTTGAAACACCAGAAGACATTGTGCGTAATGTGACCACCCAGCTGTTTTCCATTTCCAAATAGGGCTTCAAGAAATGTCTCCAACAATCGCTTGGCGAAGTGTGGGGAGTCCCAAGGAGAGTACTTTGAAGGGGATTAGGTTTCGAACCTTCAGTTTAGTCATTGTATTTGTCTGGCTCAAAGTTCGGAAACTTTTTGAACACACCCAGTCAAACTGAATTTACTATCAAACCATTTCTAGAGAAGGGGGTTTGAGAAAAAAAAAAACATCGCGTAAGAGGAAAATGAGTCCTAAACATTATTAAGTCTACAGATCTTCCCCAACTTAATGTGGACCTGGTTGGGTTGATACACGTTCCAGATGATAAAATCTAAGAAAGGCACGTTAGCGAGTAAACAGGCTACAATAGCGTAGTCGGTATAAAAGAATACGGATAATAGCGAGAATAGAAACCCGGTACCTAGAAAAGCCAACTGAAATCGGATGTATTTGACAGAAAGACGCAGAAATTACAGCCTCGTTATAAACTACGACATAACTTTCGTTGACGCCTAATACAACGAAATCTCTATCCTATCCTATCTATCGCTAACACTTCATCCCAAACAACAGTGCATGGTAGGAGAGTACCTTAACCTTAACCTTACAGACTTGTCTCGCTTACAGGTAACGTACGCTTCGCCTATTCTCAACCTTCGTCCGCTCACCCTTAGCTGACTTATTCCGAGTCTGTGTTTGTATTGTTTTCTGTCTGCTTAAACACCCTGGTAATGTGCTTACAAAACGTCGTATCTCAAGAAATGGCTTCCACAGGTCTGCTGGCTGGCCACAGGCGAAGCGCCATTCCTACTAGCCAGTAGGATGAAATTTGGGAGGTCTTCACGCGTGCTTGCTCGCCAAGCGATCTTAGGTGCCCAGGAAGACCACAAAACTAAACACGGATCTAGTTTTCTTATGGAAATACGAGCACACCCGCGTGTTCTGGGCAGTTAAACCCTGGCATGTTCGCAGCCTAATTACTGTATCCTATTAGTCTTAAACTCAAACGACGCCGAGGGCCGCCCAAGGATAGATTCGATGGTATAAGGGCCACATGAATATTGGAAGAACGCGAGGTGTAGGGTTGTAAATCCAGTGTATTCTTGGTTTCAGATCTCAACATACCGGGATCTCTTTCTTCTTCTTCTTCTTCTTCTTCTTCTTCTTCTTCTTCTTCTTCTTCTTCTTCTTCTTCGTTCTCAAACTCCTACCATGCTCTGAAAAGGAGTTGCAAGTATCAGGATGTTGTCCCAAGAACAGAATGCATTGCGTCGAAGTTTACAGCCCCTCTTCGATATTTGCCCCTTTCGCTCCACCACATCCGACTTCAGCAGACATTTTTGGATAATGGGTTAGATTTCTCTCTTCTATCCCTTGTGCTTAGCCAGTCCTGCTGCAGCCTGTTATCCAGGATCACCTCGAGGAGGCGTAGAAGGGTCTTGGCAGTATTATTATTTGTTCAGTTTGAATGGACATGCTTGGGTGTTTGTTATCTTGATACAACCACTTCTCCGTCTACAGAAAGGATTGACAAAACTACTGTACTGCAAAACTGCCATAGTGGTACACACATAGAGAAACACATTGCAAACATATATACACACGCATCCATACACTTACTAATAACATCTTAATATAACCTAAAGGTTACGGTATGGCGATGAAAAAGTGTACCTCTGCCATGAGAATCAAGAAAGGCTAATATTCAAGAAAATAAGATCGACAAGCTTATGTTCGCTGTTAACCATATTTCGCGCCTGCGTGGAGGGAGCAGGGGGAAGGCGAAGGTGGGGGTGTTGTTCTTTGCAGTGACGTTCTCTTGCAAGATAATTGACATCTTCTTTCTGTTAAAATAATTCAGGGCTGAGTTGCGTTAACGCTTTACAACGTTACTTTCTCAGCAGATTACAGTGGCTCTTCTTACATGCATCGCGTACTTGCGTACTTAAGAAGGTGGGCTGGGGGCTCTTCTGGCTGTAGTGGAATGCACGGCTTCTCACCGTGCTTACCACTATAGGGAATGCAGTGTGGATCCCCCACCTCGCTGACAAGACTACTGGGATACAGTCTGCTTCCAGAAGATGCACGAATTAAGACGTGAGGTTGGAGGGGTGGGGGGGGGGGGGATGTCTTGATCAGCAGGTTTCACATGAACTTCATGTTACTCTTCGATCCTATCCATTACTATTGGATCAACCACTGTAAATGTTCGGTCACAGACTCCCTGTAAGGGGGCAAGCATTTTGTTGTGGCAGTATGCTCAACATGGAGAGAAATGGCAAATTATCAATCATCATCAGCCAATATTTTACCTGCTCTTGATCAGATCACGCTGCGTTCATCCATAGTTATAGATAACATGTTGTACTTAGTGAGCCGTGGCAAAGTTATTGATAACAGATTGTACTTAGTGAGCCTTGGCAAAGTTATTGATAACATGTTGTACTTAGTGAGCCGTGGCAAAGTTATTGATAACATGTTGTACTTAGTGAGCCGGGGCAAAGTTATTGATAACAATTTCTACTTAGTGAGCCGGGGCAAAGTTATTGATAACATGTTGTACTTAGTGAGCCGGGGCAAAGTTATTGATAACATGTTGTACTTAGTGAGCCGGGGCAAAGTTATTGATAACATGTTGTACTTAGTGAGCCGTGGCAAAGTTATTGATAACATGTTGTACTTAGTGAGCCTTGGCAAAGTTATTGATAACATGTTGTACTTAGTGAGCCTTGGAAAAGTTATTGATAACATGTTGTACTTAGTGAGCCGTGGCAAAGTTATTGATAACATGTTGTACTTAGTCAGCCGTGGCAAAAGTTATTGATAACATGTTGTACTTAGTGAGCCTTGGCAAAGTTATTGATAACATGTTGTACTTAGTCAGCCGTGGCAAAGTTATTGATAACATGTTGTACTTAGTGAGCCGGGGCAAAGTCATTGATAACATGTTGTACTTAGTGAGCCGTGGCAAAGTTATTGATAACATGTTGTACTTAGTGAGCCTTGGCAAAGTTATTGATAACATGTTGTACTTAGTGAGCCTTGGAAAAGTTACTGATAACATGTTGTACTTAGTGAGCCGAGGCATAGCAGAAGATCCGAATGTCGCTATTTGATCTTTTCCCCATGACCAAATGGGAAACATAATATACTGGCTACACAAAAAACGATGCCTTTTACCAGTTGAACAGAAGAGAGCAGGTCATGGTCTTCAGACGTCGCACTGGCCACAACAGACTGAGGTACCACCTATTCAACAAATTGAAGATAGGTAGCACTGACGAATGCTCGTGTGGTACAGGGAAAATGACCGCTGAGCATTTGCTGCAAAACTGCCTGAAACACGAGAACCAGAGAGAGCAGATGTGGCCATCACCAGTGGAAACACTAGACAAGCTCTATGGCAGTGTCGGCAGCCTCAGGATGACCGCTACTTTTTTCGAAAAAAAAAGGTCGACGTCTGACAACGTAAGAAGAAGAAGAAGAAGAAGAAGATTTTTTCCCACTTCCATGATACAGATTGATAGAGATGACTAAGTTCTAATCAGGTGAAACATATTGATAAGACTAGGTTAGTCAGGGTCATATAGAACATACTAGCCATATTTTAGTCAGCGTCAGGTGAAACATACTGAACAGACTATATTAGACAAGGCCATGTGAAACATACAGATCTGACAATGTTAGGGTCAGGGGAAACATATTGTTCCCATAATAGTCAGAGTCAGTAAAAAATACTGTTCCCATGTTAGTCAGAGTCAGTAAAAACGTATTGTTCCCACATTAGTCTGAGTCAGTAAAAACATATTGTTCACATATAAGCCAGAGTCAGTAAAAACATACTACGCATATCTTAGGGTCTGTTGAAACATACTGATCAGACTAAATGTAATGTCTGCTGCGCCTTACAGCACACTGTCCCCGACATCTGCACACATTTTGAAATGAGTTAATTTCTTACAGAGTTACGACTTTTCTGATTCAGGGATCCAAGTGCATGCAACAGGTTATGTTTTGTTCTGTTTCTAGAAATGGACATCACTGCACTCCGGGCATACTCTTAGGCGGTCAGTCTCTATCAGTAACAGGCGAAAGGTGTGGATACTGATCATGTTAACACTACTCGTTGGTGCTACATATTAAAGCTATGCCCTCTCAAGATCTCCATCCGCTCGCACCTCGTTCGATTTCAATAATCTGCAATCTGCGAATTGATGATTCATCTATTGCGGAGTGGTCATCAAACAGGCGGTCCTTGATAAACTTGAAAATGTCACTGGTATTCATATCTGGTGTACCTGTTATTGGTCTTTGTGATGTTCGAATGTTAGCTCCTTCGTTGTCTTGGACCACAGAATTACCAGGACCGTAGATCCACAGCAGACTCTGGAGGTTTGATTCACCTGCAGCTGCCATCGATTAATGCCTTAATTAATCCTATTTGTACTTTTCCTGTCACGGAAAATACTTTCTTGATTGAACGCTGAGGAAAAATCTGCATTATTTGCTATTTCCAGTCGTATCGATAATGTCTTGCCACTCGCTAAAGTAAGCACAGGACGAGAGAATAATGCCGACAAATTGCGCATAGCTTTACCCCTTTGATTCAATTCTCCGCGAAAGCCACTCTTTCACTCATTTCAGCTGACACAGTCAAAGAAAAAGATGTTAACGTGGCTGAGCAGATAGAGTGGTCATCAGCATAGGTGATGGACAAACATCATCTTCTGAAGTAAGGATTAGAACTCTGGCAAGAGGACTGTCCCTGAGGTCCCAGATAACCATCACAAAGGTGCTTCCATCTCTATTCCCGTTCTGGAGGTTGATGCTGTGTATATCCCACTCTGCGCAGCAACAACCTGGCCTTTTACTGTAGCAAAGAGATCTCAACCAGAAATATTCCTGCGTAGCACCGATCCATCGGTGTATATGGAGGGATCACTATACAGAATGTTATTAAGCTCGACCCCTGGAATCCCACACTCGGCATTCCGTATCTGGGATTCTCACGACTCTGTGGTAGTCTGCCATTCAATCGATTTAGTGAATCCATTCTTCTCGTTTGCATATCCGTGTGGTCAAACTGTGGTCACCTGTCCAATTGCTCTCTTAGCATGTGCTATCCATGAAGCTATTGTATTTATTTTCAGCCCTTTGATAACCTGAAGTGTTATTGAGCAGTGGATGCCACCTGTATGCGGTAACGCGCTTGTATGCTTCGGTCTGTGTCTGTTCTTTCGGTAAAGAATATGTTCATAAATTCCTTATTCTATCTATCTATCTATCTATCTATCTATCTATCTATCTATCTATCTATCTATCTATCTATCTATCTATCTATCTATCTATCTATCTATTTATCTATCTATCTATCTATCTATCTATCTATCTATATATCTATCTATCTATCTATCTATCTATCTATCTATCTATCTATCTATCTATCTATCTATCTATCTGTCTGTCTGTCTGTCTGTCTGTCTGTCTGTCTGTCTGTCTGTCTGTCTGTCTGTCTGTCTGTCTGTCTGTATGTCTGTCTGTCTGTCTGTCTATCTATCTATATATCTATCTATCTATCTATCTATCTATCTATCTATCTATCTACCTTTTTGTCTGTCTGTCTGGCTACCTGCCTGTCTGTCTGTCTACCTGCCTGTCTATCTTCCTGTCTGTCTGCCTGCCTGTCTGCCTGGCTACCTGCCCGTCTGTCTGTCTCTCATAATTACGCTGTCCATTCTATTTGGTGATGTCCACCTGAAGAATCTATATATAATGTTGAAGTAAGCAAGTTGATTGTCCCTGCAGTCTACGCTTAGTGAGCATGCAAGGTTTTTATTTTATCCCCAATATTTCTTTGCAGTCTGTGCCTTACCCTGAATGTTGAGCGGAGGTCTCCGTTGTCAGAGAAAAGCATTCAAACATCTTGGCCACCTGATTTTCTACACAACTTGAGGATATGGTAGGTAGGGAAGAGGAGAGGGGAAAGAGAGGGATGAGGGGAGATGATAAAACTTTCTTTTTTTTTTTGGTCCTTCTTGATTTGCGCATCACCAAAGCAAAGAGGAAAGTCTCCAGAACAGTTACAGCCCAGAGTGAAGATGCCGGGCCATAAAACACACCAGGAACTATGTTTCCCGACCACCTGGTAAGTCTCATCCAATCAAAAGTGAGAGGATACACAGCGGTTCTTAAAGCTGTAAAATCCAACACTGCAGACACCCAACGTCAGAATATGTGGCTTCAGGTTTACGTGTGAGTTTCTCGATAGAGAATCGTTTTCATCTCGTATAATTATGTCTGGTGGTAAGGGAAGATTAAACAGTTTTTAAGAGATAATGGTAAATTATTTACTAGCATACTGGCGTATTAATAGCCAATTGAGCCTCCACTTCAATTTTCCAGAGCAGAGAATTACATAGTTGATTGGTTTTGGTGTACGCCGTGTGAAAAAAGAAATCGGTTTTCTTTAGTGTTTTCAGTTCTTCACGACAAGAACCATCTAGTTTTACTAATTTATGTTCTTGACGAACCCATTGATTACTTGTTTTTTTTAATCTTGTCGATCAAGTTTGAATTGGTTTTCTTTTTCCGCGTTCAGACTTTTTGGCCATGCTAGATATGTAGTCTCGTCACTAGGACGTAGTCCACAGTCCTCTCCTGGTCCGGGTGACAGACCCACAGTCCTCTCCTGGTCCGGGAGGCAGACCAACAGTCCTCTCCAGGTCCGGGTGGTAGACTCACAGTCCTCTCCTGGTCCGGGTGGCAGACCCACAGTCCTCTCCTGGTCCGGGAGGCAGACCCACAGTCCTCTCCAGGTCAGGGATACAGACCCACAGTCCTCTTCAGGTCCGAGTGGCAGACCCACAGTCCTCTCCAGGAACGGGTGACTGACTCACAGTCCTCTTCTGGTCCGGGAGGCAGACCCATAGTCCTCTCCTGGTCCGGGAGGCAGACCCACAGTCCTCTCCTGGTCCGGGAGGCAGACCCACAGTCCTCTCCTGGTTCGGGAGGCAGACCCACAGTCCTCTCCAGGTCCGAGTGGCAGACCCACAGTCCTTTCCAGGAATGGGTGACAGACTCACAGTCCTCTTCTGGTCCGGGAGGCAGATCCACAGTCCTCTTCTGGTCCGGGAGGCAGACCCACAGTCCTCTCCGGGCCCAGGAGGCAGACCCACAGTCATCTCCTGTTTCGGGAGGCAGACCCACAGTCCTCTCCAGGTCCGAGTGGCAGACCCACAGTCCTTTCCAGGAACGGGTGACAAACTCACAGTCATCTCCTGTTTCGGGAGGCAGACCTACAGTCCTCTTCAGGTCCGGGTGGCAGACCCACAGTCCTCTCCGGGTCAGGGTGACAGACCCACAGTCCTCTCCTGGTCCGGGTGACAGACCCACAGTCCTCTCCGGGTCAGGGTGACAGACCCACAGTCCTCTCCTGGTCCGGGTGACAGACCCACAGTCCTCTCCGGGTCCGGGTGACAGACCCACAGTCCTCTCCGGGTCAGGGTGACAGACCCACAGTCCTCTCCGGGTCAGGGTGACAGACCCACAGTCCTCTCCGGGTCAGGGTGACAGACCCACAGTCCTCTCCTGGTCCGGGTGACAGACCCACAGTCCTCTCCGGGTCCGGGTGACAGACCCACAGTCCTCTCCGGGTCAGGGTGACAGACCCACAGTCCTCTCCGGGTCAGGGTGACAGACCCACAGTCCTCTCCGGGTCAGGGTGACAGACCCTCAGTCCTCTCCGGGTCAGGGTGACAGACCCACAGTCCTCTCCTGGTCAGGGTGACAGACCCACAGTCCTCTCTGGGTCAGGGTGGTATCCATGCAGTTTCTGCCTTATTTGGGCTTTCTCTGGCCAGGTTTAGCAGATATTAGGTCTCTGTGTATTTGGCATTCCTGTATGATGTGTTCAGCTGTCTGGACTCTGGTTCCACATGGGCAGTCACTTGTGTGTGATATCTTGAGCCGATGTATGTCACTCAATAATCTGCACTGGCCTGTTCTCAGGCAACATATTGCGGTTTGTTGGTATCTGTAGAGCTGGTGGATTGTGATTAGGTCTATTACACACTTTCAAGTCTTTCTTCCATTTTGAGTTGTACTGATTATGGAAGATAGTTTTTGCCACTCGGTAGGACTCTCCGTGGATAAGTTTATCCATCTTATCATCTGCTTTGGACAAGGCATCAGCTCTTTCGTTCTTTATGATCCTACAATGAGAGGATTGTCACTGAAAAGCAACTTTTCAGGTTCTTTGGATTTGTGTTAAGCTCTGATATGATTTCTCGTAGAATTTGTTTACCTATGGTGTTTTGTATTGCTTCTAGTAGTGATCTGCAAACTGGGAAGAATACAATCTGAGTTGGTGGGTGTTCGTCTGATCTGGTGAACAATCTTATTGCCTGTAGGCGCGCCATAGACTGTGTCCTAAGGCTGGAAGAAATCCTCTCAGTAGGGAAACCCCCCGTATGGGTTATTTCCCCGTTCTTGTATCTTATAACAATACATTTGTTAGCTATCTTCGCTACTGAGTGCGACGGTGTATGCGGGACAGAGACGAGAATTGGTTTACGTCCATAATGAGAGAATGGCAGAAAATGTCGAGTAATAGTACAGTCTAACAATTGTACAATAATGTATGGGACAGAGATGAGAATATGTTCACTGCCACAATGTACGAGGGGTATTTAAAAGTTCTTTCTACATCGCCATAACTATGACAACAGGGCTCAGAGCCACGTGACGTCTATGTTGAAAAATATCTATAATGAGGTGACTACATGGGCATGTAATGGGATGCACCTGGAACGTGACGCATGCGCACAGCAGACAGTAAAATGGTTGCCTACATGGACAAAAAACGGTTGACGCGACGTACAGTTATTGAATGACGGACGGAAATAAGTTGTGTGCCCATGGACAGGCATCGAAGAATGGCTGCTGTGTATGGCGCGTCTGTGTGGATGTCAGTACTGTCAGGAGATGGGCACGGACCGTAAAAGACGACACCCCAGCAACGATGAACATGCACGACAAGGCTCGCAATGGACAACAGAAAAAAAACTATAGAATCAATACCCATATTGGTAAAATCGTTTATAGAACGGACTTCATTGCACATGAGTTCCACTAAATGATGTGCTTAGACTCTTCCATTGCTGAAAGAGCAAACTCTGTAACTTCCGCGATTGATCCAACATTTTCCTCTTATTTCACCAGGTACCCATATACAGCTGGGACAACTGAATGAAAGAAGGATATCACGAAAAAACTAAACAATATGCTCGGTTTATCAAGGCTAACACCATGAGATTTGAATCTTCAACGTTGGGATTGTAAACTAAGATACTATCCCTTTGCCACCGAATCGCCAACCCAAATGTAATAAAATGATGTTGCTCCTCTTCTCTTGTTGTTGTTGAAGGAATGCCTACAATGAGTAGATTTACCCTTTTGTGCCCCATGATGTGAACGTACAGTGGCAGTTTGTTGGATTTTTCCTCACATTTGTCCTGACATTTTTCCCCACATTTTTCCTCACATTTGTCCTGACATTTTCCCCCACATTTTTCCTCACATATCGAGCGCGATGATAGAGGTAGACCGGGTCCTCCAGACGGTTGTGATATGTTTGTCTTCACTTGCGTGTCACTCACTACTACGGCGATCACGCCAATTCCTCACCCCGCTTGACAAACTGCCATAAAAACAGCCCATTTCCAGTATATTTTTCCTGACCCTAACATGTCTGACCAGTATATATTTCCTGACCCTATTAAGTCTGAAGAGTATATTTTTCCTGACCCTAACATGTCTGACCAGTATATTTTTCCTGACCCTATCAAGTCTGGCCAGTATATTTTTCCTGACTCTAACATGTCTGACCAGTATATTTTCCCTGACCCTAACATGTCTGACCAGTATATTTTTCCTGACCCTATTAAGTCTGACCAGTATATTTTTCCTGACCGTATCATGTCTGACCAGTATATTTTTCCTGACCCTAACATGTCTGACCAGTATATTTTTCCTGACCCTATCATGTCTGACCAGTATATTTTTCCTGACCCTAACATGTCTGACCAATATATTTTTCCTGACCCTAACATGTCTGACCAGTAAATTTTTTCCTGACCCTAACATGTCTGACCAGTATATTTGTCCTGA
Source organism: Ariolimax columbianus (assembly GCA_036924085.1). NCBI lineage: Eukaryota > Metazoa > Mollusca > Gastropoda > Stylommatophora > Arionidae > Ariolimax > Ariolimax columbianus. The sequence continues at coordinate 61,183,746 of JAVGWX010000016.1, read as the reverse complement.
CCCTAACATGTCTGACCAGTATATTTTTCCTGACCGTATCATGTCTGACCAGTATATTTTTCCTGACCCTAACATGTCTGACCAGTATATTTTTCCTGACCCTAACATGTCTGACCAGTAAATTTTTCCTTACCCTAACATGTCTGACCAGTATATTTGTCCTGACCCTAACATGTCTCACCAGTATATTTTTCCTGACTCTAACATGTCTGACCAGTATATTTTTCCTGACCCTATCAAGTCTGACCAGTATATTTTCCCTGACCCTATCAAGTCTGACCAGTATATTTTCCCTGACCCTATCAAGTCTGACCAGTATATTTTCCCTGACCCTATCAAGTCTGACCAGTACATTTTCCCTGACCCTAACATGTCTGACCAGTATATTTTTCCTGACCCCAACATGCCTGACCAGTATATTTTCCCTGACCCTAACATATCTGACCAGTATATTTTTCCTGACTCTAACATGTCTGACCAGTATATTTTTCCTGGCCCTATCAAGTCTGTCCAGTATATTTATCCTGTGCAGACGTTAGTCTACCTTTACATGATACATTAATAAAGCAAATTATTAAGAATCTCGTTAGAAACTATTTATCCTATGCTGTATCGTAGACTTTCTTACGTGGTAAAGGTGTGAAGGTAAAGGGTAAAGGTCAGCCACATGGCATCAGCTGCCGTCGGGGATGAAGGTAACTATATGAGGCGGGCTGTCCAGTTCCTTTCCTTGCTGTTTTATCTTCCATAACTCATACGTTCAGTTGGATCAACCAGAGCAGCGGTCGTACCAGGCACGAACCACGGTCCGGATTATTTTTCTATTCGTCCGTGAATTGGCACCCTGGTACGCTGTAATCCCAGTCCAGCAAGCCAGCGCCCTGTCGACTAGGCTACACGCTCCACACGTTGTGAAGGCTAGACTTGGTAAATAAATAAATTTTCATCTTTCAATAGTGTTTGATCGATAAGTTTGGCTGCAAGAGTTCGATTCAATGTAAGGCCTTATATTCCTTTACCACTTGTAGAATAACATCCTTAAAATATAATTACGAGGGACGTTCAAATGAAACCGGGACTTTTAATTCCTGTTCTACCTGAATGGGTTATAGTGTGCTGCAACTACTATCATTAGTTAGAGGCAGTTGTGTTCGATTACTGCTAGGTGGCTCACTTGCCATGGACCAGTTACGTGACATAAATAAAAATGGCGGTTAACACTGTTAGTGCTTGCATGGAACATCGTGTTATGGTGAAGTTTCTAGTGAAAGAAGGCATGAAACATACGGAGATTTACATAAAACTGAAATTGCAATACGGTGATGAGACACTCAGCCCCAGAAAGATATTTGAATGGTGTAAACGTTTTAGAGAATGCCGTACATCCGTGAGTGATAATCCCATCCTGCTCCTGCAAGATAAAGCTCGACCTCATACTCACCACACCATGTGCCATCTGCAGCAACTCGGCTGGAAGGTATTGCCACATCCACCTTACAGCCCAGTCCTCTCTCCAAGTGATTTTCACCTCCTTGGACCCCCACAAAAATTCTTTGGAGGTCAACATTTCAGCACTGGTGACGAAGTGAAACAGGCTGTCCTGGATTGGTTCAGACATACTGACAAATCTTTCTACGCTAAAGTTTTTCAAGCATTACTTAAACGCGGGGATAAATGTACAAACATTGCAGGAGATTACATCAAAAAATAAATGTCATTTTCACTATTTGAAAAAATATTTTTTTTGTCATTAAAAAAACAACAACTCTCTCTGTGGTTGACAAAACATGGTCAGTCTTCTTATATTGTATTTAAAGGGGGCTGTACTAGCAGAACTGTGGTGGTGTTTGTAAAAAGTTCATATACAATTTAATTTCAAAGACAGAGAACCAAAATCTTCACACAAGAGAAAGAAATGATAGTTTTGGAAAACTTCTTCTTCTTCTTCGTACGCAGTCAGACAGTAACCATTATCTTTTCGAAAAAAGCGGCGGCCATCCTGAGGCTGTCGCCGCTGCCATAGAGCTTGTCTTGCAGTTCCACTGGTGATTGCCACATCTGCTCTCTCTGATCCTCGTATGTCGGGCAGTTCTGCAGCAGATGTTCAGCGGTCATTTTACCGGTACCGCACGGGCATTCGTCGGTACACCCTATCTTCAATTTGTTGAATAGGTGGTACCTCAGTCTATTGTGGCCAGTGCGAAGTCTGAAGACAACGACCTGCTCTCTTCGGTTCAACTGGTAATAGGCATCGTTTTTGGTGTAACCAGTATGTTCGGTTTCCCATTTGGTCATGTATCTGGCGTTTTGGAAAACAATAGATGTCTCTGGAGTAGGATACATACATGTAGTGAATCTAACTTTTTAAATGACAAAGTACATTATACACATGTACAAAATATGGATAAATTTGTCTTGTACATTTGTAAATAATGGTGTAATTAAATTCATTAACATTTAAAAGACATATAATTAAATGGTACATGTTCATCAGGAACTAAGGAAAATAGTTTAGATTTAATAGATTTAATTTTACGTCACCTGAAAGTTGACGTATTGTGGGGTAGAAAATTATTAACTTTGAATGAACTTTGAGAGCGACGTAAAATTAAATCTATGAAATCTATACTATTTTCCTCAGTTCCTGATGAACATGTACCATTTAATTATGTTTTTTAAATGTTAATGAATTTAATTACACCATTACTTACAAATGTACAAGACAATATTTTCCATATTTTGTACATGTGTATAATGAACTTGTCATTTCAAATTTTACATTATTTCCATATCCCCCAAGGCGGTGTGCGTCGCACTATGTTTTTAGTTTTGCAGCTTTCGGCCTAGTGCATCAGACTTCGACATGAATTTTATGAAAGTGCCTACTTCCTCCTGCATTTTCTAAAGGTTTGCTTCCCCAGGGTAACAGCCGGTGCTGTGATTGGAGATCGAACCCAGTACCTTCGGCTTGTGAGCCATGCCACTTAACCACTACCGTGCCGTGCACAGAGCAAATCATACAGTTCATACAATTTTAGTCGAGAGCCGTCTGAAATCCTAGAGCCGGAAAAAGCCGGGAAAAGCCAACAATGCGTTGGTCCGACTCCCTTGCAATCCACTACAACACCCACGATAAGTTAAAAGGTAAGCTCATTAGTATTACTCACTGGGGACCGTGTGGGCTAGTGGTTAAGTGACATAACTCATAACCAGAAGATGCTGTATTCGATCCCCATCACAGCACCGGCCATTACCCCGAGGAAGGAAACCCTTAGAAAATGTAGGAGGAAGCAGGCCCTTACATAAAATGCATGCTGAAGTCGGATGCACTTGGCCGACAGGCGCAAAATAAAAACCACAGTGCAACGCACACCACCTTGGGGACAAGAGAAATAAGGCGAACGCAAAACAAAAACAAAAATACAATTTTAGTCAGGGATAAGTAAACTATTTTGACCAAGACAACAAACTACTTCGATGCAGTTCTCCCTGAAATCAGATCTGTAGTAGTGTGCGACACGAAGATCAGGCCACGCATAGCACAAGTCTGGAGGACCCCGGTCTACCATCATTAGTATGCTCGAGATGTAAGGAAAGCTCAAGCAACACCCAACATCCCGCCCGTTTCAGGACGCACAAAAGAGTAAAGTTACTCGTCGTGGGAATTCAACAACATTCTGGGATCATAGTGGCGACAACTACTTTGTTGGCCTGGCTGCTGTATCACGACTAATTTCTGGGAGCACAATCTAACCGTGAGGTGGAGTTTGTATGCTGTATCTGACCCCGATACTAGACTAAACACTCTAACCAGATGAGCTGGAAAAAGCCGGCTGTGACTGCACGCAGACAACCCATCCACAGAGCTTTAAAGAAGTAAAGACACTCATCAAACGATCCATGAGGACAGAATGGAGCGACCAGCACAAAGAATTCAAGCCAGAAAATGACAGCATTGACAAACTTGGCAGAGATGGGCAGAAAAAGATCTTCAGACTCAGAACGGGACATTGTATACTCAAGGCCCACCTCCACAGAATAGGTCTCAGTGACACAGCCACAATGTTGAGCACCCTAGCAGACACCAGAGCATGTTCTGGAGGACTAAGCTACTTATACAGGCCAGAGTGAGACAGTCTGGCCCGGTGGAGCTACCATTCTCGAACAGCTGTGGGGACGGTGAAGACCTGAAACGCACAGCCTCGTTCGTAAACCTCACCGGGCTAAAGGCATAGCTTCAGTTGGTGGAAGAAGAAGCAGAAGAAGAAGAAGAAGAAGAAGAAGAAAAAGAAGAAGAAGAAAGAAACAAAAAAAAGAAGAAGAAGAAGATAAGCAAAAGATTACAAAGAAGAAGAAGAAGAAGAAGAAGAAGAAGAAGAAGAAGAAGAAGAAGAAGAAGAAGAAAAAGAACATGAAAAAGAAGAAAAAAAAGAAGAAGAAGAAGAAGAAGAAAAAGAAGAAGAGGAAGAAGAGGAAGAAGAAGAAGACAAAGAAATAGAGGAAGAAAAAGAAAAAGAAGAAGAAAATCAGAAGAAGAAGAAGGACAAGAAGGAAAAAAAAGACGATCAAGAAGAAGAAGAAGAAGAACAAGACCAAGAAAAAGAAGAAAACGAAGAAGAAGAAAAAGAAGAAGAAGAAGAAGAAGAAGAAGAAAAAGAACATGAAAAAGAAGAAAACGAAGAAGAAGAAAAAAAAGAAGAAGAAGAAGAAGAAGAAAAAGAACATGAAAAAGAAGAAAACGAAGAAGAAAAAAAAGAAGAAGAAGAAGAAGAAGAAAAAGAACAAGAAAAAGAAGAAAACGAAGAAGAATAAAAAGAAGAAGAAGAAGAAGAAGAAGAAGAAGAAGAAGAAAAAGAACATGAAAAAGAAGAAAACGAAGAAGAAGAAAAAGAAGAAGAAGAAGAAGAAGAAGAAGAAGAAGAAAAAGAACATGAAAAAGAAGAAAACGAAGAAGAAGAAAAAAAAGAAGAAGGAGAAGAAGAAAAAGAAAAAGAACAAGAAAAAGAAGAAAACGAAGAAGAAGAAGAAGAAGAAGAAAAAGAAGAAGAAGAAAAAGAAGAAGAAGAAGAAGAAGAAGAAGAAGAAGAAGAAGAAGAAGAAAAAGAAGAAGAAGAAAAAGAAGAAGAAGAAAGAAACAAAAAAAAGAAGAAGAAGAAGATAAGCAAAAGATTACAAAGAAGAAGAAGAAGAAGAAGAAGAAGAAGAAGAAGAAGAAGAAGAAGAAGAAAAAGAACATGAAAAAGAAGAAAACGAAGAAGAAGAAAAAAAAGAAGAAGAAGAAGAAGAAGAAGAAGAAGAAAAAGAAGAAGAGGAAGAAGAAGAAGACAAAGAAATAGAGGAAGAAGAAGAAAAAGAAGAAGAAAATCAGAAGAAGAAGAAGGACAAAAAGGAAAAAAAAGACGATCAAGAAGAAGAAGAAGAAGAAGAAGAACAAGACCAAGAAAAAGAAGAAAACGAAGAAGAAGAAAAAGAAGAAGAAGAAGAAGAAGAAGAAAAAGAACATGAAAAAGAAGAAAACGAAGAAAAAGAAAAAAAAGAAGAAGAAGAAGAAGAAAAAGAACATGAAAAAGAAGAAAACGAAGAAGAAGAAAAAGAAGAAGAAGAAGAAGAAGAAAAAGAACAAGAAAAAGAAGAAAACGAAGAAGAATAAAAAGAAGAAGAAGAAGAAGAAGAAGAAGAAAAAGAACATGAAAAAGAAGAAAACGAAGAAGAAGAAAAAGAAGAAGAAGAAGAAGAAGAAGAAGAAGAAGAAAAAGAACATGAAAAAGAAGAAAACGAAGAAGAAGAAAAAAAAGAAGAAGAAGAAGAAGAAGAAGAAAAAGAAGAAAACGAAGAAGAAGAAGAAGAAGAAGAAGAAGAAGAAAAAGAAGAAGAAGAAAAAGAAGAAGAAGAAGAAGAAGAAGAAGAAGAAGAAGAAGAAGAAGAAAAAGAAGAAGAAGAAGAAGAAGAAGAAGAAAAAGAAGAAGAAGAAAAAGAAGAAGAAGAAGAAGAAGAAAAAGAAGAAGAAAAAGAACAAGAAAAAGAAGAAAACGAAGAAGAATAAAAAGAAGAAGACTATATCGATCAGATAAAGGCATGTTGGAAATTGTAAACTCCCGCACAACTCCATGGCATTGTTTGGGTGTCCAAATCAGAAAAGGCTGCCGAACAATATGCTATAGGGACCAGTCCCACGACAGGACGTCGTCAAAAACATGGGATATCATGTCAGAAATAATCGCAGCAAAATCCTTGGACAGAAAGAAGTAGAAATTTAGAATTCGTTCGGAACATCTTGAGTCCTCATTAACTAGAAGTTATAAAGAGAAAAAAGAGGAAGAAAAAGAAAAAGAAAATTGAAGAAGAAGAAGATGATGATGATGAAGAAGAGAAGTAGAAGATGAGAAATAAGAAGATAAATAAGAGGAAGAAGAAGTAAAAGAAGATTGAGGGAGAAAGACGAACTACAAGAAGAAGACGGCGAGGAAGAGGAGGATGCAACGAAACAAGAAATGGTAGCTGGAGTAGAGGAGGAGTAAGACGGAGAGAAGGAAGGTGAAAAGAGGAAGAGGAATAATAAGAGAATGAAGTGTCTGAACAGATGGAGGAAGTAGATGGAACGGTTAAAAGGAATAAGAACGAGAAGAAGCAAAAGAAGCAGAAGGACACGATAGAGAAGAAGAAGAGCAAAAAGAAGAAGAAGAAAAAGAAGAAGAACAAAAAGAAGAAGAAGAAGAAAAATAAGAAGAATAAGAAGAAGAAGAACAAAAAGAAGAAGAAGAAAAATAATAATAAGAAGAAGAAGAAGAAGAGGAAAAAGAAGAAGAAGAAGAAGAAGAAGAAGGAGAAGAAAAATAAGAAGAATAAGAAGAAGAAGAACAAAAAGAAGAAGAAGAAGAAAAATAAGAAGAAGAAGAAGAAGAAGAAGAAGAAGAGGAAGAAGAAGAAGAAGAAAAGAAGAAGAAGAAGAAGAAGAAGAAAAGCAGAAGAAGAAGAAGAAGAAGAAGAAGAAGAAGAAGAAGAAGAAGAAGAAGAAGAAGAAAACGTAGAAGAAAAAGAAGCCAAATGTGTTTTTGGCAAACGCTGTTTTGCAAGATGGACAACTATTAATCTATCGTCTGTCTTCAAACTGCTTCTTCTCTCCCTTTCCAAATCTCGTTCTCTTTCAAGTAAAACCTACACACATATATTTTGGGGGGTTTCATTTCTCCTATCTTTTCCGTTCCTGCTTTCACGATGAATGACAGATCGTAGACCACCACGAATCCGCTACTGTATCCACGTAGGCAACGGGCGTGCCTGGACTATGTCAAGATTTCTTTGAAATCCGAGGTTTCCTAGAAAGAAAAAAAACAAGAAAACGAGAGCTAAAATACGTGGCAAAACACGCTGTTAAAGAAGATATCGAATCGTAAAATGTGAAAACTGTGCTTTCATTGGACAATGAAAACTATGAAGCCTGGGATAGATCTTGTCGTAACTGTATTACGGTCAAGGTCGTTATCCCATGTCTTTCACAGCCTGTGTTAATTAGCTTCCTCGTTTAACGTTAATCTGTCTTTACGGCTGTTTCACTGACCGTTTAAGATCAATAATCTAGGGGTGTTTGTTTTATCCTCGCTAATTCCACGGACTGCTGGGTAGGTTTATATCTGCCTTACATTTCAGAGCAGGGTGGTTAAGATACTATTATCTTTTATCCTTAATGTTTGTTTAATCAAGGGCGGTTGCAAATCGAGATCGGGGGGGGGGGGGGGGGAGGGGGGGAGGGGGGAATGGTTTTCAAGTTAATTTTCACGTAAAAAAAGTAAATGACCTGAATACGTATTTTTTCTAAAAATCCAGTACAAATCCAGCACGTTTGTATACCATTGCGTAAATGTACTTGTTGGAAGTTAAGTATTTTTGTCTACTTTTTGAAACTTTCGCCGACAGAAAGAGTCTTTTGGGAATATATCAGAGCGATGAACAGGCGAATTTATTTGCATGTACAATTTTGTAAATGAATTTATTCCCATAAGCTCAACTAACATATTCCGATCAGTATATTTTGCCTCACCAAACATATGGCTTCTCTTTCCAGCATTGCGATTTAACCCTTATACGTGTAGGCTAGAGGACCGTCCAACTCATGGATTGGGTGACATAGTCCATCTTCTCCATTCCAACAGGTCAACTTCCCGTTAGAACTAGCCTTACCCTGGCGTGGTTGGATGGACTTTCTAGAAACAACTTCTCATGTGATACAATATTAACACAGAGATGGAGAGAGAGAGAGAGAGAGAGAGAGAGAGAGAAATAGATAGAGAGAACAGAAAGAGAGAGAGAAAGAGACAGAGAGATAGAGAGATAGAGAGAGAAAGATAGAGAAACAGAAATCGATAGAGAGATAGATAGAGAGACATAGAGATAGAGCGAGAGAGAGAGAGAGAGAGAGAGAATGACTCGATGTATTAGACCACATGAAGAATTTAATGCATATGTATTTTACCAATGTCAATGCTATCTCTTATGTTTTGTACAATGGTCAGTGTTATCATACATGAATGTTGCCATGGTCAGTGTTATCGTACATGAATGTTGCCATGGTTAATGTTATCGTACATGAATGTTGCCATGGTCAGTGTTATCATACATGAATGTTGCCATGGTCAGTGTTATCATACATGAATGTTGCCATGGTTAATGTTATCGTACATGAATGTTGCCATGGTCAGTGTTATCATACATGAATGTTGCCATGGTCAGTGTTATCGTACATGAATGTTGCCATGGTTAATGTTATCGTACATGAATGTTGCCATGGTTAATGTTATCGTACAAGAATGTTGCCATGGTCAGTGTTATCATACATGAATGTTGCCATGGTTGATGTTATCATACATGAATGTTGCCATGGTTAATGTTATCATACATGAATGTTGCCATGGTTAATGTTATCGTACAAGAATGTTGCCGTGGTTAATGTTATCATACATGAATTTTGCCATGGTTAAGTGCATTTATGAGAAATAAGCTGCCACGACTCTTCTACACCTCCACGTCGTGATCCTGAATATCAGGATGCATACAGCAGACTTTCTAAGGAGACGGGATCGAAAAGGGAAAGCTCACCCGAAAGTGCCCGCTGAAGTCGGATGTGTCCGACCGGAAGATGCAAATATCGCAGACAAGCTGTAAACATTTTCTTCTCTGGACAACATCCAGCTACTTACGAAACCTTTTTCAGAACTTGGTAGTAGGATTTTGAGAACGAACGGCGAAGAAGTAGAAACAGGTAAAAACGATTCTGATCCCCGAACAGCCGGGGCCAGTACGCAGCATTGTTTAACACCACTTCGAATCCCGAATGACTGTTACAAACTACCATCAAATTGCTCTGCCTTTTTTATGGTGACCCTGAGCAATATTAGTACCCGCAACAGTTTGTTTCGGCAATCTATTTTAAAGGTAATTTTAAAGAGTCCATCCAGCGAACCAAATTGAATGCATGTCAAGTCAATGAAGGCGATATAAAAGATATGATTTTGCTCGCGTGACTTTCCATTAAGTTGCCGAAGGAGCAATGAATCATGAAGTAGGTGGATCTTTAAAACCTCAATCCACTCTGTGACTCTGGAAACCCACGATCAGTAAATTTATGCAGTCGTAGTAAGATTATTCTGATGAAGACTTTGCTTACAACACTGACCAAGAAAACACCTCGATAGTTATTACAGTCACTTATGTCACCTTTATATTTGCGTAAGTCATCAAATTTTATATAGACAACCGATATATTTAGTCTATATCAATTCTATTACTGGTGAATTTTGCAATCAGTGATACTATAAAAGGTTTTTATTCAAGGCCAGTGTTATCATGTCTTGAGTGAATGCTGGGGTCCCTTACTGGTAATGAAAGAATTGAGCAACTCCTTTTCCACGCATATCATGAAAGGCAACTACAGAGAGTTGTGCATGGGGGCTGTAAAGCGCATCACGGAAAACAAATTGCAACAAAAGTTGTCACTGGAAACGCCCACAAAACTGCTTTGGTTCATGCTTTCTACATGAAATAAGTTGTAGTTGTAGTCCTATGCTTCGGTGGGAGGGAGAAATATACAATAATAAGAATCTTATCACCTGTGAATTTTACCAGGGTCAATTTTATTACTCATGTATTTACCAAGGTCAATGGTATCAGAGATGTGTTTACCAGGGTCAATGTTATCCTAAATGTATTTTACCATGGTCAATGTTATACTAAATGTATTTTACCATGGTCAATGTTATCCTAAATGTATTTTACCATGGTCAATGTTATCCTAAATGTATTTTACCATGGTCAATGTTATCCTAAATGTATTTTACCATGGTCAATGTTATCTTAAATGTATTTTACCATGGTCAATGTTATACTAAATGTATTTTACCAAGGTCAATGTTATACTAAATGTATTTTACCATGGTCAATGTTATACTAAATGTATTTTACCATGTATCATACATTTATTTGGACGAAGTATTTCTTGTATTTTGTCATTAACTAAGCCAATTAATTATCCCACACGTTTAGAGCCGTCAGGTGTAACCTTGGTGTCAGCAACGTGTGGACCCCTCTCCTGTCTATCTGGACTGACACTGAACTGCCAGGTGTTGGTATAGTACTGGCGCCGCCTCTGGCACGGCTTCAGCCTGTCACTGGTGCACTTCAGCCCTAGTGGCATGTTGATACCGTGACAGGAGTGGTCAGTTGCAGACAGAAGCGGTCCAGACAAGCTTGATAATTTCTTCGAAACAAACTCGTCCGCCATAATTATTTCACGCCTGGAGATGGCAAGTCTGCTGTGAGAGGGGGGGGGGGGGGGGGGGAGAGAATGAGATAGACGTATGTGTAGATATACAAAGAGAAAGATAGAGATAAGGAAAAAGAAAAATATATTGAAAGTGAAGAACGACAGAAAGTGATGGATAGAGAAAACAGAAAGATAGTGAGATAACGATAAAGTAAGGCGAGCTAGAAAAATAGATATTTATAAATATAGAGGTAGAGTAAAAGGGATATGGAAATAGGGAGATACGGTTAAAGGGAGAGTGAGAAATAGATAGGTGTAGCAAAACGGAGAGGTAATTAGAGAGGGATAGTAAAAGAGACAACGAATTAGAGTGGAATTGTAAAATAGAGACACAGCGAGGTCGTGTAAAAGAGGGAGAGCGTTAGGGAGATACAGTTAAAGAAAGAGATATAATTAGAAAGGTATTATAAAAGAGAGGGAATTTGAGAAGTTTCATAAAAGAGAGAGAGAGGGAGAGAGAGAGAGAGAGAGAGAGAGAGAGAGAGTGAGAAGGGGTGAAACAAAGAGAGAGAATAGATAAACATATGCGTAGAGATACAAAGAGAAAGACAGAGATAAGGTAAAAGAAAAAGATATTGAAAGTGAGGAAGTACAGAAAGTGGTGGATAGACAAAAAACAAAGATAGAAAGAGAGATAAGGTAAAAAGTTAGGCGAGCTAGAAAAAAAAAGATATTTATAAATGTAGAGGTAGAGTAAAAGAGAGATGTAAATAGAGAGGTACGGTTAAAGGAAGAGTGAGAAATAGATAGGTGTAGTAAAACGGAAAGGTAATTAGAGAGGGATAGTAAAAGAGACAACGAATTAGAGTGGAATTGTAAAATAGAGACATAGCGAGGTCGTGTAAAAGAGGGAGAGCATTAGGGAGATACAGTTAAAGAAAGAGATATAATTAGAAAGGTATAATAAAAGAGATAGAATTCGAGAAGTTTCATAAAAGACAAAGAGAGAGAGAGAGAGGGAGAGAGAGAGAGAGAGAGAGAGAATTATAGAGGTGTAGTAAAATGTGAGAGCATTAGAGATATAATAAAAGAGAGAGAAATAGCCAGGGATACTAAAAAAGAGTGATACAATTAGAGGGGTACAGTTAAAGAAATAAAGACAATTAGAGATCCATACTGAAAGAGAAAAAGAGAGAGAGAGAGAGAGAGAGAGAGAGAGAGAGAGAGAGAGGTACAGTACATAGGAGAAAAAGAGAATTAGAGAGATATAGTAAAAGAGAAATAGTGGTAGAGTGAATGACAGATAATAAAAGAGATATTGTAGCAGAGATATATAGATATAGTAAATGAGAGAGAAACAGAATTACAGAGATATAGTGAAAGAGAGAAACAAAAACAGGTGTACTAAATGAGGGAGAAAGAAAGATAAGTATAGTAGATGAGAGAGAGAGAGAGAGAGAGAGAGAGAGAGAGAGTGAATTAGACAGATATCTTAAAAGAGAGAGAAAATGAGAGAAGCATAGCAAATAAGATAAAAATAGAGAAAGAGAAGGATATATATATATACTTACACACACGCACACATATATATTAATATATATATATATATATATATATATATATATATATATATATATATATAGAGAGAGAGAGAGAGAGAGAGAACGAGAGACAGAGAGAGAGAGATAGGAACAGGGAGAGAGAAAGTTATCGAAAGAGATGTAAAGGATAGTATATTTGTAATCACATTATTATCTAATTAGATCATTTATCTATCCAGTTATTTATCTATTCAAATAATATAATGTTAACATAGCACATATTATAACATGTTTCAGTCATTGAATATCCATCATATCATTTATCTTTCAACGCAATATCTAAAAAACGTTTATCCATCAATGCAATCTCCGTCAAAACTGTTATATTTCAACGCAATATCTAATAAATCATTTATCCATCAATTGAATTCCATCAAATATTTTATATTTCAACGCAATATCTAAGAAATAATTTATCCATCAATTGAATTTCCATCAAATCTTTTATCTTTCAACGCAATATCTAAGAAATCATTTATCCATCAATTGAATTTCCATCAAATATTTTATATTTCAACGCAATATCTAATAAATCATTTATCCACCAATTGAATTTCCATCAAATCTTTTATCTTTCAGCGCAATATCTAAGAAATCATTTATCCATCAATTGAATTTCTATCAAATCTTTTATCTTTCAACGCAATATCTAAGAAATAATTTATCCATCAATTGAATTTCCATCCGGGATCAAGATGCTGAGCAGTGGTCAGCGACCCATAGCTGATTGCTACCGTCAGGGCCATCGAACCATAGCTGCCAAGACCCTTCTACACCTCCACGCAGTGATCCTGGATAACAGGCTGCAGCAGGGCAGACTGGCTAAGGAGAAGGGATCAAAGAAAGAATGCTAACCCGGTACTAAAAAAATGCTTGCTGAAGTCGGATGTGTTGGACCGAAAGGTGCAAATACCGCAGCCAAGCTGTAAACTACGACACAATGCATTCCGTTCTCTAGACTACAATCTGCTACTTAAGCCCTTTCAGGGTTTGGTAGTGGGAGATTGAGAACGAACGAAAAAGAAGAAGAAGAAGAAGAAGAAGAATTTCCATCAACTTTTTTATCTTTCAACGCAATATCTAAGAAATCATTTATCCATCAATTGAATTTCTATCAAATCTTTTATCTTTCAACGCAATATCTAAGAAATAATTTATCCATCAATTGAATTTCCATCCGGGAACAAGATGCTGAGCAGTGGTCAGCGACCCATAGCTGATTGCTACCGTCAGGGCCATCGAACCATAGCTGCCAAGACCCTTCTACACCTCCACGCAGTGATCCTGGATAACAGGCTGCAGCAGGGCAGACTGGCTAAGGAGAAGGGATCAAAGAAAGAATGCTAACCCGGTACTAAAAAAATGCTTGCTGAAGTCGGATGTGTTGGACCGAAAGGTGCAAATACCGCAGCCAAGCTGTAAACTACGACACAATGCATTCCGTTCTCTAGACTACAATCTGCTACTTAAGCCCTTTCAGGGTTTGGTAGTGGGAGATTGAGAACGAACGAAAAAGAAGAAGAAGAAGAAGAAGAAGAATTTCCATCAACTTTTTTATCTTTCAACCCAATATCTAAGAAATAATTTATCCATTACCAGAATATTTATCATATCAATTACCTATGATATCATTTATCTTACAAATTATGTATCTAACAGCTGATTTATGTATAAAACAGTTCAACTGTAAAATCGTTTATCCATAAGAACCATTGTTTATCCATTAGAACGATAGTTTATCCATTAGAACAATCCTTTTCCATTATAACAATGGTTTTTCCATTAGAACAATTGTTTATCCATTAGAAAAATTTTTTATCCATTGGAACAATCTTTTATCCACTATAACTCTCGTTTTTCTACCAAAACTATGTATCTATATTGTTGTTGTTGAATGCCCATGGTGAGCAACCTAACCTTTTTTGTGTGCCCTGAAGAGGGTGTTGTGTGACGGATTGCAGAAGTGTTCCTCACTTCCCGAGTGTGCTGACAAAGGTGGACTGGGGCCTGTTAAAGTGGTTGATCAATGCTTGGCTTGATCCGCAACCACAGGGATCACGTCGATCTCAACCTTGTTAGTCAGACTGCAATTAAATCGCCCCTTTCCACGGAGAACTGCGTGAAAATGATCTGAGGGTCTCGGCCTGTATATTTCGCCCGTCCCTAGCTGATATTGTCAGACCAGCACGTTGTACATGACTAGATGTTAGTCCTCCTCTCAACATTAATTTATAAACCGTTTTCTGTATCCAATTGTTACAAGTTGATGTTCGTCCGTCACGTGTGATGAAAACCACTCTTGTTGTTCAACGGTGTGTTTAATAAATTGTTTCCCTTCGCTCTGTCCGCTGAAATGGGTGACGCGTTGTGATTTAGATTGAAGTGTGAAACTTTGCGCGCTATGTCAACCTCACTCTCTCGTCTTGAGCTACCTTTGGTCAATGGCAAGACATTACCGAGACGACTGAGGTAGCACCGGATGAAAAATTTTCCTCTGGATTTACTCCCGATGCCTTTCCCGTAAGCAGTAATACTCTATAGTAATAGAGTGCCTCATTAGATTCTCAAAAAACCCTGAATTAATTTACATGTTGAGAGTGATACATCAAAATGGTTTGTTCTGATCGTGATTAAATATTGATGTAGTGGTAGAGCACTCGCTTTCAATGTAAAGCTACGGGATTCAACTCCCACTACCTGCGCGCTTCAGACGACCCAGTTGATATTAGGTTATATATATATATATATATTATATATATATATATATATATATATTTATATATATATATATATATATATATATATTAATATATATATATATATATCGTCAATGTAAGCTCCATCAAATCTTGTATCTTTCAATGAAATATCTATGAAATAATATATTCATCAACATAATATTTATAATACAAGTATCAATTGCCTATGATATCATTTGTCTTACAAATTACGTTTCTAACAACGGATTTATGTGTAAAAGTTCAACTGTAAAATAGTTTATCTATTAGAACAATCGTTTTTATCTAGAGAGGAAATATCTTTTTGTCAGAGAGTTGTGAATGCTTGGATTGCCTCAGGATGTAGTAGAGGCAAGGACAATTAATGCATTTAAGAATAGATTTGATGCGCATAGCTTTCAGAGCAAGAAAATGTAAATGAAACTGGTTGTATACAGACTCTGCAGAGTATTCTAAACCAGTATAAAGAAGTTAACTTAAGTATAGGATGTTCATTTTAAAACTACGGTTAGATAAATAAAGGCAGCGAGGAACAGAACTGTCCACCTCTTCTCATACTAGCTGTTGCTTAGCACAATGAAGTCTCTAACACTTCATCCTCTTCTGCAGTTTCTGCTATGGGGCAAGGATTGAGGGGGGGGGGGTGGGGGGTATTTTTAAAAAATACATTGATGACTTTCATAAAATGCATGTGTGATAGTACTGACATTAGCACAATAAATGCACAATACAACATTTAGTCAAAGTGTAAGTAGCTTTTCATTTGAAATGCAATTTTTATGAAATAATTTATTATTAATCGTATTATGCAATTCTTATTACATAATGTTGGCAATCGTTATTATAATGAAGTGTAACACAAATTGAACGCACCATTTACGCATGCGCAATACACCGCTCTCAGCAAATTGACTCATGACGACACGGTTTATATTTCTCTGGGAAGACTTTGCAAATATTTCGAAATATCGTTTAGAATTTTTATTTCTATCATTTTAATTTTAGTGTGGACTAAAACGTAAAACGGATCATATATCAGATTGTGTGAACTTTGCACTCGACATGTGGGTGGGCGTGTCTGCATCAGCAGCGTTCTTTCCTGACAGAAACACATCCTCGTTAATTGATACCCATTTGTCAGTCAAATTATTGAATTATAAACACATTTATCTAACAACACATTTATCTAACATATTTATATAACAACTGTTTATCTAATATCATATTTATCTAAAAACATATTTATCTAACAACGTATTTATCTAATAAAACATTGATTTAACAAAACATTTATTTAACAAAACATTTATCTAACAAAACATTTATCTAACAAAACATTTATCTAACAAAACATTTATCTAATAAAAGGTTGATCTAACAAAACATTTATCTAACAAAACATTTATCTAACAAAACGTTGATATAACAAAACATTTATCTAACAAAACATTTATCAAACAATACATTTATCTAACAATATATGTATCTAATAAAACATTGATCAAACGAAACATTTATCTAAAAACATAGCTATCTAACAAATGTTTATCTAACAACATATTTATCTAACAAAATATGTATTTAACAATATATTTATTTAACAACATATTTATCTAACAAAATATGTATTTAACAATATATTTATTTAACAACATATTTATCTAACAACATATTTATTTAACCACATATTTATCTAACAACATACTTATCTAACAACATATTTATTTAACCACAAATTTATCTAACATCATATTTATCTAACTACATATTTATCTAACAACATATTTTTTTAACCACATATTTATCTAACCACATATTTATCTAACAACATATTTATCTAACAACATATTTATACATCAACCGTATTCTGCAACTGTTTATCTAACAGCTCCTTTATATATCAGCATATTTATCAATCAACATGCATATCTATCAATAATGTATCTGAAAACATAATTACCTAACAATAATTTATCTAACATTCTTACCTAACAGCCAATTGATTGAAAATCCAAGGATGATTCTCAGAAAACCAAAGTATCTAACAAGCTTTTCAGGTAACCACAATTCACCAATTGCAACATGTGTTTCATTAAACCACTTTTAATGGATTTATTTATGGATTCTTTATCCACTTCGTATCTGCACCTTGTAGTCGCCCCCTAGTCGTCTTGTCCGTGACTTGCCACTGGGGTCGGCTGGCTCGAGACGAGAGATTGAGGATAAAAAGTAGCGCAGTTAACCCTTACTAAAAATAGCGCTAGCAAAATTAATTATGCCATCATCGTCAACGATGGACGGCGGCCTTTGCCTTTATCCATCAAATAGCTATTCTTGCATCCACCTACTCACATTTCAAGCATGTAAACCACTGATTTATGTGTACAATTATTTATCTCTAAAATCGTTCATCTATTAAAAAATGTATCTACCATCCGGAAGTGTCTGTTTTCATCGTACATAATCTAATCTTTGGTTTATGTAATCTATTTGGTTTCCCTCGATTTACTGGTATGTGTACTCATATATCTGTCACCTAATTTATCTAACAAGATGTTAAATTACTGCTCTAATTTACATCTCACCTAATTTATCTTACAAGACGTTAAATTACTAGTCTAATTTACATTTCACCTTATGTATCTAACAAGACGTTAAAATATTGCTCTATTTTGCATTTCACCTACATTATTCAACAATACCTTAAATTACTAGTCTAATTTGCATACCCCCTAATGTATCTAACAAGACGTTAAATAACTACTCCAATTTACTTATCACCTCATTTATCTGACAACTCATTTAATAATTACACATTTGTCTATCTTCTTGAGCGTCAGATTAAACAGTTGTAAAGCACTCGCTTTTCATAGCAAAGGTACGGAATTCAACTCCTTCTACGTATCTATCAAACCATTGATCTATTAAACCATTTATCTATCAAACCATGTATCTATTAAACCATTTATCTATCAAACCATGGATCTATTAAACCCTTTATCTATTACACCATTTATCTAGTAAACCATTGATCTATCAAACCATGTATCTATTAAACCATGTATCTATCAAACCATGGATCTATTAAACCCTTTATCTATTACACCATTTATCTAGTAAACCATTGATCTATCAAACCATGTATCTATTAAACCATGTATCTATCAAACCATTTATCTATTAAACTATCTATCAAACCATTTATCTATTTCACCATGTATCTTACAAAACATTTATCTATTAAAACATGTAACTATTAAACCATTTATGTATCAAACAACGTATCTATCCAACCATGTATCCTCTAAAATGCATATATAACAAAATAAATATTATCAATATCTTCTTCGCGTCTTCTCTCAAAACACAATGGCTCTTAGTGCCTGATTGCTTCACAGAAAGCCGTTTTAAACACCCTTCGCTTATGTGTGACCTTGCTCTGTTGGTTTCCTTAACAAATCTTTCCACATTGCGAAGTTGGAAGCAAATCCATAGATTTAGATTTAGACATGATCTTTATTACAATACTAAGCTATGGACAACGAAGAAAGTTATATTCCTCATTTGACAACTGATAATAAAGAAGACACAACTTGTGCGTTTTTTAAGAGGCGGGCTTAGGATGATTGATATTTCAATCAATAAATCACTACCCATCGCTCTTTTTAGGACGTAGGCGATAGATAACTGTTCTCCAGCAAGTAAGGTCTTGAGCTGCCTTTTCAACATCTCCCCAGTTGAGGAACAGGAACCGAAGTTCATTTTCGCAGTCCCTTTTCCTAGTGCTTCTCTTCCCCTGTGTATTCAACGTCAGAGCCTGTCTGGCCATATTTTATGGTGCTTTCTGTACTGTCTGTCCTGTTGAACCCCATTACCTAGGTGTGTTCTGGTGCTCCACTGGTTGTTGGCTCTTTTATCCTAGATCTTTGTTCGAGAATGGTCTGTGAGCTGCCAAATGGAGTTTAACGTAGAAAAATGTAGGCATCCACATAAATCAAAAATTGAATATAATTACAGAATGGGCGAGAACAATTTGAGAATGAAAGAAAAGAAAAGGGTTTAGGGGCTATACTATATTATACAAGTAAAGTGAGTGAACAAGTCTAGGTAGCAATTAAAAAGACAAATGCAATTTTATGTATGATAAAAAAAAATATTAGACATAGGAGCAAGGAAGTGACTGTCAAATTGTATAAAGCATTAGTTAGACCTAGATCGGAGTACTGTTAAGTGCCGGGTTATAGCAACGTTCCTCACATTCTGAGCGTGCTGACGAATGTGGACTGGGGTCCTCCATGCGGTTATGCTAGGCTTGACTTCATCTGCGTGTCGCTAACTACTACGAGAATTACGTCGATCCCTCACCTCGTTTGCCAATCTGTAAAAAAAACAGCTTGTTTCCAGAGAGGGTCTTATCAGTATATATTTCCTGACCAGACGTTAGTCCTCCTATCCTCGAACAACAAATAAATGTTTATACCTATGGTTAGATATTGCATAAAGGTTAAAACAGAAACAAAGTCTAAGTTGCGACCTAAATGCCTTCATCTGGTAGACCATAATATAAAACATAAAAACTCGTTACTGATCTCGTAACCCGTGGACACACCAAAGGTAAGATAATCTTTTCTGACGTGTCCACGAGTGACGATACCAATGCCGAGTTCTTCTGTGCTGTCCAGCTAAGCAATTTATTTTACTCATTGAAGTGTTTATATCTCCATTTAATGTATCCATCGCTTTCTCTACGACATGTTAACTAAACTTAAATTAACATCTGTATACTGGTTTAGAAGACTCTACAGTCTGTATACAACCAGTTTATTGGAGGGTGGTTTTTACCGATGTGTGATTCCGTCTTAATAGACTAAAACACTAGAGCTAAGTAAATCCGCAGTCAGTTAAGCACCATCTATAGCTGCTCTAAACAAACCACCTGGGGAAAGGTACAAATAACTTAGGTAGATTTTTTATTGAAATTTTTTTCCGGGCAGTGGTCGTTAAGCCTACTCTTTTCAATTTCCAACTGCCAAAGAATTTTTAACGTGCTCGACACTGAACACGGGAGTCCGATCTCACTACCCATAGATCAGGGGAATTTTTACCAGAAGTTCCACGTGAAAAAAATCCCAGTCTCCACCGTGATTCGAACACGCAACTTCTGACACCAGAGGCGAACAACTTACATCAAGACCACCGAGTCTCTATCAGTTAGCTGATATTTTTATTCTTTCTTGTCTCTGATCAAGACTTTTAGGTCGACACGTATATATCGTTCCTGTTTTCATCTTATCGCCTTATTTGACGGCACCTAGAAATGTTTTTTACACTTTATTTTAATAATCAACACTACCGCCACATCCTCGCCTTTTTGTTTTTAACAATGACAACAACGACAATACTTCGAGTAATTTATCAATTTCTTTGTTTATCTAGCATCCAGTTATACATCCACAACCTCACTTATCCATTCTGCCCTCACTTCCTCCGACTTCCATCTTCTTATATTAAACCCGTTTGCCGATCTGTCTATCAATCGCCTATGAATTCTCACACACAAACCCTCAACCCGAATTTCTTTGCCATTTAAATTCGCACACAAATTCATCTGCAGAGCTAAACCAGAGGCAGGCCGTTTACAAATTAATTATCTTAAGAGCCTCTCCTTGCGCTAAATAACACGTGAAAAGGAAAGAAATTTCCGAGCAATTTTTGCCTGTGGGCATCTGGTTTGTGTCACAGCTGGTGGGTATCACCGGTTGAGGTGGGAACAGGCTAATTCGGGGAGTCCAAGGCATCAATCTGCGGCCAGCCTGTCCGCACCCTTCATCCCTTGCGTCTCTCCCAGTTTATTCGGGATTTGGAGAGCCCTTTCTAGCCCCTTTCAAGATGGCTTCTTTATCGTTCCTACCTTCGTGTCATTAATTAGGTGATGGATATGCTAATGAGTCAATGTTTGGTGTCCGCGTGTGCTTGGAGAACACTCTTGAAGTAATCCACTAGATATGTGACGTCTGGTTAACGAAGGGGTAGAACCCTCACTTTTTGAGGCAAATGTAAGGGTGCAATTAACCATTACCAACAAAATCAAGTTTATCCAGCTAAAAATGGGTGCCTGGCTTGGATGTTAGGAAAGGACAGGCAACCAGGAAGCGAACTGGTTCCCCATCGCACCTCACAAAACAATATGTAGCATACTGAAATGAAGTCTCTACCACTTCATCTCCGATAGCAGTATGTAAAATACATATTTTATCAATGTTTCTCAAACTTGTTATTATGGACATCATTAACATGTAGCATGTCCTTTATAGAACGTCGCTCCCATCACAGTCTGTCTGAAAGAAACTCGTTCCCTTGCCAAAACTCCAGTCTCCGACACAGTCATACCCAGGCATTCCTGGATATATTGGTGCCATCGTCTTCTTGGTCTACCCCTTCCTCTTTTGCCTGGCACTATACCTTCCATCACCGTTCTCTCAAGACCGTTGTGTCTCTTGAGGTGACCGAAGTATTTACATTTTCTGGACATTATGGAATTGATAAACTCTATGCTCAACTCTTGCCGAATGTCTACATTTATTCTTTTCTCTGTCCTTGGTGTTCTGATGATCTTTCTGTAACATTTTGACTCGAATAATTCGATTCTTTGTCTTGAAGATTTGGTAATAGTTCATGATTCCCGACCATAATCTGCCAGACGAAAAACACAGGCTCTCAAGACTTTTACTTTTATCGTTTTGTTGGTGCTCTGCCAAAATTTCTTTAGGCTGTTCAGTCTCTGCATTGCCATGGCTAGTCTTCTTCTGATTTATATCGAGCAGTCGCCATTCTTGTCAATTCCTGAGTCCAGATATTCAAAATGTGTGACCTGATCTATTTCCTCACCACCCACTGTAAATTTATGCTGACATTGTGTTTTGTCGGTGGTCATTATCTTTGTTTTATTTATGTTTATAAACATGTTTTGATCTTTACTATGTCCATTTACGGCTGAAATTAACTGCTCTTGCCCTTCTGCAGTTCTTGATAGTATCACTGTGTCATCTGCGTAACGTAACTCTGGAATCTCGTACCCGTCAATCGCAGTGTCGACAGCCTCAGTATGGCCGTTGCTTTTTTCGAAAAAATAAAGGTTGATGTCTGACTGCGTACGATGAAGAAGTACCCGCCAATCGTAAATGTATCCAAACTGTCAATGTTCTTGTCTTCTCTTACATTTCTCATTATACATTCCGCTAGATGTTATATAGATTAGATAAGAGGATACATCCCTAAACAATTGTTATTAAAACCGCACTCCAAATAACTGGTTGCTGGCTTCCTTAAAAGCAGAATAGTGAAAACTAAATCCAATGGTTGACCCTTGCTCCACCATCTGGAGTGACAAGAAAAGATATATGAAAAAGAAAAACCCCGCGGTAGATGGGTAAATGACATAACTAGATTAAAGGCATTTCTCGCTGTAGTGACACTACTGCGAGGAACGAAGTTGTTAGAGCGATCAGCATACTAGCCCGCAGCTTGTTTAAGGCAGAGTAGTCAGTTCCCTTTCTCACTGCCTTTAACTTCCATAGTCATAACTATGTACCATTTACAACTGGATCGACAGGATCGAGGTGATCGTGGGAGTTAAGCAGTACTCATTAACCGATACTGGCTTACACGGAACGAAATAACATACTTGACCAGGGTAAGACGACATAAGCTACCCATGCGCTCAAAGACACTCGTAGATGGTTAGTTAGTTTGTTGCTTATCACAAGATGGCGACGGCGTTAGACATGTTTATTCAGATGTGACAGCATATGACTACAGTCAGATCTGAGCGTGACAAACTCTACTGCACCTAGGGCACACGTGAACATCGTTAGTAATTTAGCCTACTTGCATTCTATCCTTTCGTGCAGCTCGCTTTTCCTGAGCCTCCGTAATGGTTCTCTGCTCAGATATGCAAGCACTTTGTGTGACTGCAGTGCGTCAGGCTGAGCAGTTTGGAGCAAATAATTCCCAGGTAGCGACATAGATTTAGAAAATGTACATAAACTATAGCATAGATTTAGTAAATTTACATAAACTATAGCATAGATTTAGAAAATGTACATAAACTATAGCATAGATTTACATAAACTTTTAAAACGTCTTTGTATCGTTTCTTCTGTCCCCTCGGCGAGAGCTGTCATGTCCTGAGCTCACCGTACAACAGTTGTTTATGGAGGCGCTTATCTGACATGCTAACAACATGCCCAATTCAGATTGCCTGGGTTCTCTGCAGCAGTGTGGATGCCAGAGGGTGAGGACTACAGAGTTGGACACTCTATCCTACCAACCGATCCTGAGCATTCTGCGGAGACGGTTTGCTTGGAAATGATTTAGTTTCCTGACATACCTCCTGTAGACTGTCCATGGTACTTAGCACAACAGCAAGATAGACGCTTATCTGACATGCTAACAACATGCCCAATTCAGATTACCTGGGTTCTCTGCAGCAGTGTGGATGCCAGAGGGTGAGGACTACAGAGTTGGACACTCTATCCTACCAACCGATCCTGAGCATTCTGCGGAGACAGTTTGCTTGGAAATGATTTAGTTTCCTGACATACCTCCTGTAGACTTTCCATGGTACTTAGCACAACAGCAAGATAGACACTTATCTTGGTGGCGACGCTGATTCCCTGCCTGCCCCAAACATTTTCTCGTAGTCTTCCAAAAGCAGCAGTCGCCTTCGAGATCCTGTTGTGAACCTCAGAGTCAATATATCTGGTGAGGGGACTGCCAGGGTAGGGAAAGCTATCGACCTCTTGTATGCGATGGTCCTGCTGTACAGTGACGTTTGGTTCGTGGTAGGGCTGCCCTGGCGCAGATAGAAACATTACCTTCCTCTTCCTGGTGTTTACAGTAAGACCAGAATTAGTGCAAGCAGTTGAGAATTCGTTCATGATTGTCTGCATGTCCTGTTCTGAGCATATGCTCAGTTAATTGCGCAGTCATCGGCAAAGAGGAGATCTAGGATAGTTGCTTTTTTCACCTTCGTTGGGAACTTTAGGCGCCTCAGGGTCAACAGCTGCCCTGTATCTGATCTGTATGCCAGTGTCACAGTCGCGTGTTGCAGCATCAGAAAGCATTGCTGCGAATACCATGCTAAAAATTGTTGGGGCCAGCACACAATCCTGTTTGACTCCATTTATGACTGAAAATGTTGTAGAAAGTCCCCCATTATTGGGACCAGCACACAACACTGTTTGACTCCATTTATGACTGGGAATGTTATAGCGAGTTCACTATCATTCAGTACGCGGGTCGACACGCAATCATGAAACTGACGGACAACTGTTAGGAGGAATTTTACAGGGGTTGTGACTTTTGTCGTGATTTTCCAGAGTCCGTCCCTGTTGTGTTCAGATCACGACCAGAGCACTTCAGGGATATCCTAAACTATCCATCTACTATCAGTGAATTAGCAATAACACGCATGCCTCAAGTTGAAGTCAATGACAGGCTGGGTATCCTGCCCAGTATAGATGCGGTCGAGAAAGCAATCAGCCAATGTCTAGTGGCAAAGCCCCCAGGTCAGGTGATATTCCTGCTGAGCTCTACAAAACAGGAGACCCTGTGCTGCTACACAATCTAACATATCTGTTTTGCTCAATTAGGGACACAGGTCCCATGCCGCAGGAACTGAAAGATGTCACCATTGTCCACATGTACAAGAACAAGGGCAATCGTTTATCTTGTGATAACTACAAGGGGGATCTCCCTCATGCCGATTGCTGGAAGAATTCTAGTTCGAAACTTGATCAACCTCTTAGCAGCTCATCTCGAGCAGAAGCTACTTCCAGAGAGTCAATGTGGTTTCCGAGCTGGTCGTGAAACAGTGGACATGATTTTTGCAGCTCGTTAAATCCAAGAGAAATGTCTGGAACAGCATCGGGATCTGTTGACAAGTTTTGTTGACCTGACAAAGGTCCTTGACACCGATCTCACAGACGGACTCTGGATAATCACGACTAGTGAATGTACAGCTCGACTGGATAGAAGTTTACATTTTAATGTTTTTTTGCGTTCGCATTTTTTCTTTATTCTTTAAGGCGGTGTGTGTTGCACTGTTTGTATTTTGCGTCAGTCGGCAGAGTGCATCCGACTTCATAACTACATTTTATTTAAGGGTCTGCTTCCTCCTGCATTGTCTAAAGGTTTCCTACCCTGGAATAACGGCCGGTGCTGTGATTGGTTAGCGAACCCAGCACCTTCGGTTTGTGAACCTCCCCCACTCAACCCACCTTCCCACCTCCCATCTTCACGAACCTTCCATCCAAACCCCAAGCTCTCGCCCAAACGAACATCTCCCCACTCAAATCGTCTTTCCCTTTCCAACCCCTATGAATTTTCCCTAACCAAACCCTCACTTCCAACCCCTATGAATCTTCCTTAACTAAACCCTTACTTCCAACCCCTATGCATCTTCCTTAACTAAACCCTCACATTCAACCTCTATGAATCATCCTTAACTAAACCCTCACTTCCAACCACTATGAATCTTCCCTAACTAAACCCTCACTTCCAACCCCTATGAATCTTCCCTAACCAAACCCTCACTTCCAACCCCGCTGAATCTCCCACCACCCAAACCACCCCCTCCAACCCCTACGAGCCTCCCCCTCTCCCAAACCGCCGTCTCTCCTCCCATCCACCATACAACAGCAACTACTAACCCATCGCACGATTAATCCCGGCTAATTCTAATACACTTATCCAACCCCAACCTTCCATTACAATCATTTCACTGCAATTACTCACTAACTTTAAAAACTCGAAGAATGGCTCGCTCAGAATCGTCCATGGTTTAACTCGGGCGGCATCTGCTGCGATTCTTACATCGCACGACCGGTAACCCTGCAACCTTTTCTGTAAACAAAGTTAATTCCCATGCATGTCTACTGTAACTTATCTCTTTCATCAAGATGGTGTCCTGTCGGGGAGATGTCCCAGCCCCCGTGTTCATCGCTTCGCAGGCAATTCGTTTCCATCAATTTCAGGTCAGGAATCAAAGAGTGGAATATTATTTCTCTTAGCACGGGGTCACCTTGCTACGGAAGCCCCCTCTGTCTTGGTTGGGTCATTATTAAGCAATTAATGCAGAGTTTGTGGACCGATTGTGATGGATGCTTCGGAGTGGACATGCCGTGATCGATTGATACATTTGACGTGGCTGACGGTGCAATTCAGGGATACTTGTTTATTTTTCTTCTTGTACACTGTTCTTGTTATTCGTTAAATTAAACTACTGATTGGTATATGCGGCAGGGGGAAAGAGAGGGGGTTCGCTCTTAAGTCGTGGTAGGGTTAGTTCAGAGGTTCTAAACCCGGGAGGTATCCATGCCCATTGGAAATGTGGAGCGATTATAATGAAAGATGGGAAGGGGAAGTGAGGGCATATATGAACAATTTAATGGAGATATGTAAGCATATTATGGAGGTACGTCATTCCAATATTAGAAATGCTTGAACCCCATATTGAAGGTGTGTGAAACATATTATGGGGTATGTGAACAAGGTAATGGATGTATGTGAACGAAATTGTGGGGGCATGGGAACAAGAAAGATTACGGACGTATGTAACCAGAAGTAGGAGGGCATATGCACAAGATTACAGACGTATGTAACCAGAAATAGGAGGGCATATGCACAAGATTACGGAAGTATGCGAATCCAATTATAGAGGGCATATGAACAAGATTACGGATGTATGTGAACTGATATATGAGGGAATATGAAAATATTGCGGACGTATGTGAACCAAATTGTGGAGGGTATATGAACAAGATTACGGACGTATGTGAACCAAATTGTGGAGGGCATATGAACAAGATTACAGACATATGTGAACCAAATTGTGGAGGGCATATTAACAAGATTACGGACGTATGTGAACCAAATTGTGGAGGGTACATGAACAAGATTACGGACGTATGTGAACCAAATTGTGGAGGGCATATGAATAAGAATACGGACGTATGTGAACCAAATTGTGGAGGGTATATGAACAAGATTACGGACGTATGTGAACCAAATTGTGGAGGGCATATGAACAAGATTACGGACGTATGTGAACCAAATTGTGGAGGGCATATGAACAAGATTACGGACGTATGTGAACCAAATTGTGGAGGGTATATGATCAAGATAACGGACGTATGTGAACCAAATTGTGAATGGCATATGAACAAGATTACGGAGGTATGTGAACCAAATTGTGGAGGGTATATGAACAAGATTACGGACGTATGTGAACCAAATTGTGGAGGGTATATGAACAAGATTACGGACGTATGTGAACCAAATTGTGGAGGGTATATGAACAAGATTACGGACGTATGTGAACCAAATTGTGGAGGGCATATGAACAAGATTACGGAAGTATGTGAACCAAATTGTGGAGGGTACATGAACAAGATTACGGACGTATGTGAACCAAATTGTGGAGGGTATATGATCAATATTACGGACGTATGTGAACCAAATTGTGGAGGGTATATGAACAAGATTACGGACGTCTGTGAACCAAATGGTGGAGGGCATATGAACAAGATTACGGACGTATGTGAACCAAATTGTGGAGGGTATATGAACAAGATTACGGGACGTATGTGAACCAAATTGTGGAGGGTATATGAACAAGATTACGGACGTATGTGAACCAAATTGTGGAGGGTATATGAACAAGATTACGGACGTATGTGAACCAAATTGTGGAGGGTATATGAGCAAGATTACGGACGTATGTGAACCAAATTGGGGAGGGTATATGAACAAGATTACGGACGTATGTGAACCAAATTGTGGAGGGTATATGAACAAGATTACGGACGTATGTGGACAAAATTCTGGCAAGCCCCGACATACCCAGGACAAACGATCCACAGAAGATTGAGAAGGACACTACGTCCACATTACAAACCGATACACACACTGACCAACACGTCCTGCTGTCGCCCAAAGGACTGTGGTCTGAGGTGGAAAGAGACGTGTCTTCGACAATGGAACCAAGATAGGCAAACCTTTAATCAATCCAAAAGGATCAGTACCACAATGTCCTCTATCCACTCATGCCATAACAATCCTCTCTGTGAAATCCTAAGCAAGAACTGTGGGTCAGATGCGATTATGGCCCTAATTAAATAGGCTTCTGATTGGCACCTAGCAGCCAAAGTCCGTATCTTGTTCGCCATTTTGCTACTGAAGTTGTAACAAATATTAGTGAATTAGATCACAGCTTGTTCATTAGATTGGGCGACCAGTTCTCTTCCTCACTACTTTTCCACCCTAACAGTAAAATAGGTGCTCAAGTACAGCTGGGTCGACTTGAGCGTCCAATTAACGGGAGTCACAGGACTACACAAAACATTGTTCTGTATGGTAGAGCAGTTAAAATGCTAATTGTGGAGGGCATATGAACAAGATTACGGACGTATGTGAACCAAATTGTGGAGGGTATATGATCAAGATAACGGACGTATGTGAACCAAATTGTGGAGGGTATATGAACAAGATTACGGACGTATGTGAACCAAATTGTGGAGGGTATATGAACAAGATTACGGACGTATGTGAACCACATTGTGGAGGGCATATGAACAAGATTACGGAAGTATGTGAACCAAATTGTGGAGGGTACATGAACAAGATTACGGACGTATGTGAACCAAATTGTGGAGGGTATATGATCAATATTACGGACGTATGTGAACCAAATTGTGGAGGGCATATGAACAAGATCACGGACGTCTGTGAACCAAATTGTGGAGGGTATATGAACAAGATTACAGACGTATGTGAACCAAATTGGGGACGGTATATAAACAAAATTACGGACGTATGTGAACCAAATTGTGGAGGGTATATGAACAAGATTACGGACGTCTGTGAACCAAATGGTGGAGGGCATATGAACAAGATTACGGACGTATGTGAACCAAATTGTGGAGGGTATATGAACAAGATTACGGGACATATGTGAACCAAATTGTGGAGGGTATATGAACAAGATTACGGACGTATGTGAACCAAATTGTGGAGGGTATATGAACAAGATTACGGACGTATGTGAACCAAATTGTGGAGGGTATATGAACAAGATTACGGACGTATGTGAACCAAATTGGGGAGGGTATATGAACAAGATTACGGACGTATGTGAACCAAATTGTGGAGGGTATATGAACAAGATTACGGACGTATGTGAACCAAATTGTGGAGGGTATATGAACAAGATTACGGACGTATGTGGACAAAATTCTGGCAAGCCCCGACATACCCAGGACAAACGATCCACAGAAGATTGAGAAGGACACTACGTCCACATTACAAACCGATACACACACTGACCAACACGTCCTGCTGTCGCCCAAAGGACTGTGGTCTGAGGTGGAAAGAGACGTGTCTTCGACAATGGAACCAAGATAGGCAAACCTTTAATCAATCCAAAAGGATCAGTACCACAATGTCCTCTATCCACTCATGCCATAACAATCCTCTCTGTGAAATCCTAAGCAAGAACTGTGGGTCAGATGCGATTATGGCCCTAATTAAATAGGCTTCTGATTGGCACCTAGCAGCCAAAGTCCGTATCTTGTTCGCCATTTTGCTACTGAAGTTGTAACAAATATTAGTGAATTAGATCACAGCTTGTTCATTAGATTGGGCGACCAGTTCTCTTCCTCACTACTTTTCCACCCTAACAGTAAAATAGGTGCTCAAGTACAGCTGGGTCGACTTGAGCGTCCAATTAACGGGAGTCACAGGACTACACAAAACATTGTTCTGTATGGTAGAGCAGTTAAAATGCTAATTGTGGAGGGCATATGAACAAGATTACGGACGTATGTGAACCAAATTGTGGAGGGTATATGATCAAGATAACGGACGTATGTGAACCAAATTGTGGAGGGTATATGAACAAGATTACGGACGTATGTGAACCAAATTGTGGAGGGTATATGAACAAGATTACGGACGTATGTGAACCACATTGTGGAGGGCATATGAACAAGATTACGGAAGTATGTGAACCAAATTGTGGAGGGTACATGAACAAGATTACGGACGTATGTGAACCAAATTGTGGAGGGTATATGATCAATATTACGGACGTATGTGAACCAAATTGTGGAGGGCATATGAACAAGATCACGGACGTCTGTGAACCAAATTGTGGAGGGTATATGAACAAGATTACAGACGTATGTGAACCAAATTGGGGAGGGTATATAAACAAAATTACGGACGTATGTGAACCAAATTGTGGAGGGTATATGAACAAGATTACGGACGTCTGTGAACCAAATGGTGGAGGGCATATGAACAAGATTACGGACGTATGTGAACCAAATTGTGGAGGGTATATGAACAAGATTACGGGACATATGTGAACCAAATTGTGGAGGGTATATGAACAAGATTACGGACGTATGTGAACCAAATTGTGGAGGGTATATGAACAAGATTACGGACGTATGTGAACCAAATTGTGGAGGGTATATGAACAAGATTACGGACGTATGTGAACCAAATTGGGGAGGGTATATGAACAAGATTACGGACGTATGTGAACCAAATTGTGGAGGGTATATGAACAAGATTACGGACGTATGTGAACCAAATTGTGGAGGGTATATGAACAAGATTACGGACGTATGTGGACAAAATTCTGGCAAGCCCCGACATACCCAGGACAAACGATCCACAGAAGATTGAGAAGGACACTACGTCCACATTACAAACCGATACACACACTGACCAACACGTCCTGCTGTCGCCCAAAGGACTGTGGTCTGAGGTGGAAAGAGACGTGTCTTCGACAATGGAACCAAGATAGGCAAACCATTAATCAATTCAAAAGGATCAGTACCACAATGTCCTCTATCCACTCATGCCATAACAATCCTCTCTGTGAAACCCTAAGCAAGAACTGTGGGTCAGATGCGATTATGGCCCTAATTAAATAGGCTTCTGATTGGCACCTAGCAGCCAAAGTCCGTATCTTGTTCGCCATTTTGCTACTGAAGTTGTAACAAATATTAGTGAATTAGATCACAGCTTGTTCATTAGATTGGGCGACCAGTTCTCTTCCTCACTACTTTTCCACCCTAACAGTAAAATAGGTGCTCAAGTACAGCTGGGTCGACTTGAGCGTCCAATTAACGGGAGTCACAGGACTACACAAAACATTGTTCTGTATGGTAGAGCAGTTAAAATGCTAATTTTTTTTTGAGACGGGTTTGCAACCCGTGATGGCCGACTCTGGCCGGAAATCTGCATGTGGTTTGCTCTTGGAAAATGGCAGTTTGAGATGTTTGCAGCAGGACATCAAACTCGAAATAAGAACATGTCTGGTAGAATCAAGTCCTCACACTTCATCGGCGAAGGCAGTGTTGAAATGGGACTATCATTCTGATATATGCTGTTTTATAATATGCAGACACATCCATATATAATACGTAGGTATATTTATATGTGTAGGCATAATCCCACACATTTTTTAGACATAATCCCACACAATATGTAGACATAATCTCATACAATATGTAGACATAATCCCACACAATATGTAGACATAATTCGATACAATATGTAGACATAATCCCATACAATATGTAGACATAATCATATACACTGCTTAGACATAATCTAATACAATATGTAGACATAATCCTAAAGAATATGTAGACATAATCCCATACAATATGTAGATATAATTCCATACAATATGTAGACACACTCCTAAAGAATATGTAGACATAATGACAAACAATATGTAGACATAATCCCATACAATATGTAGACAGAATCCCATACAATATACAGCCATACTCCCACACAATATGGAGATATAATCACATACAATATGGAGATATTATCTGGAGACCAATACAACATGCATACAGAAATACACTATATCAATGCAAAAAGACATGCGCTTGATTGGAACCAACACAGAAATATATCACCGAGAAAAACATATTTAAAGAATCTTCTTAGAAATTAAAAGAATGCAGACTCAAAGACCATAAAGAGGAAGGCGACATACTATCAGTAAAATAAGACACTACGTACATATACATTTTCTTGATTGGAGCCCACGTCGAAAGATTGTATCCGTGAATAGAAGATGCCCAGTAATATTCTTAGAATCCAAGGCTTAAAAGAATATACGAAACAAACAAACATAGTTTTACACCTGCAGAGGAAGAATAAGTACAAAGAAATGCACGAACTACACAAGTACCTATCAATAATCATGAAGCCAAAGCGAAACACGGGCAGGTGGCAAGGACACGAAAAACGGATGTAATCTAGCTGAAAAGACACACACAATAAACAGAATCACGGAGTTAGCTCTCAAGACGTAGGTGGGTCTAAAAGTGGAAGAAAGAAATGATAAGATGTCACACGGTGCAGAATGCAGAGGGGCACATTCAAAAATTGCTTGTCGTCAAAAATTGGAAAGATGATGAAAATAAAGTGAATAATTTAAAACAAAATGAATAAGAAGATTTGGACGATAATGATGATAGATTTCAAGATAATGGGATGCAAGACTTCAGATAAGCTCGTTTGATATGTTCATTCTTTTTGGACCTAACACAGAGGCTGCGTGGCCTAGGTGGAGAGGAGGAAAGGGGGGGGGGGGAGCGTCTGTTTCACAATCCCAACGCACCTGGTTCGAATCAAGCTCATGTCCAGTTGGGCAGATATGTGTTTTTTTCGCTCCTCCGCGTATAGAATTGGCAACCTACCGTACTCCACACTTGCCACGAAACTTAGAACAGCCAAATAGGTTGGCGATTGTAAGAAGCTACGTTCTGCAAAGGACATGATAGTTACTTCTCAATCAATCAGTTAAAGAGCTGTCATCCCCTGTGGAGCATAGGTCCTCAACAAATACTAGCCAAGTCTTCCTATCATGAGCCATCAGAGCCAATTATGTCCACATCATGTTTGCTGCTTTTGTATTTACTTCCAGAGACTAAATAGATTTGGAAAAGCGAGACTAAAGCGGAGAAACTTTGCAGAAATAGCCAAAGCAAAGATGAGCGAATACCCTATGAATACCATAACAACACCAAAGCCCATCCCTGCTGTACGCAAACCCATCTGGTAGCAACCAGAGGTGGTAGAAAATATACCAGGTATTGGAAACAAGAACAGCCAGACTGAAAAAGAAAGAAGAGACATAACCCTGAGGTACATAACGAAAAACTACCCAAGCATGGACTGGACTCATGCATACACCGACGGTTCTGTAACAAACACAACACATAATGGAGGGGGAGGGATATTCCTGAGCCTTACAAACGGATGACTGCTGCTTTCTTCGAACAAATTCAAGTTGACGTCTGACAGCGTAAGAAGAAGAAGAAAGAAGACGATATTTACTTCCAGTTCCCTCTTTTATGAGTGTCTGTGGCTTCCTCTACTTATCTCGCCCTGTGGATTCTTCTTCTTCTTCGTACGCTGGTTATAGCGATATACGTTGCACTGTTTTATTTTGTTACGCCTGTGGCTCAGTGCATCCGATTTCAACAGGCGTTTCTGTAGGGATGCCCTCCTTAGCCTTTGGCTTGCAGCAGTTGTTTTTGGTCAGAGTTCTCTCTTAGGGAAGTTGTCTTGCAGGACTATCGAGTCTTCCCCACTCGTGTCTATAGGGTGCGGTGATGATATGATAATGATATGATGGATTATGTACTAGTTTGTACTATCCTGGAAGAGAGGCAGTCCAGTGTGACTGTGTCTCAGGATCTTCACGGCCTGCCAGAAACGTAGCATATGCATGTGAGTGGGGTATCTCTTTGCTCCCTTTATTTTCTCGGCTCATCTGCAGTGATGGCACGTTTAGCATTCCCCGCCACCTAGGAGCTTGTCGCAATAGGACAGATGTGCAATGTCCGCTGGCCTGCATCTCTTATGCGTCCATTGGGATGACTGATAGCAGACAGAGATAAAGAGCGAGGCAGGAGTGCATTTAACCAGGGGACAAGCCTGGTCATGGCACGGAGATGTTGTTCGACTGGTGTGCGGACATATCTCAGGATCAAGGGCTGAGTCTCAACAGTTCGCAGTGAGGTGGCTGCTCTACTGCTTACGACACCCCGACCGAGAACTAAGTCTTCTACTAGTGGTTTCACACCTCATCGCCGTATGGGGTGAATATCGAGCAGCTTCCCGCCCCCTTTGATCGGCGGACGGCAGAGACCTCTTTCTGCGGCTCGACCGGGTCGGGCTGAGATGCGTACCCAGGTCCCAACCATATTGTAGCCTCCCATCGCAGTGGTGCTGAGATTTGCCCTGTGGATTCCAGAACAGAGCTTGTCTACTAACGTTATCAACTGGTTTCCGTAATTTATTGTCTATCCATCGACATCGTCTCCTCCGCGTTTCATTTTCTACTGGTACTTGCCCAGTTCTTTCCATCAGCTACACGTTGGTGATCTTGTCGTGCCATTTCCCTCCTTGTATTTTGCGCAGGCAACCATTTACGAAAGTCTGTACCCTTTTCATATGTACCTGTGTGTCCTTCATAATTCAGAGCCATATAATAGAACGGATTTTACGTTGAAGTTGAAATTTTTTATTTTGGTGGTGGTTTTAACTTTCTTTTCGCTTCTATAAATTCCTCCATGTAATGAAAGCTTTTCTCGCCATCTGAATTCTTAACTGAACATCGTTTTCTGTACCTCCTAATATGTCTATATTGCTGCCAAAGTATGTGAAGGACTCCACATTTTGAAGGTGGGTGGTTCCCAACCCAATTCTATCATTGTTAATTGCATTTATTTTCAAAATCTGTGTTTTGTCTGTGTGTATTGTTAGCCTTAATTGTAGTGACCTCTCTTCGAGTATGCATATCTTATTTTGCATCTGGTTCTGCGTATGGAACAGACGAGCCAAATCATAGCAAAGTTGAAAACTTCAAGTTCTCTCTTCAAAGACTATTTAATGCCGATGTTGCTTGACGATAATGTCGACCTTATGGCCAGCTGGAAGAGAAATGGTGAAAGTAGGCCGCCCTGCCGAACCCTCGTTCTTATTTCAAAGGATTCAGAAAGCTGACTTCTTGTAGCACTCTACGTCTCGTTCCTTCATATGTTTTCTGGATTATATTCGAGAACTTTGGGGGCACTCCATAGTGTGTGAGCAACCTCCGTAGTGAGTGAGCAACCTCCATAGTGTGTGGGCACTCCATAGTATGTGGGCAACCTACATAGTATGTGAGCAACCTCCATAGTGAGTGAGCAACCTCTATAGTATGTGGGCAACCTGCATAGTGTGTGAGCAACCCCCATAGTGTGTGAGCAGCCTCCATAGTGTGTGAGCAACCTCCATAGTGTGTGAGCAGCCTCCATAGTGTGAGAAACCTCCATAGTGTGTGAGCAACCTCCATAGTATGTGGGCAACCTGCATAGTGTGTGAGCAACCCCCATAGTGTGTGAGAAACCTCCATAGTGTGTGGACACTCCAGAGTGTGTGAGCAACCTCCATGGTGTGTGAGCAGCCTCCATAGTGTGTGAGCAACCTCCATAGTGTGTGGACACTCCATAGTGTGTGAGCAACCTCTATAGTGTGTGAGCAGCCCCCATAGTGTGTGAGCAACCCCCATAGTGTGTGAGCAACCTCCATAGTTTGTGAGCAACCTCCACAGTGTGTGAGCAACCTCCATAGTGTGTGAGCAGCCCCCATAGTGTGTGAGCAACCTCCATAGTATGTGGGCAACCTCCATAGTGTGTGAGCAACCTCCATAGTGTGTGAGCAACCCCCATAGTTTGTGAGCAACCTCCATAGTGTGTGAGCAACCCCCATAGTGTGTGAGCAACCTCCATAGTGTGTGAGCAACCTCCATAGTGTGTGAGCAACCTCCATAGTGTGTGAGCAGCCTCCATAGTGTGTGAGCAACCTCCATAGTGTGTGGACACTCCAGAGTGTGTGAGCAACCTCCATAGTGTGTGAACAACCTCCATAGTGTGTGAGCAACCTCCATAGTGTGTGAGCAACCTCTGTAGTGTGGGAGCAGCCTCCGTAGTGTGTGAGCAACCTCCATAGTATGTGAGCAACCTCCATAGTGTGTGAGCAACCTCCATAGTGTGTGAGCAACCTCCGTAGTGTGTGAGCAGCCTCCATAGTGTGTGAGCAACCTCCGTAGTGTGTGAGCAACCTCCGTAGTGTGTGAGCAACCTCCGTAGTGTGTGAGCAACCTCCGTAGTGTGTGAGCAACCTCCATAGTATGTGAGCAACCTCCGTAGTGTGTGAACAACCTCCATAGTGTTTGAGCAGCCTCCGTAGTGTGTGAGCAACCTCCATAGTGATTCCCTGTCCAAGCCGAATTGCATTTTTAAAGTCTAGTTACTTTTGCCTCTAGTACAAAAGAGAAGCAGAGGTTGTTCACGACTTCTGTTTTGACCGTCTTCTTTGGATACACAAACTAAACTACATTTACGATGGCACCAAGATATCCAGGAATGCCTGAGTATGACTGTGGCGGAGGCTGGAGTTTTGGCAAGAGAACGAGTTTCTTTCAGACAGACTGTGATGGGAGCGACGTTCTACAAAGGACATGGTACATGATGATGATTTTCATTGACCTTCCTCACCCATGTGCTCTGTGGGTTCCTACCTAATTCAAGTTTAGTTAAAGACAACAAATTAAGACTTTTTGTGTGTATCCGAGATTTGTGGTGTTTGGGCTGCTGAAAATGAGTATGTTTATTAAAACACCAGATTTGCTCTAGTTGTTTAAATATATAAAACATGTTTTACAGCGTTACATATACATACCATATGATAATAATGCACAAAGCGGAAATGATTCACAGCGACGCCATCTTGTTTGTCGCTTGCAATGTGTTTCCGGAGTCTCTCACAAGGGTACAACCATATTCTGCTAGCACTGCTGCATTCTATTTGACACGGTACCTTTTTCGAGGGTTAGTAATGATCTGAAGAAATCGTTTCCCATGCTCGTCACTGGCAGTATCGCAGTTAGCACGGAAGAAACCTACATCAAAGTCGAAAAATTTTAATTTCAAGGGCATGTTGCACCCTAGTCGTTCATAGAACTGCCATAGGGTTTCTACAAGTTTCTGGTAATTGCCAGCCCTATTTATGTTTCCATAAAGTTTGTGGTCACTTGCTGGAAAGCATTCCAAGTGTACTTGTCATCCCCTGTGAGGATATCATCAAATGATAATCTGGGATCAAGATGCTGAGCAGCTCATGAGCTGCAGTGGTCATCGACCCATAGCTAACGTCAGGGTCAGCGAACCAGAGCTGCAAAGATCTTTCTACACTTCTGCGCGGTGAACCTAGATAACAGCAGGACAGACTGGCTAAGGAGAAGGGATCGAAGAGGGAATACCAATCCGGTACTCAAAAAATGATTGTTGAAGTCGGATGTTGGACCGAAAGGTGCAAATATTGCAGTCAAGCTGTAAAGTACGACACAACGCATTCCGTTCTCTGGAATACATTCTGCTACTTAAGCCCTTTCACGGTTTGGTAGAGGGAGATTGAGCAGAGGTATCTGTGGACTGACAAACACATCTTCCTTGATTGTGGCCTCACTAAGTCTTGAAGATTTATGACGAAGGTACATAAATCCTACGCCATTTCGATCCATGACCTTCACCAAATTTGTAATTATTCCAAGTTGGAGATGAAGGAGGAAGATCTTGTAGAATTCTATAAATGGTCCGTTAAACCCATTATTTCCCCCGAGTTGATGTGATTGTACTTGGGGTTCAAAACTTTTTGTTCTTGTAGTAGGAAGTCCTGGCACGGCTGTCCAAGAGACAGAGAAAACAGCAACAAATGTGTGTATCCCTGTTGTAGCCCCATCAAGATGGCACTTCAGATCACCACAAATCTGCGAATTATACTTGTCTTAGATGTAGACGTGTAACAATTGCTTCTTGTTTCAGTGCGTTTCTTTCATGTGGACTGAGTGCTCAGGCCTATAGAAAAGAGAAGGACTGGATCATTTGCGTCGGTAATGCATCCAGCATAATAAACCAAGACCTACACCCCTCCCCCCTCCCCATTCCTACTGAATGTTGAAAAAGAGAGCTCTGTTGATTTTGAAGTTCATATTCGTGATCATCATCATGTTGCATGTCCTTTGTAGAACGTCGCTCCCATCACAGTCTGTCTGAAAGAAACTCGTTCCCTTGCCAAAACTCCAGCCTCTGCCACAGTCATACTCAAGGCATTCCTGGATATCTTGGTGCCATCGTCTTCTTGGTCTACCCCTTCCTCTTTTGCCTGACACCATACCTTCCTTCCCTGTTCTCTCGAGACCGTTGTGTCTCTTGATGTGACCAAAGTATTTGCATTTTCTGTTCATAATGGAATTGATAAACCAGTTCTCCTCTATGCTCAACTCTTGCCGAATGTCTACATTTTTCTTTTTCTCTGTCCATGGTATTTTGAGGATTTTTCTGTAACATTTTGACTCGTGATCAGCATGTCCAAATTAGTTTTAAATAGCTACTTTTTAAATGATGTCCAATTGAAATCAGTAGTGGTCTGTTTTTAGATATTGTAATGATTTGTTTTTTCTCCATTTTCACATATATTGAAAGTCCGTCGTATCATCTACTCTTTCATCCAGGATGTATTACACGTATTCTCGCTTTTCTCTTTTCAATCTCTCTCTCTCTATATGTATATATATATACGTGTAATCGGGAAGTCAAGAGCACAGAAAATAGGAGAGACAACTGCTGACTACATTTGCCAGTCGTGTCATAGACTTTTCCAGGCTCGAATTGGCTTGATCTGTCATGAGCGAACACACATACTTAAGGGAAAGCTGCATTATGACATGTGATGATTTAGGGGGACCTCATGAGCGAACACACATACTTAAGGGAAAGGGGCATTATGACATGTGATGATGTTTATAGTCCTCATCGACGACGACGGACGAATTATTATTATTAGTATTATAAATATATATATACGAGACGTGGGCGTGTTCAAATGAAAACGGACCAAACTTAAACAAATGAACATACATACGATGCGCATAATGACGTTATCTCAGGTGTAAACAAAACATACCAACCGTCAAGTTTGCAAAATTTCATTATCCTCCGACTCATATTTTCCTCAGCAGAACGTTGAAAACATGAAGGGTGTGATACGGAATCCGTCCAGAGTTGATCAGTGAGCGATGATTCAGTTTCTAACAGCTGAACGATGTCGACCAGTTGACATTTATCGCAGAATGCAGGCAGCGTATGGTGACAAACGTGTGTCCAAGAACTGGAAACGACGTTTAATGGAGGACGTGAGTTAACGAAAAATCTTCTGTGACCAGATCAGGTGCATATTGTTGCGTTAAATCACGTCTTTCTTTAAACATCGTTGTCCAGATCTTCACTGATGTCTTCGAGGAAACTATGAGTCGGAGGCTAATACAATTTGCAAACTTGACGGATGGTATGTGCTGTTTACACCAGAAGTGACGTCATCAATTCCATCGTACATATGTTTACTTTTTGCAGTTTGGCCCGGTTTCATTTTATAATGTCTCATATTAGTTAGTGTCAAGTGCTTGCTAAATATCATATTTTATTATCACATTTTGTGACAGTATTATGCTACCATATTTTATTATCCATTTTGAGAAAATATTTTCAGATAATAATTAGTCATCGCATTCTGAGATCAAATTTTATTATCACATTTCATTTTTTGTATTTTTTGCTCATATTGTGTTATCATATTTTAAGTCACATTTTAACTAAACGTAACTAACTTCTTTGTACTGGCTTAGAAGACTCTGCAGAGTCTGTATACGACCAGTTACATTTGCATTACCCTACTCTAAAGGCTATGCGCATCTAATCTGCTTTTAAATGCATTAACTGTCCCTGCCTCCACTACCTCATGTGGCAATGCATTCCAAGCATTCACTTCACCACTCTCTGACTAAAAAAATATTTCATAATATCTAATCTGGACCTCTCTTTAGTTAATTTGTATTTGTGCCCTCTTATTCCTGTAGATGGTTCTATTTTGAAAAAAACAAAAACACAAATTTGTTTTAATCTTATTGAATCTTTCCTGTCATTATCTTATAAATCTGTATTGTCACCTCGAGTTTTTCTCTATTCTAGACACCGAATGCTTATTTTTATGAGTCTTTCCTCATAACTGTAATTCTGGAATCACACTATCAGTTGTGTCGCTCTTCTTTGTATCTTTTCCATTATGTTTATATCTCCTCTTCGATAAGGAGTACATACATGTACACAGTACTCCAATGCTTTATACAGTTTGACAATCACTTCCTTGCTCCTATGTTTAATATTTCTTTTTATCATACCTAACATTGCATTTGCCTTATTCACTGCTACCTGAACTTGCTCACTCACCTTACCTGTATGATCTATTATAACCGCTAAGTCCCTTACTTTGTCTATCATTATAATATTGTTCTCGCCTATTTTGTAATTATGATCCATATTGGATCTACCCATGTGGATGATAGTACACTTATCTATATTAAACTCCATTTGACGGCTCACAGACCAGTCTTGAATTTTATCTAAACTTGACCTCAATATATCCACTTCTGCTTTAGATGAGACACTCCTACAAAGTTTTGTGTCGTCCGCAAATTTGGCAATCATGGATCCTATATCAATGTCCAAATCTTTTATATATATCAAGAACAAAACTGTCCCAAAACTGAGCCCTGTGGCACTCCACTTGTTATTTAACACCACTCAGAGTACTCCTGATTCATGCCCACTGTCTGTCTTCTTCCCGTTAACCAACTTTCAATCCACACGGCAACTTCGCCACCTCTTCCATGTGGTTTTAACTTTCTAAATAATCTTCGATGAGGTACTCTATCAAAAGTCTTTGCAAAATCTAGATAAATAACATCCACTGACTCCCCTGTACTTATCATTTTGTGATCACAATTCGCGATCAAATTTTGTTTATGTTATAATATTTGCATTATCACATTTTGCGATCATATTATGTTTATGTTATAATATTTGCATTATCACATTTTGCGATCGTATTATGTTATCGTATTATAATGTCAAATTTTCTGAACATATTTTTGACATATTTTATTGTCATATTTTGTGATCATATTTTGTGATCATATTTTGTAATAATATTTTATTTCCATACTATATACGAGGCGTGTTCAAATAAAACCGGACCTAACTGCATCAAGTGAACATACGTACGATGCGCACGATGACATCAATTCTGATGTAAACAACACATACCAACCGTCAATTAAGCAAAATGTCATTATCCTCCGACTCATAGTTTCATCAGCAGACCGTTGAAAACATCACAGAGAAGCATTACACAACCGCTTAATTGACGTCGGTCCACCTTCATCAGCACGCTCGGGATGTGAGCAAAGCTACTTAAACCCGCAAACAGAACGTCCTTTTCAGGGCCGACTAAAGGGTAAACTTACTCATTATGAGCATTCACCAACAACATCGTCCTGACCCTGACTAATATTGTCTGATCAGTATGTTTTGCCTGACTCTGACTAGCATTGTCTGATCATTATGGTTTTGTCTCAACAGAGTAGTCCCCTATACCCATCTGTGCAATGTAAAGCTATTGTGGACGTCTGATGAGTGCAGTGATAGAGCACTCACTTTGCAAAGCAAAAGCTCGGGGTTAAGCTCCAGCTACCGGCACGCTTCAGTCGACCCAGCTGCAAAGAATTCATGTGCAAATAGGTGCCTCGCCTGCAGTTAGGAAAAAGAAGGCAGCCCCCCCCCCCCCCCCCCCCACTCACACAAGTTGTGACTTATTACAACGAGGTCTCTTACACTTTATCTTCGACGGACAGCCGTTACTGCTACCGGATCTTAACAAAAATACTATTGCATGAATCTAGTATTAAGAAACTGGAATATACATATATGCATGACAAATGATCAAGGAAGTATTTCAGTTTTTTACCGCATTATGAAAAATGTTGTGAGACAATTTAACGAAACATCTGCCATGTGTTCGTCTTTCTAATCGTACAACTCCGGGTTGGTCTAACTTTTTTGAATAAAATTCAATTTGGCATTCGCTCAACATTTTTTGAATAACATTCAACTTGGCATTCACCCAACTTTTTTGAATAAAATTTAACTTGGCATTCGTCCAACCTTTTAGAATAAAATTCAACTTGGCATTCGTTCAACTCTTTTGAATAAAATTTAACTTAGCATTCGTCCAACTTTTTAGAATAAAATTCAACTTGGCATTCGTCCAACTTTTTAGAATAAAATTCTACTTGGCATTCGCCCAACATTTTTTAAAATAAAATTCAACTTGGCATTCGCCCAACATTTTTTGAAAAAAATTCAATTTGGCATTCGCTCAACATTTTTTGAATAAAATTTAACTTGGCATTCGCTCAACATTTTTTGAATAAAATTCAATTTGATATTCTACAACTATTTCGAATAAAATTCACTTTGAATTCGTCCAAGGTTTTTTCTAATAACAATTAAAATTTGGCTCGGCATTCGTCCAACGTTTTCGAGTACAACTCGATTCAGCATTTGTAAGTTTGCACGGATTTCAGATTTTGTACGTACAACCAAAGTGCTTGAGTATTTAGAACAAAAAGTAAGGGGGGCATTTTCACTACAGGAATGAAGGAATCGTGTTACTATTTGGATAAAACACACATCCTGGTTGGAAAATGGCATGCTAAGATTGCAATGGGACAAGAAACATTAACCTGTTCATTTATAATGTTGCTTACCATTTTCGAAAAACAGCACGAAAATCGACAAAAGTTGGTAAAAATGGACAAGTTTTTAAGTGAAGAATTAATCAATTTGCATTATTTCATGTACATTAATTGGTTTTTATGATTTTTATGTATGATTTTTATGTATGATTTTTATGTATGATTTGTATGTATGATTTTCATGTATGATTTTTATGTATGATTTTTATGTATGATTTTTATGTATGATTTTTATGCATTCTTTTTTTTCTCTTTATTTTCACTTATTTCCTGCTTGTGCTTTTCAGAATCAGGTTATGAAGAGGTTTCTTGACCGGGCACTAGTGTGTGCTTCCTACACTAGGAGCTTTACTGAATGGCATTTCTTGCTATCCATCTTATACGTAGTCGGCCCTTGGCTTTGTATTCATTGTATCTGTATAGTAAAGCTTTCTGAGGGACACTTTCTGGTATTTGTCATGTCACGAGGCCGAACCATTTGGAAAATAAGGATGATCAAATCAATCCGAAAGCTACCAACAGTAACACAGTTCGATTACCATAAGAAGAACAGACAAGAACAAACTGCGGTGTTGCGCCTTAGAACAGGATACAACAGACTCCGCAGTCACATGTACACAACATTGAAGATTGGCAACTCAGCCATGTGTACATGCGGAAAGGCACCCAAACTGCAGAGCACGTGCTACAGAACTGCCCCAAATATAATATACAGAGAAAATCCCACTGGCCCATAGAAACAACACTAGAGGAGAAACTTTATGGACTTATACGTGAACTACAAAAGACAGTGGAGTTTATACAAGAGACAACATTGCAGATATAGAGATATTTTGAAGCGAACGAAAGAGAAAGAATTACGGGGTCTGGGATGCATTAATCCAACACTATATTTCATTGTGGAAAAATTGATTCGGCATTCGAACAAATCGCAATGCGAACAGCCTCTTGGAACGAACGGTGTACGAATAGGGAGGTTCCGCTGTATATCAGCCCTACGGGCGGGGTGGGGAGGACAAACTAGCAAAGAAATCATTTGGTCTCCAAACGTTGAGACGTGTACAATGAAGACAGTTAAGTTATGTTGGTCATATAACAAGAAGTACAATTGTGGAAGACCATATTAGAGGGTAGGGTGGAAGGAAGTGGCCGAGGAGGCATACACCGTTATAACTGGGTGGATAATATCAGGAGGTGGACTGGGAAAAGTCTGTCAGATTACACCATCGCGGCAAGAGATAAAGTACACTGTAGATCCATTGCAGCCGACCTTCAGCGCGGTGACAGCACTTGAACTGAACTGAACAATGAAGTCTTACAGTGTCTGCTAAGGGACTGCCTTGGGTATATTTAGTGGTCCTGTTCTTTGCTCTATATGATTCACATACGCGAGTAACCCGCATTGGACACTAAAACAAGAACTGGCAATTTCAAACGCCCCACCCTTTTAAATGCATATTCAAATCAGCCACCAGGTTTAATAATGTAGGAACCTTTTAACCAATTCAACCAACGTACCAACCTCTGATCCTGAATCAGGATTGGTCAAATGCAAACGTCTGCCTAGCGACCAGGCATAAAAGGGTGTGGCCTACCCGGATCTGTTTACGATCCCCAGACAGCACCCCCTCACCCCTCTCTTTTTTA
The DNA here is from genome assembly GCA_036924085.1 of Ariolimax columbianus. Classification (NCBI taxonomy): domain Eukaryota; kingdom Metazoa; phylum Mollusca; class Gastropoda; order Stylommatophora; family Arionidae; genus Ariolimax; species Ariolimax columbianus. The sequence continues at coordinate 61,139,208 of JAVGWX010000016.1, read as the reverse complement.
AACAAAATTCCATCCACCCCCTGCCTTGAAGTCCGGAAGCCATAGTTTCCCATCTGAGAAGGTTTGCAGCGGTTTCACGTCTGTCATTGTTGAAATGGGGCATTCTTGATTTTACAGCATTTAAACACTGATTTCCAGATTATAACTGTGGTAATATAAAAAATGAAACTTATACAATCAATCTTAAAACGGAGTTATACAATGAGATCCGGTGGTATAGGGGTTGTGAACTTGGTTTACAATTCCAACGTTCTTGGTTCGATTCACCTCATGCTCAATTTGACAGAATTAGTTTGTCGTGGTTTTTTCAGGGTATGACCGCTTCTTCCAGTAGACTCTAACTGGGTACCTGACGAAGTCCGGCGGAACATGAGAGTTCGGGCTCTTCCATCAATCAAAGAAACTGACTACATACGGGGGTGTCCAGGTGCAACGAAATCAGTTGCCACGTATTTCAAGCACCAGACATCTACCTCAGGTTCAACCTAAATAAATCTTATTAGTTCTTAGTCGACCAGTACATCTACAAGGGGCGAATGCCTCTGTGCAGGTCCCAGCTCTGGTATGCACTGGATGTAGCCGGATTTCCTGCTTAGCATGCTAGACTCGAGCAGCTTATTAATTTGTTCCAATGGGACAAGTGCCACGGAGGGTGATGCGAGTCCATCTTACTAGACTCAAACACTAGAGCAAAGAAGACCAGCAGTCTGTAAGGCACTATCTACGCAGTTCTAAACAAACTACCTTACTATGGCCGGTGTTATGCCATGCCACACAGTTAATCGCCTCTTACGACATGCTCTCTGTTGGGCAGTGGTGCTATTCTTGTCTTTGTCCTACACAGAGACCCCGGCGAACTATAATGACATGGAATATCTAGATTAATAGAACAATTTTATCTGGATTCCTAGTCATAGTCATGCCTTTTTTTAGCAGCGTGTCGAATCTAACACCTAGAGGTCCGTGGTTCAAATCCGAACTACATATAATTCTACATTCGTTTCTGCAATATATACACTTTCTACATCTACTAAAAATATTCGGTGTTTCATGCGATCTATAATTGTTACAAGATGAAGTAGCCATACCAATGTCTAATCCTCATCAAACGCTGGTTTTGACGCACACGGCAGTCTACAGTTCCCGTTATTCATTAGGCGATTAACTCCACAACAATTACTGAATCTTTTAACGGTCGGTCTAGCTGAAATTGTCGTTCCTCTTTTTTCTATTAGAGCAAACTTTGCAAAATAGTTGATTACTTTGATTAGTGCAGCTCATTATTTGTACTACAATTACAGATGCCCGATTAACTGTTTTGTTAATTTTGCAAGACTGCTACTACTACTGCTGCTGCTACTACTGCTACTACTACTACTGCTGCTGCTACTGCTACTACTACTACTGCTGCTACTACTACTGCTGCTGCTGCTACTACTACTACTACTGCTGCTGCTACTACTGCTACTACTGCTGCTGCTGCTACTACTACTACTACTACTGCTGCTACTACTTATGCTACTACTACTGCTGCTGCTGCTACTACTACTACTGCTGCTGCTACTACTATTGCTCCTGCTGCTGCTACTACTACTACTACTACTACTACTACTAAAGATATTGTTACTACTACTGCTACTACTACTACTATTAATACTACTACTACTACTACTACTACTACTGTTACTACTACTACTACTACTACTGCTTCTGCTACTAATACTACTAATGCTACTAGGACTACTACTACTACTACTACTACTGTACTACTGCAACTACTAATAATGTTACTACTGCTGCTAGTGTTACTACTACTACTACTACTACTACTACTTCTACTACTGCTACCGCTGCTACGCACTAACCCTACTACTACCACTACTACTACCCCTACTTCTACTGCATTACTAAAATAATAGTAGATAGTAGAAGTGGCTGTATTGGATGACAACTGCCATCATTACCCCATACATGTCATGCCACATGTTCGGAGTTACATTATTTAGCAAGTTAATGCCCCTATGAGAATTAAACTAATTATTGTGTATATGCTAGACTCGGGAAGTGAACTCCATACCCTTACCATGAAATTTGTGTCCACTAGCGTCACGCCAATCGGGTGCTCTATCAGTTAACCAGGTATCAAAACAAACACGTTAGCTCTTTCCCAACCACTAGATTTTGTTTCAGATTACATACGAAGCGTGTTCAAATGAAAACGGACCAAACTGAAACAAGTGAACTTACGCACCATGCGCATGATGACGTCACTTCTGGTGCAAACAGCACATACCTTGCGTCAAGTTTGCAAAATGTCATTATCCACTGACTCATAGTTTCCACAGCAGACCGTTGAAAACATGGCGGATGTGATACGGAATTCGTCCAGAGTTGAACATCGAGAGGTTGTTCGTTTTCTAACAGCTGAAGAATGTCGACCAGTTGACATTCATCGCAGAAAGTAGGCAGTGTACGGTGACAAAAGTGTGTCGAAGACAACAGTAATGAAATGGGCAACGATGTTTAAAGAAGGACGTGAGTTAATAAAAGATCTTCCGAGACCAGGTCAGGCACATATTGTTGCGTTAACTCACGTTCTTCTTTAAACATCGTTGTCCAGTTCTTCATTGTTGTCTTCGATACACTTTTGTTACCATACACTGCCTGCATTCTGGGATGAATGTCAACTGGTCGACATCCTTCAGCTGTTAGACATCGAATCACCGCTCGCTGATCAACTCTGGAAGGATTCCGTATAACACCCGCCATGTATTCAACGACATGCTAAGGAAACTATGAGTCTGAGAATAATGCAATTTTGCAAACTTGACGGTTGGTATGTGCGTCATCATGCGCATCGTATGTATGTTCACTTGTTGCAGTTTGAGCCGGTTTCATGTGAACACGACTCGTATTATGTTTTGGTCTGGTAAGAATCGACGTCACTGCATTCCAGGCAAACTCAAGGGCTCTGGGTCTCCAGCTATATATGGCAAAGAGCGTGGACACATACTGATGGTTCCAATAGCCTGCTGGCTGCACAAACTATTGCACCGTTATCCGAGGCATCTCTCCCTGCCTGATAAAACTGATGTCGTCTTCTAAGTACTGGTTCATCAATTGCAATGTCGACATTCAAGGGACGGCCATTGATCAACCTCATAATACCACCAATATCCATATAGAAATATCCATGTTCAAATATCCAGATATCATGTCCATATACCAATATCCATATCTAAAACCACGCCATGGGCTAGATAAAGGTGAGATGTCGGCTCTGGAATATACATCTCAGGTATGTCCAGAGCAAGAGATCAACACACGCATTCCGAATAATGATCACACAGACTGAAATCGATTATTGAGCAAATGACAGAAGATCAATGAACACGTAGATTGAAACCGATTAATGAACATATGAAGAAAAAGCAATCAATGAACACGTAGGCTGAAATCAATTATTAACCACATGAATAAAAAATAATCAATGAACACGTAGGCTGAAATTGATTTATGAAAAATAAAACAAAAATCAATCAATGACCACGAAGAATGAACTCAATGACCACATGAACAAAAATCAATCAATGACCACGTAGACTGAAATCAATCACTGATCACTCAAACTGAATTCAATCAATGACCCAGCAGGCTGAAATCAATTAATGACCACATGAAAAAAAATCTGCTAAAGGCCATGTAGATTGAAATCAATTAATGACCACATGAATAACAATCCGCTAAAGGCGATGTAGATTGAAATCAATCAATGACCACATAAACAAAAATCTGCTAAAGGCCATGTAAATTGAAATCAATCAATGACCACATGAACAAAAATCTGCTAAAGGCCATGTAAATTGAAATCAATCAATGACCACATGAACAAAAATCTGCTAAAGGCCATGCAAATTAAAATCAATCAATGACCACATGAACAAAAATCTGCTAAAGGCCATGTAAATTGAAATCAATCAATGATCACATGAACAAAACTCTGCTAAAGGCCATGAAGATTGAAATCAATCAATGACCACACGAACGAAAATCTATTAATAGCCAAGTAGACTGAAATCAATTAATGACCACACAGACTAAAATCAATCAATAACCACAAACAAAAACCTATTAATGGCCATGTAGAATGTTGTTGTTGTTGTTGTAGTAGTTGTTGTTGTTGTTGTTTACCCTTTTGTGCGCTTTAAAAAAGGACATTAACTGGCGGGTTGTAGTAGCTTTCCTCACATTCAAAGCATGCTGATGAAAGTGAGCCGCGGTCCTCCAGGAGGTAGTGCTCTGCTTGGCTTCATCTGCGTGACGCACACTACTACGGGGATCACATCGATACACATCTCGTCTGCCAGGCTGCATTGGAACGGTACATAGAAGAGAGATTGTGGTCTTTGTTAGTGCATAGACCCTAACGCGACGTCCTGGTCAATATTTTGTGACTGACTGGACTAGCGTTTCAGTTCCCTATATAGACTGAAATCAATCAATGATCACACAGGCTTGAATCAATCAATGATCACATGAATAACAAATATATTAATGGCCATGTAGACTGAAATCAATTATTGACAATGAGAATTGAAATAAATCAATGCCCACATAGACTGAAATAAACCACTGACTACACATACTTAAATCAGTCACTGACCACACAGACTGAAATCACTGACCATACTGCTTGAAATCAATCACTAACTAAACAGACGTAAAGTAATCACTGATCACACAGACTGAAATAAATCACTGACCACACATACTGAAATCAACCACTGGCCACACAGGCTGAAATCAATCAAAGGCCACACAGACTGAAATATATCACTAAACACACAAACTGAAATCAATCACTGACCACACAAACTGAAATCAATCACTCACCACACATACTGAAATCAATCACTGACCACACAAAATGAAATCAATCACTGACCCCACAAATTGAAATCAATCACTGACCACACATGCTGAAATAAATCTCTGACAACACAGACTGAAATCAATCAATGACCACAAGTACTGAAAACAATCATTTACTACACATACTGAAATCAATCACTGACCTTCAGATTGAAATCAATCACTGACCACACATACTAAAATCAATCACCAATCAAACGCACTAAATTCAATCACTGACCACACGTACTAAAATCAATCACTGACCATACGTACTAAAATCAATCACTGACAACACGTTACTGAATTCAATCACTGATCACACAGACTGAAATTAATCTCTGATCACACAAACTGAAATCAATCACTGACCACACATACTGAAATCAATCTCTGACCACACATACTGAAATCAATCTCTGACCACACCGACTGAACTAAATCAAACCGCTTATTAGACGGCAACACTAGAATTGATGAATCATCGATTCACTGCTTGCAAAAGTATTAAAGCAAAAAGTGGTCAAACTGGACAGAGCTTTGAGAGGATGGAACATGAGTGTGTACAATCCGTCTAAAACAATTCCTCTTTCTTGCAGCTGATAAAAACGGAAAGTCTAAATGCTTTTGGTCTGAGTGCACTGATAACAATTATTCAAAACACAACCACCTCACAATTTGTGTTCTAATTTCGAAGTCTATTCTTGAAACGATTCGCCTTTAACTAGACTACCACGTGTTATTTTTTTTTCCTTCATTCCTGCTTCTCTATCTTTAAGCCCATCTATGTTTCACTCACTCCATCAGCCCACACCTACAGAGGAGGGGGAAGAATGGTGTCCGAACAAAGGTCCCCTGATAACAGACAGCACTTTACGAGCCGGCAAATTGATTCCCACCCAACGCCAGAGCTTCGTATACGCATGCCCCGTCTTTAGTTCCGTTGTGAAATTGCAGCATAAAGAGAGTAATCGGTCTTTGATAGCGTTCTGGCAGTTTTCCTCTTGTACTCTCTCTCTCTCTCTCTCTCTCTCACTCTCTCTCTCTCTCTCGCATGTCTCCTTCTAGATTTCTCATCAGAGAAGAAAAAGTACATCAGGAAATCTGAATCGCTGAGCTTCTGTGGAGGTAGAGATAATGCAAAAGGAGAGAAAATGAAATAAAGAGAGATTGGTAACTTTTTTGGCTGGTGCGATTGTTTGTGTGGCTGGTAGGTGTGGTTGGTGGTCGAATTTATTTTCCTGGAAGAGAGAGATAGAGAGAGAGAGGGGGGGGGGGGGGGGGGAACAAGGAGAAAAAGAGACTAATATGAAACTTAAATTTTGTTTGTTTGTTTGTTAAAATCGTGGAAAAAAAACAACGATGAAGACAGAAAAGCGATCCAAGAAGCTAATGTAAATGAGAATTGGTAGGTGGTATGTATATTCGTTACTACTTTATGGTGCAGAAACATCGACACTGAATAGCTAGGTTGAATAGATTATTAGAGTCTTCGAAATGTGGGTATATAGAAAGATTGAGTCGTATTTCTTGGAAAGAGAAGAAAACAAATTTGGAGGTATTGGAAAAGTTGCGAGTGAAAGAGAATTAATGACCGAAATCAGGGCTAGACAAATTACGTTATTTTGGTTATATTACAAGACTTGTCGAAGACCATACTAGAGGGTAGGGTGGGAGGCAGTCGTTTAAGAGTCAGACAACGTTATAAGTGGGTGGACAACATCAGGATATGGACTGGAAAAAGCATGTCAGATTGCACCATTATGTTAAGAGCTGGAGTACATTGAAGAGCCATTGAAGACGACCTTCAATGCGGAGATGGCACTTGAAGTGAAATTAATGCAAAGATTAACAAAACCAAGTTCACTTTCAACTTCTTCATTCAATATGAAAATGGGTTACATCTCTAAGGGAAGTACGAACAAATTGTTCAACTTCTCTGAGAAATATTTGGACATGTGGACACATTAACTTTTGAGATGTCTCTGTCCAAACCTCGGCATTTCGTATCTAGACCACGTCACGAATAAGGCAGTTGGGGACACCGTTAAGAGAGAGAGGTCGGACAATGTAAAGGCAGGTTGACTATGGTAAAAGCACGCAAAATCACATGGTGTTGGCATGTTTCAAGATCGTCTGAGTTGACAAAGATTGTCATGCAATGTACTGTGCATGGGAAGCCGTTAGAGAGGGAGGCAGAAATAGAAATGAAAAGACACCAGAAAGTGGACGGGACGGTCCACAGCTAGAACAAATATCCTGGCACAAAACCGAGTGGAGTGGAGGGATGTGGTTCAACAATCTGCAGAATTGGTCCCCCACTCACCTTTCAGTTTACGGTACTGAGGATGATGTTGTTGATGATAATGTTGTTGATGATGATGTTGTTGATGATGTTGTCGTTGATGATGATGTTGTTGATGATGATGTTGTTGATGATGTTGTCGTTGATGATGATGTTGTTGATGATGTTGTTGTTGATGATGATGTTGTTGATGATGATGTTGTTGATGATGGTGTTGTTGATGATGTTGATGATGATGATGTTGTTGATGATGATGATGATGATATTGTTGATGATGATGTTGATGATGATGATGATGATGATGATATTGTTGATGATGATGTTGTTGATGATGATGATGATGATATTGTTGATGATGATGTTGTTGATGATAATGGTGATGTTGATGATGATGTTGTTGATGATAATGATGATGCTGATGATGTTGTTGTTGATGATGATGTTGTTGATAATGATGTTGTTGATGATGTTGTTGTTGATGAGGATGGTGTTGATGATAATGTTGTTGATGATGATGATGTTGATGATCATGTTGTTGATGATAATGGTGATGTTAATGATGTTGTTGATCATGGTGATGATGTTGTTGATGATGATGATGTTGTTGATGATGATGATATTGTTGATGATGATGTTGATAATGATGATGTAAAACTTCTGATAGGAAATATAGGTACGATTAGAAATTTATGAAAAATTACTATCGAGAAACTATCAAAACTAAATGCTAGTTTCAGGCCCAGCGACCCAGAACTGCCAAGACATTTCTAAACCTCCACATGGTGATCCCGGATAATAGGATGTAACAGAGCAAACGGGCTGAGGAAAAGTCATCGAAGGGGGGAAATCTAACCCGGGTACCCAAAATCGCCATGCAGAAGTCGAATGTGTCGGGCCAAAAGGTGCAAATATCGCAGTCAGGCTGTAAACTTCGACACAGCACGTTTCGTTCTTCGGACTACATCCTGCAACTTGGAAATCCCTTTTCGTGGCTTGGTAGCGAGAGCTTGATAACGCACAAAGCGAAGAAGAAGAAGAAGAAGAAGAAGAAGAAGAAGAAGAAGAAGAAGAAGAAGAAATAGACGAAGAAGAAGAAGACGAAGAAGATGATGAGGATTAAGAAGAAGAAGATGATGATGATTAAGAAGAAGAAGATGATTATGATTAAGAAGAAGACGACGAAGAACAAGATTATCATAATTAAAAAGAAGAAGAAGACGAAGAAGAAGAAAAAGAAGAAGAAGAAGAAGAAGAAGAAGAAGAAGAAGAAGAGGAAGAAGAAGATGAGGATTAAAAAGAAGAAGAAGAAGAAAAAAATGAGAGTGCAAATGACAAAAAAGGAGTAGTAGTGGTAGTGGTAGTAAAAGAAGAAGAAGAAGAAGAAGAAGAAGAAGAAGAAGAAGAAGAAATGTTCCTCTACCATCCGACACATGTTATTCCTGATTGAACACCATTACATTGAATATATTTCATATTCTCAAAACAGTTCTTTTTTATGACCACCAGCAACAAACAATTTTAAAAAAACCCTGTCCTGCACACTTCACCCCGACTGAATTATATTCCACTGTCCAACAACTCCATCCCACCCTCAGGCTGACCCAACAAGTTGAATAACTACGTATTAAGTCATTTGTGTCATTGCAAACATCGGAAGTGAGAAGCAGGTTGTTCCAGCTGGCACCAAAATGAACTCGTCCAAATGGGTTTTATTGGTTCAGCTGAGCGCCACACCGCACGCCCGAAGTTGCACCTTAATATTTAGTTCCGCATAGGGCAGCAAATTCAAGTGCCGCTCGTTGCGTGCTAGCAACTGATGATGATTATTTTTGCCTTTTTTTCTAAGAAAGCAGAGGCGTAGACCCACCATTAGAGCCCAGTGGCCCAGTTAGCCTGTATTTGAGAATTTGCCGTGATTCAATCAATCAATTAAATCCATTCAACAATTTTGTTCTTGATATATATATATATATATATATATATTACAACCACTACTCCTACTACTACTACTAATGCTACTATTACTACTACTACCACTACTATTAATACTACCACTACTTCTACTACTACTAATACTACTACTACTACTACCACTTTTACTACTACTACTACTACTATTACTACTAACATTAAAAATACTATGATTACAAATAGTACTACCAATATTACTACTACTACTACTTCGACTACTACAACCGCTACAACTAACACTACAGCAGCTACGACTACTGCTACTTCTATTGCCCCTACTAATGCCACTACTACTACAACTACTACTATTACAATTACTACTGCCACTACTGCTACTACTACTACTACTACTACTACTAGTTCTCATAGTACCACTATTACTAGTACTACTACTACTGCTACCATTACTTCTCATAATACTAATACATGCCAACAATATTTTCATTTGTGTTTATCGACTTGTGTTTATTGTGTTTTAGAAATGTCACCCCTCATCTATAGCCTGCATAAATGGACATGTGGCCCCAGACTTTCAATGATTGGGAACCGCCGAACTAGAACGACAGAGCTAGCAGTCAAAAATCTATTACCAGGTATTCTGACGTCACGTGATGGGCGGAACGACAAAGATGTTTGTTCGAGTCGTTGTGACTTTCTGGTGGTTAACAATGTCTGTCTGTTTATGCAGCTTGCAGATTTGGAAGGCGCATCTCAGTTCTTTATATGTCTTTTCTTTCCCTCTGATTGCCTTCTTCTTCTTCTTCTTCTTCTTTTTCATTTTCTTCTTCTTGTTCTTCTTCTTCTCCTTTGACTTTTTTTCTTCTTGTTCTTCTTGTTGTTGTTGTTCTTCTTCTTCTTGTTCTCATTCTCCTTCTTCTTCTTCTTCTTCTTTTTCTTCTTCTTCTTCTTCTTCTTCTTCTTTTTCTTCTGCTTCTTTTTCTTCTGCTTCTTCTTCTTTTTCTTCGTCTTCTTCTTCTTCTTCAGCATCACCATCATTCATCATCATCTTCTTTTTATTCACAATCATCCCCATCATCTTCTTCTTAATCATTATCACCTTCTTCATCTTCTTTGCCATCATCATCATCATCATCTTCCTCATCAACATCCACTTGTTCTGTTGGTCTATATGTTTCACCTGACCCTGGCTAACATAGTCTGATCAGTATCTTTTGTCTGACCCTGACTAACATTGTCTGATCAGTATATTTTGTCTGACCGGATGTTAGTCTCAAATCCCTATGTGAAGTGTATAACATCACTTACATTGACCTCTTACAGAAATCCTGTATCCGAGCAGCGGTAGTATCGTTTTAAATAGTAATGATTTGTACATAATGATGATGCTAGTCTTCTAATACTGTCAGTTTTTCCTTTCGTCTTCTTTTTGTACAATTTTTACAACCTGTATAAACCCATCCCCACGACAACAATTAAGCTCTTCCACAATTATCATCACTGCATGTCGCTCCTTTCGGGGCATGAGCCATTGACAATCAACCCCCAGCAAATTTAGCCTTGAGTTACATGTCTAATTGAAATGAAGGGACGGAAGTTCATTTTCGCAGTCTTTTCTACTGGTCTTCCACTACCCCTGTGGATTCCATATCAGGGCCTGTCTGGACACTTTTGACGTGTTCTCTAAGACCGCATTTTTTACGTTGTATCTGTTGCTTTTGTCAGCCTTTGGTAGAATGCGCTAGATGGTGTGGGCACGTCGTGGCATCAGCGTCAAGACCAAACTCAAAGTCTACCGAGCAACCATCATTCCAACCCTACTTTACGCTTGCGAAAGCTGGACTGTATACTCTGGACATGCAAGGAGGCTAAACCACTTCCACACAGGTTGCCTGGGGCGAATATTCCACATCCAATGACAAGATCGTGTCACTGACATCGAGGTTCTCTCGAGGGCTAACATGCCCAGCATTCATGCACTGCTAGAAAAAGCACGACTAGGATGGACCGGACACCTCGTCCGTATGTCAGACGAGCGGCTCCCAAAGTAGCTTCTCTCCGGCGAGCTGAGAGACGGATGGCGCGAGAGAGGGTGCCCAAAGAAACGTTTTAAAGACGGTCTGAAGGACTCACTGAAAAGTTGCCAGATAAACATTGAAAACTGGGAATGCCTTGCGCAAAACAGATCTGACTGGAGAAGCGCAGTCAAATCGGGTGTAGCTGCCGGTGAAGACGACCGTGTTGTGAAAGCCCAGAGCAGACGCGAGACCAGGAAATCCCGAGCAGCGGGAACACCATCATCTTCTACAGACCTCGTGTGCCCGATATGTAGCAGATGTTTTCGTGCCCGCATTGGCCTGTTCAGCCATATGCGCACCCACACCCAACAGGGTAATCTGTGACAAGGATGATGTCGGCGGTCCTCATCGACAACGATGGACAGCTATTATCTGCTGCTCCACGGATCGTTGCTGGCTCCTTTCGTTCCTCACAAAATCTTGACAGACTGAACCCATTCTCCTCCATTTAAATTTATAGATAAACAACTCTCTATTCCCTTCATCCAAATGGAATTGCAGAACCAAATGATAGATTTTGGCTATTCGGCTTCAGACACTGATCTATGGGACGGCGTTGCCTAGTGGTTAAGCGACACAGCTTACAACGCGAAAGTGTTGGGTTCGCTCCCACACCTCAGCCCCCACCCCCACCCCCTTTCGGTTGTGCCGGTCAGTTTTCTGATGATATCATTTCTTTCGTGTATCTTACGCTTTGTTTCCTGGCAGTACGTTATGTGGGACAATGTGCAGTCTAACTTGACACCTAGATATTTGGAAGCCGTCTTCTAGTTGCTGTCCTTGGCACCTAATTTGAAGTTTTCTTTTTCTCTCTTTGTTTCTGGATGTTACTATGATTTGGTTTAAGATGATTCTTATCGTTGGTTTCTGTTCAGGTGCTTGTTTAGTAAGATGTATTTGGTTCTCAGTCGGAAAATGGTGCTCTGATACTTTCTTTTGAGTTTATTTGCTAGTTTATTTAACTCCAGTCGCTAGTTAGTTCTGATCAGATCATGTATTTAAACATTCCGACATTTCCAGAACGCCAGAGAGCTGAAACTTTCAGGGATAGGTACAAACCCGACAACGAAACAATTTAATAATATTTCAGGGAAAATATTGCATCATTTCAACTGCCTATTGTTCTTTTACACTCGCAGCATGTACACGAGATCTCAGAGTTTATCGTCCGTCTCAGCTGGGACCAGGCGGTTCACCCCACTTCACAAAACAAAAACTGTCTGATGATGTCACCTTTGTACTTTGCGATTGGAAACTAACCTGAGACCAGGGTTCACTTGCGGGTTTCTTAAGCTCACAGTTTTGTTTTGTTTGTTTCATTTATTGAGAGGCGAGCGCTTTACCTCTCTGCTCACGAAGTCTGATTATTGAGTTTATGTCGGTAAAAACATGAATATGTATTGCTCAATTGCAGCACAGGAACAACAAGAAAACGAAACCCAGTTAAGGTAACAAATAGAGATAAGAAGAGGCAGTGAGTCAGCACAAGGAGAAGAAGACAAAATGAGAAAATGGAGAATAAGAAGGAGAAGGAGCTGGAGTCGATGAATATGACGAAAAAAGGAGAGAGAAAGATTGAGGAAAAGAGGAAATGTAATTTTTTAACTGTACAATAAGAACATAAAGAAAAGAAGAAGTCTAACATTAAACAAAACAATTGAAAACATATAACAGCTTTTGAAATGAAGAGCAAGAGAAGGACGATAAAAAATATCATTTACAGCAAGAGAAAAGAAATTATAAATTGTGCTATCGTTGCATATTACAGAAAAGTGTAGATTTTTCGGTCATGTGAAAAGACAACAGCGTGGAAAGAATGAAAATTGAGGGCATGGTCCTTGTGAGAAAAAAAAGAGGTTCACCTCAAACGGAAATGACATCGTGACATTACGGACATTCTGGGGATGTCTTTGAATGACGCGGCCCGGCTCACAATAAACTGAGATGGATACAGAGCTACAATGATGGAGACTACGTTCTGGAAAGAATATGCAACATGATGAAGAAGGTGGATATTTGTAAAGCTTAAATATTAGAACATAATGCATTCTTTTTTTTTTTTTTTGTTGTTGTTGTTGTTGTTGAATATGTTGGTTCGTTGTTTCGAATGCCCAAAATTAGGTTTACTCTTTTGTGCGAAATACAAGATATAATTACAACAGCAATAGGGCCTTTGAAGACCTCTTTACATTTATCAAAAGAAGGAAACTTGCTTGGCACGGTCACATATCGAGATCAAATGGTCTTGCAAATACGATCCTCAACGGAAAGGTGCAAGGCAAACGACGAAGAGGCCGTTCCAAACGGAGGCGGGAGGACAACATAAAAGAATAGACCAATCTTTGACCACAAGAGGCACAGGCAGCGGCCGCTGACAAAGAAGGGTGGCGTGGTGTTGTGAGGATGTCTTCATATGTGCCCCAACATCCTCACCGGTTACGGGATGACCGGACCTAATTTGACCTGACTTGACTTTTGTACGCCCTAAAAAGGACGTTAAGTAACGGGTTGCAGTAGCTTTCCTCACATACCAAGCGGGCTGATGAAGTTGCACCGGGGTCCCACAGGCGGTTGTGCAATGCTTGCTTTCATCTGCGTGTCGCTCACTACAACGGGAATCACGCTGATTCCTCGCCTTGTTAGTGGTAGTCAGGGTACCATGAACTTAGCCCGTTTCCAGGGACGGACTAGGGGGAAGCCGAGGTGTGGGTCTTGTCCAGAATGTTTTGCCAGACCCTGACTAACATGTCTGATCAGTATATTTTGCCTGACCAGACTTTAGTCTTCCTCCCCTCTTTTTTGTATAAGTGTATTTATTTTTCTCGGTCCATGAACATACTTTATAATCAGATATACTCTCTTTTTTTCCGTCAGATTTGCATTATCCATGCCTCTGTTTTTGTTGATAAGCAACCTGATGATTGGTACAGTAATAATGTGGAGGTTTGTGTGCCTGATAACGTTTACTGCACAGCCGGGAGACCGGAAAGATAAACACCATTACGGTCAAAGAAGATTAATTTGATTGCTAAATGAGGTTCGTCCATCGCTAGTGATGAAGACCACTCTCTTTGTTCAGGCGTGTGGACAGTCTTTTCTCTTGCTGTGTCCACTGAAATGGGCGACCTGCGCGGTGATTTGCATTAAAGTGAGGAGGAAACCTCTCCTTTTGTCAACCTCACTCTCTGGTCCTGAGCTACCTTTGGTCAGTGGAAAAGTATTTCTCAAGACAACTGGAGATAGCATAGGATGCAGATTTTTCCTCAGAGTTTACTTCCGAAGCCTTTCCTGTAAACAGGTATCCCGCAAGGCAGCGAATGGGGGATGACAAATAACGTGTGTCGTGCCTTTTTCATAACCACAAGAGGTCGTAAGGACATCATTCAGCGTGTGAGTGAGTCTGGCATCTCTCCGCTGTGTTCAGTTCAATACAGTAGTGTCTAAATTTGTCACACGCCAAGTTCGTGAATTTCAGCCGTGTGAACTAGGCCGTGAAATACGACACACTTTTAAGCGTAGTGCCATTCATATAGCCGGTGTCCAGTTAAGGATAATAAACGGAAGAAATCACACAAAAACAACGAATTAACCAGTCCAAACGGAAAACAACACCACGTTTCCGTGAACACAAGTGTAAGTCGTCGACTAGTGTGAATTCCAGGCAAATCCGTGGTTTGGCGGCATCCATAATGAACCAAAACAGTAGAGAAATGTAGACCCGCAGCCAGTTATGGCGCCATCTTTGTTGCTATATAGTCATGCAGTGGATACTGTCTAATTGTAGAGTACCAGGAAACGAGTGAGCAGACCGACTGGCAAAGCAGGGGTCTGAAGACGAGCAACCAGATGTGCCAGTTACATACCAACACAGGATAAGGATGCTCAAATCAATCCGAAAGCCACCAACAGTAACACCCAATGGTTACCATAAGATGAATAGACAAGAACAAACTGTTGTGTTGTGCCTTAGAACAGGACACAACCGACTCCGCAGCCACATGTACACAAAATTGAAGATTGGCAACTCAGCTGCGTGTACATACAGACTTAAGTACATACAGACATAGGTACATACAGACATATGTACATACAGACATAGGTACATACAGAGGCACAGATGCATCCAAGCACTAGTTAATACGTCCTAAAATCGCCTAAAAGACGTCGGCCTGGAGTGGAACGAGCCCGCCTCCACCAGCTGATGTTGTTGTTGAATGCCCACAATGAGTAGGATTACTCTTTTGTGGGCCCTAGAAAGGACGTTAAGTGGCGGGCTGTAGCTTTCCTCACATCCCGACGGTGCTGATGAATGTGGACCAGTGTGCTCCAGGCGGCTGGGCTGTGCTTGGCTTCATCTGCGTGTCGCTCACTACTACGGGAATCACGTCGATCCCTCACCTTGTTATCCAGGCTGCCATGAAAACAACCCGTTTCCAAGAAAGGCTACGAGGAAGCCAAGGTGAGGTTCTTGTCCAGTATGTTTTGCTTGACCCTAACTAACATGGCTGATCAGTATATTTTGTCTGACCCTGACTAACATGGCTGATCAGTATATTTTGTCTGACCCTGACTAACATGGCTGATCAGTATATTTTGTCTGACCAGACGTCAGTTTTCCTGCGCCAGTAGAACACAGAAAGGCAAAGCTATAACGAATTTAAAAAATATTTAAGAAACCAGAACAAACAGAAACAAGAGAAAGAGCGCGAGAGATGGGGAGGGGAATGAAAGACACACGACAGACTGACACACCAACGGACAAAAAAGAAAGAGGCAGGATTAATGCCATGGAGTGCTGACGCCTCTTACTAGGCCGAAATTTGAGCAGTAAACCCGACAAAACGGCACAAGAAATGGAAGAGATAGCATCAGTCTGCTCCGACATCCGGAAGTAAGACCAGAGTTGTCTGCACTGACTCTGTTGAAGATAGGGGGAGACACCTCCATAGACTTCCATATTCCGTCGCCAAGTCTGCCAGCTATGATCTCACAGCCTTAAATACTCAACTGTTTATGGCAGTGATTCGCAAACTACTGTCTGGGAAGAGTCATCGGATGGTTCAAGGAAACTTTTCTTTTCTTTTTGGTCAGTGACAAATAAATGGCTCAGTGGCTATTCCGGCTTTTTCAACGGTCTGTATTTTTTATTGCTGATGCTGTTTGTTCGCGTTGCTTTTAACTTAACTTAACATAACTTAACTTAACTTAACTTAACGTAACTTAACTTAACGTCTTTATACTGGTTTAGAAGACTTTGCAGAGTTTGTTCAATCAGTTTCTTTGGGATGAAAGACTAACGACTGGTCAGGCAAAATATACTCACCAGACATGTTAGTCAGATTCAGGGAAAACATACTGGACATGGCCCTCACCTTGGCTTCTTCGTGGCCCTTCCCGGAAACGTTCTGGCTAACAAGGTGAGGGATCGACGTGATACCCGTAGTAATGAGCGACACGCAGAGGAAGCCATGCCTCCACCTTCATCAGCATGCTCGGGAATTTGAGAAAAGCTACTGCAACCCGCCACTTAACGCCCTTTTCACGGCGCATAAAAGAGTAACCTATTCATTGTGGGCAATCGCAAACAACAATAATTTTTTTTAAATTTTCATTGATCTAAAAATTATGCGTATCCAATCTATTCTTGAATACATTAATTGACCCTGCCTCCACTATTTTATGTGATAATGTATTCCAAGCATTCACAACTCTTTGACTAAACAAAATGTCCTAATATCTAATCTGGACCTTTCTTTAATTAATTTGTGGCTGTGCCCTCTTGTTCTTGTAGATGGTTGAACTTTGATAAATGTGTTATAATCTAATTTATCCTTTCTGTTGATTATCTTATAAAACTCTATTGTCACCTCTAATTCTTCTCTTTTCTAGACAATGTAGGCCGATTTTTTTCTGTTTCTTCATAACTGTTCTTCTTCTTCTTCTTCTTTTTCTCGTTCGCGACGTTTTTTTAAAAATTATGTTACACCACATGAAGTCCAGTTCTCTTAATAAAGTAAAGTTCTTCAAAGCTACCAGGCTGTGGAGATTCGTCTCTGTGGGCCAGTGTTCAGTACGCAATTGGATAAGCAAATAACAGAGTTGCAGTATATGTTCGACTGTCTGTCTGTGCTGCTTGACCGCGCACTCACGTGGATGATAGAGCCAATTGTATTCTGGTAAGTTGCCATTCTATCGGCTATGTCCCTGTCTCACATGGGACAGAATAACGACAATGGTAGACGTCTCTCGTTTGGTTGACTTTCGTTATAGCTTCTATAAATGTCTTCTTTTTGGGGGGTAAAGTTTTTGTTTGTTCTTTTTATTCTCGTGCTGCTTTCTTCTTTACTAACCTGTCTGCTCTGTCATGTTCTGGTATGCCACAGTGTCATGGTATCCACTGTGGCCCTGCCATTCTCTTGGCTTATAATTCGGCCAATGCTTTTTCAAGCACTGAAAAGTTTATCTTTCTTTAAGGGCCAGCAGAACTGATATTGTATCTATAAGGAATACAAGCTGCTGGCACTGGCTTGTTGTGTTAGTAATCAATTCTTCAGCAATAATTAGTATCTGTACTTTAACCGAGTAGTTTGAGTGCTGCTTTCTAAGATTGAGAGCGTTGTGTTGTGTTTTTGCCTCTTAATAGCCTAGTGCGTCCGATTTTAGCACATATTTTTATGTCGTTACTTACCATATTAGCACAATTTCGTTTCATAGCTCTGGATACATGTAAGTTTCGGTTGTCCACTGTGCCTTTTACTGTATCACCACGTCGCCCCCACAACACCATCATCTAAAATGGTCTCTTTAAAATCGTATTCTTCTTCTTCGCACGTATCACTTTTGAGGGCATCAACCGCCTGCAAGGAGCTCTGTTCTTTGCTGCTTTCTCCAACTCATTCCTGCTTCTCCTCTTTTCTCTTGTTTCTTACTTGTTTGTCCTCATGTGTTTTTTGGCCGTTCTCTGTCTCTTTTTCCAGGGGGTTCAATGACAGAGACTGTCTAGTGATATTGACTAGGAGCTGTTAAAGTCTTTAACCTACCTAGTGCCACCATCTACTTAATGTGCCCTGATCCACCTGTCATGTTCTCTCCCTTAAGCTTTCGTTTGTAATCTTGTCGAACCACTGCAGGTTTAGGGTCTTCCTTTCTTGAGGGATTTCACGATGATGTTGTTGTTGTGAATGTTCATAATGAGTAAGTTGACTCTTTTGTGCGCCCTGAAACGGATGTAAAGTGGTGGGTTACAGTAGCTTTTCGCACATTTCGAGCGTGTTGATGAAGATGGATCGGGGCCTCCAAGCGGTTGTCTAAGTTTTGCTTCATCTACGTATCACTCACTACTACGACGATCACGTCGATCTCCCACCTCGTTAGCCAGGCTGCCATAAAGAACATCAGGTTTTCAAGGAAGATCTGCATGAAATTAGGTAGGGTGTCTTGGCCAGTATGTTTTTCCTGACCCTAACAAACATGTCTGATCAGTATATTTTACCTGACCCTGAACAACATGTCCGATCAGCATGTTTTGCCTGACCCTAACAAAGTCTGATTAGTATGTTTTTCCTGACCCTAACAAACATGTCCGATCAGTATATTTTACCTGACCTTAACACGTCCGATCAGCATGTTTTGCCTGACCCTAAAAAACATGTCTGATCAGAATGTTTTGCCTGACCCTGACTAACACGTCCGATCAGCATGTTTTGCCTGACCCTAAAAAACATGTCCGATCAGCATGTTTTGCCTTACAAGACGTTAGTCTGTCCTTCCTGGTTTTCGTTGACAAAGCCTTGCAATCTCTTAATATTGACCTCGGTTATCCGCCATGTTTGCGCACTATTAAGATTAGCTGATTTCACTCTGTACCTTAACTTTGGCATGCATTTTGATCATCTTTAGCTTTCCATATGGTTTTCAACATGACAATGGCCATTTTTGCATTTTTTAACCAGATGTGTGCACCCTGACCTGTATGGTCTGTCTTTTTTTAGTTTGGTACTGATGCTCTCCGAATATATTTAGCTCTCTCATTATATAATTGTATTTATTTCAGTTTAATACGGGCCGTGTTGTTGAGCGTATTTAATTTAATCTTTGTCTTTTCTGTGGGGATCTTTAGATCTGGGAGATTCTGTTTCTAAAAACACCATCTATAAGCGCTCCAAATCACCCAGTGCCATTCTTGGTACGATGCTGGAGATCTGGTTTGGGACCTTCGTTTCTGCTCCCTTGGTTCCTCGTCAAACTGCCTTAAAGGTGACCTCTTTTTGTGCCATCATTTCTGCTTCCTTGATTCCTCCTCAAACTGCCTTACGATGACCTCTCGTTGTGACCTTCATTTCTTCTCCCTTGGTTCCTCCTCACTGCGCTGTTGGCCTCCTTTCACCTTTCCCCTTGGGTCTAGAGTGTGTCTATTCTGGTCGTAGTACAAGGATTGATGTAGGAGTGTACTATGAAAGTGTAAATTTATATCTCTTTTAGTTACTGTTTAAAAATCCTAATCTTTTAAACTCAAAATAGACGATAATTTGTAGTTTTCTTCAGTCTTGACTGACCATATGATGGCACGTATATCTGCAGTGTTTAAATTTCTTTTTTCTTTTGATGCTCTCTAACCTTTTCTGCGTGTAGATTTACTGCTAGTCTGATTAGTATAGCCACTGTGCTGGTGTTGGGTGCGAGTGGTAAGGCACTCGCCCCTCAAAGCTATGAACGGGGGGGGGGGGGGGGATCTAGTCCCGCGGGTTTCAAGCGATTCTTTTGGTTTCGAGGGAGGTGTGACCACAGTACCTGCTTCCTGAATTACCTTTAAACGTCTTGACTTATGTCTTTCTACTGATTAAAGGTAGTTCGAGACGAGAGAGTGAGGATGATGACCAGTGCAGGTTCCTACTCATTGAAATACAGCACAAGTTACATCACGTGTAATATATATTCACACAATATATTCTTTCTTATTCACCATTACTTTACGGTGCAGACACATGGACTGTGAACAAACAGTTGGAGAACAAAATAGATGCCATAGAAATGTTGTTAAACAGAAGAATGTTTCTTATTTCGTGAAAAGAGAAGCAAACAAATTGCGTAGTCCTGGAGAGAGTAGGCATGGGTAGAGAACTATTGATAGACATTAAAATTGAGCAAGTAAAATATTTAGGTCATATAAAAGAAAACTTTATTGAAAAATACTGGAGGGGAAGGTTGGAGGTCGACTGACAACGTGAGAGTAGCGCTATAAGGTGAGGAGCAATATCAGAAGATGGACTAATGGCAGAATGACGGAGTGTACAGTCAAGACGAGACAGAGGATACTACAGGTCCATTGCAGCAAAACTTCATTGCGGAGACGACACTTCTATTGAATTGAAATACAATGTGAGGTTTGCCTGTTGTTGTTGTTGTTGTTGTTGGTGGTGTTGTTGTTGTTGTGGATAATGCCACTCATACATGAGTGAGGTACTCTTGCCAGTTCTTATAGTCACCGTTTAGAATGGCCCTCCTCACATCCCGAGGCGTGCTCGAAAAGGTGGACCGTGGTCCTCCTGGCTGTAGTGTAATAGGACACTCCTCAGTTAGCTCCCAAATATGCGGAACACAATGCCGATCATCTCTTCATTAATTAGACTGCCATAAACGTTTCGTTATCATAATAATTTCCTGTAAGTCAAATGAGGTCTTGATCAGTATGTTTCACCTGACCCAGACTGACTAACATTGTCTAAACAGTATGTTTCACCTGCCCCTGACGAACACAGTCTGATCAATATGTTTCACCTGACCTTGACTAAAATGGTCTGATCAATTTGTGTCACCTGACCTTGACTACAATGGTCTGATCAATATGTGTTACCTGACCCTGACTAAAATGGTCTGATCAGTATGTGTCACATGATCCTGATTACTCTTCGTTTACCCATAAACTTTGATGCAATCAACCAGATTTTAGCTAGCTGATATCTCATACAATTTAGAGCATAAAACGCAGCGGTAAATAAACTGGATGCAGTCAACTGATCATGGCGGACGAAGACCCTATTCCTTTTATATAAGGCGCCCTGGAAATAAGTTGCACCTTTAAAAAAAAGTTATCGAGGAGTAAACCGGCTCTTACACGGAGTCATGAAGGCAAGAGTCGGAGAGGTAGAACCAAAAATACAGAAGAGACTGTAAGACGGAACTCAAATTGAATGATTACACCTGGAGAAAGGAAGAAAGAGCAGACCAGGATCATATATGCTGGCGGGATGTTGTCAATGGTCTATGCAACGGGGAGAAGCTACGGGCTTTGCTTGATCGATTGATTGATTGATTTATTGATTGATTGATTGATGATTGAACGAGTGAGTGAGTAAGTGAGTGAGTGAGTGCGTGAATGAGTGAGTGAGTGAGTGAGTGAGTGAGTGAGTGAGTGAGTGAGTGAGTGAGTAGTGGATGAGTGAGTGAGTTACCCGTTCGCAGTCTGAAAAATGTCACTTGATCTCTTCTTGGAATGGAGACAAGAATGCTTCTGCTATAACACATCATTGGTGTTCTAGTATCCATTTCGCTTCCGTCTTCTTTCACTGTGTCCTCATTTCCATATATAAGGTTTATATCTTACAGTATACAGAAATCTACATAATTTTAATGTTGTTCGAATTTTAGCTCGCATTTTAAGTCCTTCTGCTAGCCATTGTGGCTAATAGAGGATCTGTAAATAAAACTAAAAAAAGGAATAATAGTCAATTTCTACAGAACACTTTCTGCCCTACGGGGGAACTGCGAATGGAAGATGAGCTCATAAGAAATATCAATGTATATGTCTACCAAGGTCAGGAAATTAACAACTACGTCCCTGATATGAAGATCGCATGCAGGAGAGAGATAGGATGACCTCATTAAGTCGATAGTCCAGCAGATGACGGGCGTCAAATCCAGGGCTCACACCTTCAATAGTAGGGTTATTCCAGCAATGGTATATGGGTGTGAGGTTTGGAGTCTTCAATTCAGACGAAGAAGAAGGATCAGGATTATGAGAAGCTCATGAGCTGTAGAGTCAGCGAGTCAGAGGTGACTCCTAGCGTCAGGACCAGAGACCCAGAGCTGCCAAGACCCTTCTACACCTGCACGTGGTGATCCTGGATAACAAGCTACAAAAGTGCAGACTCTCTACTAAGGAGAAAGGACCGAGGAGGGAAGGCTAGCCCGGTACAGACTCTCTAAGGAGAAAGGACTGAGGAAGGAATACTAGCCCGATACAGACTAAGGAGAAAGGGTCGAGGAGGGAATGCTAACCCGGTACAGACTCTCTAATGAGAAAGGACCGGGCAGGGAATGCTAACCCGGTACAGACTCTCTAAGGAGAAAGGACCGAGGAGGGAAGGCTAACTCGGTACAGACTCTCTAAGGAGAAAGGACTGAGGAGGGAAGGCTAGCCCGATACAGACTAAGGAGAAAGGGCCGAGGAGGAAAGGCTAACCCGGTACAGACTCTCTGAGGAGAAAGGACAGAGGAGGGAATGTTAACCCGGTACCCAAAAATGCCTGTTGAAGTCGGATGTGTCGGTCCGAAAGGTGCAAATTTCGCAGTCAAGCTGTAAACTATGACACGGTGCATTGCGCACTCCGGACTGCATCCTGCAACTTGCAAAGTCCTTTTCAGAGCTTAGTAGGAAAGTTTGAGAAAAAACGAAGAAGAAAAATTAAGGATGGAACAGAAGCTCAGAGTTACCGAATAAGTAACGGATCGTAGAGTCCTAAATGTATTCCTAAGAGATCAATATCCAAAACGGGATCAAGATGCTGAGCAGAGCATGAGCTGCGGTGGTCAGCGACCCATAGCTGACTGCTAGCGTCAGGGCCAGCAAACTAGAGCTGCCAAGACCCTTCTACACCTCCACGCGGTGATCTTGGATAACAGGCTGCAGCAGGGCAGACTGGCTAAGGAGAAGGGATCGAAGAGGGAATTCTAACCTTGTACTCAAAAAATGCTTGCGGAAGTCGGATGTGTTGGACTGAAAGGTGCAAATATCGCAGTCAATCTGTAGAACTACGACACAACGCATTCCGTTCTCTGGACTACATTCTGCTACTTAAGGCCTTTCAGGGTTTGGTAGCTGGAGATTGA